>VWZI01016948.1:922881-960381 GCA_013396835.1 Psilopogon haemacephalus | reverse complement strand
GAGTTTTACATCTAAAAGAGGAAAAAAAAAAAAAGGAGGAAGACAGAGGCTGAATTATGCTTGCTGGCATCTAAATGTGCATCAGAAAAAGAGGAGGAAGACAGAGGCTGAATTATGCTTGCTGGCATCTAAATGTGCATCAGAACTTCTCCCTTCCGAAGGCTTTGTCAACTCTGCCACTGCTTTTAGGCAAGGTAGTAACTCACTGACTTGAAGCCACCAGGATTTAGGCAGTGCTGAGTAAAATGTAGAGCCGGCTTGTGACTGCCAAGACTAATGGATGTACTCTGTGGGCATTAGCAGGAGCTAAGTGTTGTGCTCAGGCACTTAGAGTACATCTTGTTGATGTAGCCACAACAGGGTAACTCAGGCTCGATGGGATCCAGCTGACTGCTGCAGAGGCAGCCAATAGGTTGCTGGTTCTCAGTGGTCCTCAGTGTAGAAGCTCCCCTCAGGAGCTCTGGGGAATTAGTGTTCACGTTTCACTCCTACTTTGATGGGTGGTTTCCAGCTCCAGGTGAAATGGGAGGGAGGGAGGACTGAGGAAATATGTGGAAGGGAATGTTCTGAGCTCTTGAACGGAAAGGACTTTTCTCTGGCTTTAATTATTTCTAATTTTGATGACAAAAATAGTCGAGGGAAGCACGTTAAGAGTTCAAAATCGCTCAGTCAGAATCACAGAATTGCTTCAGCAAGGCTGGACAGGGCCATGGGCAGGGACACCTCCCACCAGCCCAAGTTGTTCAAGGTCTTGTCCAGCCTTGCTTTGAACACCTCCATGGATCAGGCTTCCACCACCTCCCTGTGCAACCTGTTCCAGTGTCTCCTCACCCTTCCTGCAAAGAATTTCTTACTAATCTCCAGTCTCAACCTCTCCTCTCCCACCTTCAATCCTTTCCTCCTTATCCTAATCCCTCCAAGTCCTTCCTAAATACACAGCTAATGGAAGATGTGCAACTGCCCTACTCCTGCCATTGAAATTGCAGTTCCTGCCAGCCTCACCTTTCTAATTTTACTTCCTCCATCAAAATATTGCAGCAGGATTGTGACAATCCACAGGCAAAGTCAGAATCTCAAACATAGAATCATAGACTTGTCAGGGCTGGAAGGGACCTCAAAGATCATCCAGTTCCAACCTCCCTGCCATGTGGAGGGACACTTCCATGAGTTCAGGTTGCCCAGAGCCACATCCAGCCTGGCCTTAAACACCTCCAGGGATGAGGCTTCCATCACCTCCCTGGGCAACCTGTGCCAGGCTCTCACCACCCTCATGCTGAAGAACTTCTTCCTAACATCTAATCTCAATCTGCCCTACTCTACCTTGGATCCATTCCCCCCGCTCCTATCACTACCCGACATCCTAAAAAGTTCCTCCCCAGCTTTCTTGTAGCCCATTTCAGGTACTGGAAGGCCACAACAAGGTCTCCTGGGAGCCTTCTCCTCTCCAGACTGAACAGCCCCAACTCTCTCAGCCTGTCCCCACAGCAGAGCAGCTCCAGCCCTCTGATCCTCTTTGTGGCCCTTCTCTGGACACCTTCCAGCACCTCCAGATCTTTCCTGTCCTAGGGGCTCCAGAACTGGACACAGTGTTCCAGGTGTGGTCTCAACAGAGCAGTGCAGAGAGTCAGAATCCCTCCCTCACCCTGCTGCCCACACTGCTCTGGCTGCAGCCCAGGATGCAGTTGGCTCTCTGGGCTGCCAGTGCACACCAGTGGCTCATACTCAACTTGGGGGTGCTGGTGGATGAGAAGCTCTTTTCTTCAGGGCTGAGGACTGATTTGACAGCCACACATTCACCAAGCCAGACACTACTGGAACAAAAACCATTTTGAGTTTCTTTTCCTCTTGGTGGTTTACTCATAGGCAGTGAAGTGTTGCCAGTCACTTCGGGGAGGAAATCCTCCTTTCCAATTCATGAACTTCAAACAAAACAGAAAGACATTCCAAGGGAAAACACAACCAAGGATTCCCCACAACTTTTAAGAAGAAATAGGAAGATGGAAATCCCAACAAACATTTCTTTCTGCTTCATCTTTTTGGTCTCTTTGTGACTGGAGCAAGGAAGGAAGCCTCTAACTTAGAAAAACCACCAAGGCTGTCAGCATAAATCTTGAGTTATTTATGGAATCAAAGAATTCTTTCAGCTGGCAAAGCCCTCTAAGATCGTTGAGTCCAATCATTGATCTAACATGAGCCAGAGTGCCATGGCCACAGGTTACTTGAACACCTCCAGGGATGGGGACTTCACTACCACCTCCCTGGGCAGCCTGTGCCAATTCCTGACCACTCTCAAAGGGAAGAAAATCTTCTTAACCTCCAACCTAACCCTCCCCTGGCACAATTTCAGGACATTTCCTCTCCTTCCATCACCTGATACTAGGAAGAAGAGCCCAACCCCCACCTCTCTCCAATCTCCTTTCACATGGCTTGATCCTTGCAAGTACTCAAAAAGTCTTCTGAGAAGACAAATGATGTTGTAGTTTGTTTTTCTTTTTCCTCACATGTATGACTTATTGCAACTAAAGAGCTCCAGAGCTGAGTAGAAAGGATTAGTTCCTCCGAGCCAATCCTTCTCCTGACATTCTGAAGTTCTGGGGCATTAAGGGAGATATGAAGCATGGCTGAAGGCACAAAGAGCTGAACCTGTGATAAAGCAAGCCCAAGGCCAAGCTGTTCCTTTCCCTTTGAGTGGTAGTGAAGATGGAATCTATGAATAGGAAAGGAAGTCCTGGAGAGAGCTCTTCAGAGATGGGGTAGAGATCACCATCAGCATGCCAATAGTCCTCTTTCAGGTGGCAACAAAGGAGCTGTTAGCAAGGGACAGTTGCAAAGCATCACCTTGGGAATCTATAGAATTGCTCTGGGGTGGAAAAGACCTCTGAGATCCACCCCAAGCATCAAACTAAGCCCCACCAGGGCCACCAAACCATGTCCCAAAGCCCCATGGCCACACCTTCCTCAAAATCCTCCAGGGGTGGGGACTCCACCACCTCCCTGGGCAGCCTGTGCCAGGCTTTGACAACCCTTTCAGTCAAGAAGCTTCTTCTAATATCCAGCCTAAACATTACCTGGTGCAACTTGAGGCCTCTGCTCTCCTCAGACCCCACCTGCAGCACTGTGTGTGTGGGTCTGCAGCCCCCAGCACAAGGACATGGAACTGCTGGATCCAGGCCAGAGGAGGCCACCAAGATGCTGAGAGAGCTGCAGCAGCTCTGCTGTGAGGACAGGCTGAGAGAGTTGGGGCTGTGCAGCCTGGAGAAGAGAAGGCTGCCAGGAGACCTTGGAGTGGCCTTGCAGGATCTGAATGCAGCCTACAGGAGGGCTGGGGAGGGACTGTTGACAAGGTCTTGTAGTGACAGGGTGAGGAGGAATGGGTTTGAACTGGCAGAGGGGAGATTGAAACTGGATGTTAGGAGGAAGTTGTTTGCAGTGAGGGTGGTGAGACACTGGCACAGGTTGCCCAGGGAGATTGTGGAGCACAGAAGCACCCAATGTGATCAAAGATCACATTGGGTGCTTCTGTGCTCCACAGCCTCCCTGGAGGTGTTGAAGGCCAGGTTGGATGAGGCCTTGAGCGACCTGTTCTAGTGGGAGGTGTCCCTGCCTATGGCACAGGGTGGGTGGAACTGGCTGAGCTTTGAGGTCCCTTGCAACCTAAACCATTCTATGATTTCCCTCTTGCCCTACCACTTGCAATCATGAAGAGGAAACCAGTCCCTACCCTCCAGTAAATGCTCTGAAATGAGAGCTGCTCTTGCTGGGAGCTGCAAGGAAGGGACGTGGCTGCTTACCCAACCTTTAATCATAGAATCACAGAACTCTCAGGGCTAGAAGGGACCTTAAGGATCATCCAAGTCCCAACCACCCCTGCCATAGGCAGGGACACCTCACACTAATGGTGCAGTCCAGAGATTCAAGCATTCCAGCAGCGAGTCAAAGGTGCTGACTGAGGTGGGGTTGGATGACTTCCTCGGGCTCCTTGCACAGCAGCTAAGTGCCAATGGCAGCCACACACAACTTATCATCTCCTCCTGACAGCTCAGAGTGCCCATGGGGAACTGGTGCAGAACCTGACACACTTTGAGGCACACAAAAAAAGAAGATTTCAGCCACATACAACCTAGGGCAAAGAAATAAAAGGTATTTGCAACACCATCATCAATCAGTGCAGGCAGAGCCAGAGCTGACAAGGAGTCACTTCTGCCCTTGAGCCTAGGGCCCTGGGAACTTCTCTGGGCTCAGCACAGCACTACAAAGTGAGGAGGAGGAGCATTTATTGTCCCTCCTGCTGGCAGCAAAAGGAGACAAAAAAAACCCCCACCCTGGCTTTTAAGCCATGTCCCAAAGTGTCATGTCCACACCTTTCTTCAACACAAGTTTGCAAGTCCACCTTCCAGTCCATCCTCCAGTTCCACAGAATCAGTCAGGGTTGGAAGGACCATCCAGTTCCAATCTCCCTGCCATAGGCAGGGACACCTCACACTACATTAGGCTGTCCAGAGCCTCATCCAGCCTGGCTTTAAACACTTCCAGGGACAGAACCTCAATCACTTCCCTGAGCAACCTGTTTCAGGTTCTCACCACCCTCATGCTGAAGAACTTCTTCCTAGCATCCCATCTGAACCTACCCATTTCTAGCTTTGTTCCATGCCCTATCACTACCTGACATCCTAAAAAGTCCCTCCCCAGCTTTCTTGTAGCCCACTTCAAATACTGAAAGGCCACAAAAAAGTCACCTGGGAGCCTTCTCTTCTCCAGACTGAACAGCCCCAACTCCCTCAGTCTCTCCTCATAGCAGAGCAGCTCCAGCCCTCTGCTCATCCTTGTCACCCTTCTCTGGTCCCTGATGTTAACCACTTACAGACCCCTGGATTCAGGACAGACAGCAGGAGCCTGCCCCACACTTTTTTCCTGGCTTATTAGTGGTCAGATGATGTCTTCTGGGAGAAGTTCTTCAACCACTTCTACACTTACCCACTCACAGGTCTTACTCCTCCTCGAGTCCTCCAGAAACCAAACTTCTGCCTGACCCCGACAGGCAGCACTTTCCCTCGAGGTGAGCCTGGAAGAAATGGGTCTGGTTTTGTTAAGTGTGCTTCAACTGCCTGTTCAGTTCACAGCAGTAACTCTGCTGGCAGCTCTAGGTTTGACTGAAGTCCTGTGGCTCAGCCAGCCCCTCTGACAAGGAGGCTGTTAAAAGTAGTCCACCTTCCAGATAATTTCTCTCACCACCACATCTCACCAAAGCTGCCCCAGAACACTGCAGCTTCTGATTCATTTCATTAGCCAGGACTGGCAAGTGTCTTAATTTAGAAACAGAGATTGGGTTTAACATTTCAGTTGTTGTCAGAAGATGGTAGCTCACCACAATCCAAACAAGGCTGGTTGCTGTTGGCAACTTTAGTCAAAATAGAAGGGAAAAAGCAACCAAAAAAAAAAAAAAAAAAAAAAAAGAAAAAAAAAAAAAAAAAAAAAAAAAAAAAAAAAAAAAAAAGAGAAGGAAAGAAAAAAAAGATAAAGATTCTCAGCCTCATTTCTTTGCTTTATCTGCAAGAAAGCTGAGTTTGCAAAGAGCTACTACAGACCAGATCTGAATTCAGGCAAGATTCATTGATTCACAGAATGGTTTGGATTGGAAGGGACCTTTAAGATCATCCTTTAAGGTCATGCAGTTCCAACCCCCCTGGCATGGGCAGGGAGAGCTCCCACTAGCCCAGGCTGCTCAAAGCCTCATTCAGCCAAGCCTTGAACACCTCCAGGGAAGGGAGATCCACAGCCTCTCTGGGCAACCTGTGCCAGTGTCTCACCACCCTCACTGTAAGAGTTTCTTTCTAATCTCCAGTCTAAGCTTCCCCTCCTCCAGCTTCAATCCATTTCCTCTTGTCCTGTCACTTCAGGCCCTTGTCAAAAGTCCCTCCCCAGCTCTCCTGTAGCCCACTTTGGGTCCTGGAAGGCTGCTCTGAGATCTCTCTGGAGCCTTCTCTTCCCCAGCCTGAGCAGCCCCAACTCTCCCAGCCTGCCTCTGATCATCTTCATGGCCTTCTCTGGACCTACTTCAGCACTAGAAGTTTGAAAACCTCTACTGGTCAACTTTTCCCTGCTTCAGAGCCTGTCAAAGGGCATCTGCTAACATTTTTGAGCCTTAGAAAACCCAGCTCAGGTAAGCTGCAAATCTACAACAACAACAACCTTGCTTCACAAAGGCAGGAATGACAACAGCATTTATGAACTGTGTTTATATAAACATGTTGACTTGTAAACAAGTTGACAACACCCACATTAAATACTGCAAGAGAACTTCAGGTTGGATCATTTGCATTCAAGGGAAAAACAAGTTACAAATTAATCACATCCTCATTATTCCCTTGGTTGTTATTCACCAGGGCAGGCACCTGGCAGCTTCAGAACTGGACTAAAGCACTGCAGCCATGCTGAATATTGTCCTGGGCACCTTGCTAGGGTAAAAGCCACCTGAGGATTCTGGTAACTCAGTGGGGAGAAGAGGATGAAAATGACTCCTCCTTCAGACTGGGAGCTCACCACTTCAGTGGATGGCTTTTTTTTGGCATATTTAAAAGGAGAGAATCCAAAAAATGCCACCAAATCTAATGGCAAAGCAAAGCCACATCCTTCTGGAAGTGTACACCTCATCCACACCTTTCCAGCACCAGCTCTTCTGCAGTACTCCAGCTTGTTTTACCTATCAGCTTGCAGAAAAGAAGTCCTACAAGGCAGGCATGGAAGTGTTGAAGAAAACTGAAGTTAACCAAGTGAGGAATGACAAAATAGTTACAACAGCTTGAATCAGACAGCAGAAAGTTACACAAACAGTTAACCAGAAACCAAGATTTCATATCTGTTATTCCAAGTCAGCTTCTCTATTTGTTGTGAGATAACCAGTGAGACTCAAAAAGTGATCTTCTGGGGTTCTCACCCCTTTAAGTGAGCATATTTATTCCCTCTCTTTGTACAGGTGCAAGGATGCTTGTTGGGATACCAATTCCACGTGGCTACGAACTTTCACCATCACTTCAAACTGGTTTGGAGACAACAAAAAGCTATCAGTGGTAGTAAGAGAGTTCATCATCACTCAGGTCCGAATCATCTTCATCCACTTCGCCTTCAATGACTGATTTCTTGCCTTTGCAGCATGAAACAATTAGCCCGATGAGAAAGACCTGCAAATTAAAAATAAGGAGTATAACTCACCATGGTTTAAGTGGCATCCAAGGGCAACAGATGTAAAGCAACAGAGGCAGAGGGGTGATGCAAATGATTCAGTGACTGCAAATGGTCCAAGCTGATTTAGTGATGTTAGGGCAGTCCCAAGCACAGAGAGAGGCAGGGCAAGGAGTGGCTTTGGAAGCAGTGTGGAAGAGAAGGGCTTGGGGGTGTCAGCTGACAAAACTTGCAGCCCAGGAAGTAAATCATGTCCTGAGCTGCATCCAGAGCGTGGGTAACAAGGCAAGAGAGAGGATTCTGCCCCTTGGCTCTGCTCTGTTAAAATCCCACCTCAAATCCTGCCTCCAGCTCTGGTGTCTCCATCATAAGGAGGACACAGAGTTGCTGGAGTGAGTCCAGGAGAGGCCACAAAGGTGTCCCAAGGGCTGGAGCAGCTCTGTTGTGAGCACAGGCTGAAGGAGCTGAAGTCCTTCTTTAGCTGAGGGGCCCAGAACTGGACGCAATGTTGTAGGTGCAGCCTCACCAGGGCAGAGCAGAAGGGGAGAAGGTCTCCAAGTTCCCACCCAACCTGGGCCACTTCGTAGTTCAGTAATTTGTCCATTACAAATATGCACATCAAATGTAAATCATCCACCTTGATTTAGTGATCTCTCTACACACAGCACTTACTGCAATGAATGCCCAGTTCCCAAAGTAGTAGGCAGCACTGAAGAACCAGAATTTATGAAGGAAGAGGTACGTGCGGGTGACGATGCACTGCTCTGGAAGGAAAGCAAGAGAGGATTAACACAGCTCAGAATCTGCTCCCTCTGACTGACAGTAGAATAATTCCACAGGTTTTGGAGAGCATTCAGCTCTCTGTAGCAATTCCAGGCCATTAATTTAACCAAATGTCTACAGTCCTGCTCTAGCAGAGGGGGTTGGAGTGGAAGATCTGCAGAGGTCCCTTCCCACCCCTAACATCCTGTGCGTGTGGGAGGTCCATGAAGAAGGAAGAGTTCACAGGATCCCAGGCTCACAGGATGTCAGGGACCCAAGGAGATCATCAAGTCCAACTCTCCTGACAGAGCAGGACCAGACAATCTAGCTCAAGTCACACACAAACACATCCAGACAGACCTTGAAAGGCTCCAGAGAAGGAGACTCCACAACCCCTCTGGGCAGCCTGTGCCAGTGCTCTGGGACCCTTACATCAAGAAGTTTCCCCTTGTGTTGAGCTGGAACCTCCTGTGCTGCAGCTTCCACCCACAGCTCCTTGTCCTTGTTCCAGCCAAGATAAGGAGTGCTGGTAAAGTGAAGGTACTTCCTAATAGCAGCTCAGATCATCACCACCATCTGCAGCTCTCCAGCTGGTTCCTCGAATTACACCAAGCAGCTGAAAGCCTTACAGATGGCTCTCTACAGCAATTGCATGAAACAGACGAGGGTAAATATTTTGGAACGCTTTGACCTCGTGAAAACTTCTCTAGGGAATGTGTGCCCACTTCAGCTAACTGCACTTGAGTTATTTCTCCTACACTAAGACATTCCTAGGTGGGCTATGGCATAGCACAGCTTCTTTAAATCAACTTTTCTTCCCTGTGGCATAAGGTTGGACTGGATGACCTTTGAGGTCTCTTCCAAGCAGATGTTTTCTGTGCCTCATAGTAAGTTCTAATGAATAATCAGAATGAAGGTAACAACTTGTTACCCAGAATGATCACTGAGAGCATCTAAAAGCAGGCAGAGCAGCAGCACAGAGAGAGCATTCTGCCCTTCTGCTCTGCTGAGACCTCACCTGCAGCACTGCCTCCAGCTCTGGTGCCCCGGCATAAGGAGGACCTCAAACTCCTGGAGTAAGTCCAGAAGAGGTCACAGACATGATCAGAGGGCTGGAGAACCTCTCCTATGGGGACAGGCTGAGGCAGCTGGGGTTGTGCAGTGTGGAGAACAGAAGACTCCAGGGAGACCTTACAGTGGCCTTCCAGTAACTGAAGTAGTCTACAAGAAAGCTGAGGAGGGACTTTGGACAAGGGCTTGTAGTGATAGGATAAGAGGAAATGGATTGAAACCTGAGGAGGGCATATTTAGAGTGGAGATGAGGAAGAAATTCTTCCCGCTGAGGGTGGTAAGACACTGGCAGAAGTTGCCCAGGGAGGCTGTGGATGTCCTCTCCCTGGAGGTGTTGACGGATAGGTTGGATGAGGCCTCAAGCAATCTGGGCTGGTGGGAGGTGTCCCTGCCCATGGCAGGGGGCTTGGAACTAGATGAGCTTGAAGGTATCTTCCAACCCAACCCATTCTGCAAATCTTTAAGCAGCAACACTCCCACTTGAAGCATAAAATTTGATTGGGTGTTCAGGATCCCTTCTGAGCATCAGAGGCAGGAGTGCTGCAGTACTGTAAGTAAGATCCATGCAGTAGCTTTCCCCGTTAATAAAGGAAGAAATAAAACATCTCAAGCACAAAACGGTGAAAATAAGCAGCACAGAATAAAATTTGGAAAGAAATGCTCTGCTACAGACTGAAAGCTCAGCAGCTAGTACAGGGATTTGCTTCTGGCTTTGGTCACAGATCAAAGCATTCAGATGGACAGGGGGAAAAATGCTCCAGGAATCTTCAGGTCTTAGCAAGTACAGCAAGACTTTGGCAATTACAAGCTCACTCTTGTAGGCACCATCTCACAGCTTAAACATCTTCATCTCTAACTGGTAAGGGCACTCCAGAGCTTGCCATTGGTTAAGATGGTATTTCATGTATCCCTTCCACAGGGTTCTCTGGAAAGAGGCTCACAGAGTGGCAGCAATAGCTGCTCCCAACCACAATGCAGCACTGCTTTGTTGTCTCCCTGGCTAAGCAGGAAGGAAAATAAAAGTTCCTTCCAAGCCAAAGCATTCTCTGAATCCACAAATACTTCCAGTTGCCTGTTACTCAGCAGCTTCAGAAGTGGGGTTTTGTGTATTCCATTTGAGGGCATCCCCATTCACTCCATACTCTACACACACAGACACAGAGCAGCAGAGATCAGTGAATCCACCCATCAACCCAACCCCACCATGGCCACTAAACTATGGCCCAAAGTGCCATGGCCACACATTTCTCAAACACTTCCAGGGATGGTGACTCCACCACCTCCCTGGGCAGTCTGTTTCAGTCCCTGATCACTCTTGCAGCAAAGAAATTTTTGCTCTTTTCCAACCTAACCCTCCCCGGTGCAACTTGAAGCAATTTCCTCTTGTCTGTCACAAGTACAATTCCAGATCATTTCCTCTCATCCTATCACCTGATACTAAGGAGAAGCACCCAACCCCCACCTCACTGCAACCTCCTTTCAGAGAGCTGTGGAGAGCAATGAGGTCTCCCCTCAGCCCCCTCTTCTCCAGACCAAACATCCCCAGGTCCCTCAGCTGCTCCTCCCCAGCCCTGTTCTCCAACCCCTTCTCCAGCTTTGTTGCTCTTCTCTGGACCTGCTCCAGCCCCTCAATGTCCTTCTTGGAGTGAGTGGCCCAAAAGTGAACCCAGGATTGAAGGTGCAGCCTCACCAGTGCTGAGTAGAGGGGGACAAACACTTCCCTGCTCCTGTTGGCCACACTATTCCTGATCCAGGCCAGGATGCTGTCTGCCTTCTTGGCCACCTGAGCACACTGCTGGCTCCTCTTCAGCCAGCTGTCAACCAGCACCTCCAGGCCCTTTTCTGCCAGGCAACTTTCAGCCACTCTGCCCCAAGCCTGCATCATTCATGGGTTGTTGTGACTCAAGTGCAACACTTGGCTATGTTAACCTCATCAGCTGGCTCTGGCCCATCAACCCAGCCTGGCTAGAGCCTTTTGCAGGGCATCCCTTCCCTCAGGCAGACCAACATCCCCACACAATTCAGTGTAATATCCACACACAAAATTACTACCAGCCTCCTTCAGCTGCTGAATGCCTCTGCACTTCACAACTCAGCCCCTCTGCTGCTGCCTCCCTGGTTTCAGTAGCTAAAAATCAATCCACTACACAGACCCTTAACTGGTATGGGGTGCTCCAAACTAAAACTTGTAATCTCCTTCCCTCACAGCTCACTTCTTCCACATATTACTTAACCCTTCAAGCTGCCACTCTCTTGGCCTTCCCAACCATGCCAGCATTGGAGCTTCACCACCACTTGCCTCAAGGTGAACTTCACAACAAATTCCCCTCCTTTGATCCCTGATCAGACTGAAAAGCAGGTTGGAAGCAGCACAATTGGAAGTGGCTCCCTCACAAGAGCAAGGAGCTGAACACATCTGTAGTTAGCTACAATATTTCCCCATCTAATGAGATGGGAAGCACTTCAGGCTTTCAGAGTTTCTAGCTGGCAGCCCTTTGAGGCACTAAAGTGCACTGCAGAAGCACAAGCAGCAAAGCTCTCAGATATTAAACAACAGTTTGCAGCTCTTTACAATCTCTGTGAAGAGAGGTCTAACCTGCAAGCACAGAAAGCTGCCTGCTGGCTCATCCCAGGAGCCTGGGGAGCTTGCTTCAGGTTGGTTGTCTTTGGATTTTGGGGTGGGCTGGTTTGAGGTGGGTTTTGGGTTGGTTTGTCGCTGTTCCTTGGTTTGGGGTTTGTAGTTTGTTTCTTTTTAATTCTTTTATTGCTATGTGGTTTGGGATTCCTCTAGAGAGTCATTAAGGTTGGGAAAGGCCTCTAAGATCATCCAGTCCAACCAACCATCAACCTAACGCCACCATGGCCATTAAACCATGGTCCACAGTGCCATGACCATAGGTTTCTTGGACACCTCCAGGAATTTTGACTCCACCACCTCTCTGGGCAGTTTACTTAGAAGACAAACAAACACAGTGAGGGGGGTGAGAAACCTGGAAAGGACCTTCAAGATCACCTAGTTCCAAACCCCTGCCAATAGGGAGGAACATCTTCCACTAGCCCAAGCTGCTCAAGGCCTCATCCAGCCTGGTTTAAACATGTCCAGGCAGAAGGCATCCACAGCCTTCCTGTGCAACCTGTTCAAGTGTCTCACCACCCTCACTGGAAAGAATTTCTTTCTCATCTCGAGTCTAAATCCTACCCTGCTCAAGCTTCAATCCATTCCCTCTCACCTTACCACTACAAGCCTTTGTAAAAAGTCCTTCCCCAGCTTTGGGTAGGCTCCTTTGGGTATTGGAAGGCTACTATAAAGTCTTCCTGGATCCTTCTCCTCTCCATGCTGAACAGCCTTCATGCTGCCAGCCTGTTCATAGGAAAGGTTTTCCAGCCCTCTGATCATCCTCATGATCCTGCTCTGGACTTGCTCCAACGGTTCTCAAGACTTTTTTGCCAGTTCAGATTTGAAGTTCACCCTAGCACAGTGGAAAGCTGCACCCAGCTGTAAGATTTCAGTTTTAGTTTGGTTACAGAGAACCTGTGAGGGTACCAAGATTCCAATGTGTTAACAGACGAGAGGAAACCCATTTCAGGAGATTCAAAGAGCCAAACCTGCTCATCTCATTATTCCTAAGTTGAAAGGATGACTTGATTTGAATATTTCTTAAATACCTTTGGGTGGAGAGCAGCCCTCGTGCTACCAGGCCAGGATAATGGAAGGGCAGAGCATTAAGCAACGACTAACAATTGAGGCCATGTTAATCCCAAACACAGATAATGTCCCTTTTTTTAGGCTAGTTGAAAGCAATAATTGGATCAGCCTGCAGAGGAGAAAATTGTTCTTTGTGCTACTGAAACTAGATAGCTTTGGAGCCCCTCCACACAGTTTGTTAATTACAGCCTCTCTGGCCAGATGTGTTCGTGCATGAGCCATGGAATTGTTACTGCTTGCCTTGAAGTTACTGACTTCAGTTTGAACTGCTGCAAGAAGGTTTTCCTGAGCCTCCCCTGAAGATCCTAAATTCTGACAGATGTAGCTATTGAGAGCAACACCCTAGGGATGGATGTGGATGTGAGATTCCAGAAAGCAAGCAGTCAGGCAGCATCACCTGTCACATATACACACAAAATCACAGAATGGTAGGGTTTGGAAGGGACCTCTGAAGACCACCTAGTCCAGCTCCCTGCTAGAGCAGCATCACCCAGAGCAGATCACACAGGAACATGTCCAGGTGGCTTTGGAATGCCAACAACCTTTCTGGGCAGCCTCTTCCAGGGCTCTGCCACACTCAAAGTGAAGAATTTTCTCCCATTCACATGGAACCTCCTGTGTTCCAGTTTGTGTCTATTACCTCTTCTCCTGTCTCTGGACACCACTGAGAAGGGTTGTTTGTTGAAGCCTTTGCCCTTGTCCCTGCAGTCCTTTGCAAGCAGTCTCTCTGCAGCCTGCTTGTAGCCCCCTTCAGGTCCTGGCAGACTGCTATTAGGTCTCCCTGGAGCCTTCTCTTCTCCAGGCAGAAGATTCCCAGGCAGAAGCTCCTTCAGCCTCCTCAACCTGAAGAGAACCTACAGGAATGCTGGAGAGGGACTCTCACAGTAAAGCAGCTTCTCCTCATGTGGAATCTCCTGTGCTCCAGCTTGTACCTGTTGCTCCTTGTCCTGTCACTGGGCACCACCAAACAGAGCTGCTGCAGTGTTCCAGCAGCCTCCTGAACAAGAACCATCTGAATGTAGCTTCACCAGCTGCAGCTACAGGTTGCTGCCTGAGATAAATGGAGGTAACTTTGCTTTCCCACTTGCCATGCAGTTGGTCTTGGGGCACGTCTGTGCAAGAGTGGCAGCTGACAGTGTCCTCAAGCATTCAGCAACATCAGGTGAGGCTTCTTTCCCCAATTAAGGAAATCAGAGACTCCAAAGGGGATTTATAGCATCTTATGCATTTAAAGTGAACGATGCTTTGAAAAAGCTTTCATGGTCTTCTAGTACAGCAAGAGAGACAGATGGTGTTTATCAGATCTCATAATTAAGGTTGGGAAAAGTCTTCCATACAGGCTTCCACCTGACTCACTCCTCATTTACATTGAATCTCATTAATCTTTAGCTAATCCTCCAGCAAGTTTTCAATGCTCAGTCCAGTCCTAATCAATTAATTGAACTCCTTTGCTTGACCTTAGGCTCGACTAAGCAGTGGACCCAACAGCTCAGCTGGCATTAGTCCTGGGAAATAATGATCACATGGATCCAACTGGATCCAAGAGTGAAAACTGCTGGGCTTGCTATCACAAATATATTGAATTTGCTACTTTAAAAGGTAAAAAAAAAACAAACTACCAAACCCCAAAAACCTATGCTAATCAGAACAGAAGGCTTTTGTGCACAATGAGGGCTACAAGGATGCTGGAGGAACTGGAGCATTGCCTGATGAGGAAAGGCTGAGAACCCTGAGACTGCTTAGTCTATAGAGGAGAAGGTTGAGAGGGGATCTGAGTAATGTCTGTAAATATCTGAGGGGTGGGGGTAAGGAAAGGTCCCGGAGAGGTTGTGGAGTCTCCTTCTCTGGAACCTTTCCAGCCCTGTCTGGATGTGTTCCTGTGTGACCTGTGCTAGATTCTCTGGTTCTGCTCAAGCAGGAGGGTTGGACTTGAAGATCTCCAGAGGTCCCTTCCAGCCCCTAGCACCTTGTGCTTTATAGAGTTGTAAGATGTAGTCTGCTCTACTACATTTTGGCTTCTGGTCTGTTGCATGCAGCTAAGCTATTATGGCCCCTGGCATCCAGCAGAAAGCAGGTTTAGCTCCTGCATTGCAGCAGTAGAAAAATACAAGTTCTGCTGGAGGAAAGCAGACAATATCATGTTAAACTCCCACAAACGATCTACTAAATACTTCAGTGTGCTTTTTGAAAAGATTGCATTTTCATAGATTCATAGACCTATAGATTCACAGAACGGCTTGGGTTGGAAGGGACCTTAGAGACCATCCAGTTCCAATCCCTCTGCCATGGGCAGGGACACCTCCCACCAGCCCAGGTTGCTCAAGGCTTCATCCACCAAGCCTTGAAGGGGGCATCCATGACCACCCTGGGCAACCTGTCTCACCATCCTCACTGTAACTCATTTTAGCTGCCCTCTATTTGTCCAGACAGTGCAACTGTCCTTTCCATCAAGCCAAATATGTTTCAAATACATCCACAGAAAACACTGCCCATTAAAACCCGAAGTTTTAACAGGAATGAAGTTTTTCAGAGTTTTAGTTGCTACATGATCAAATTAGGACTCTTCCAACCATCTCAGAAAGGAGAAATAGAAGTACTTAGAGACTGCATCTGCAGCATCAGAGTATTCACAAAGACAAAGCAGATAGCTACCAGCTTATCCATCAGCAGAGCCATTACAAGGCCAGACTTTGCTTTATGTTTAAGGCAAAACAACACCTGCTGGAATGAATTCAGTTTAAATTAAACAGAACTAGAGTCAGAGCACAGAAAACAAATCGATATTCGCATTTAGTTCCAGTTCAGTGGCTTATACAGGATAAAAATCCTACTATTGGAGCAGTCAATAACATCTACAAGTGCTCAGCCAACCTTTATCTTAACTTGAAGCTGGTTGCATCTGGTTTTGCCCTGTGTCTAGGGTCCTTAAAATTGAGAGAAATTGTGTTGCAAAATCTAGTTTCTACCTTTGAAGAATTTCCCTTGTTAAGATATTTCATCAGAGCAGCATCTGCAGCAGTTACTTTCATCAAGTTCTCAGGATCAGGTATTAAAGTTGGCAGGCATTCCAAGGCAAGCACTGCATTTCCACTCCCTACAGCTGACTGAATCAGACAGTGCTCTCACTCATCTTGATGACAGGAAGCTGAGTGGTGCTGCTGATATGCCAGAAGGACAGGGTGCCAGCCAGAAGGACACCTGGACAAGCTGGAGAGGTGGGACCAGGTGAACTTGGTGAGGTTCAACAAGAGCAAGTGCAGGGTTCTGCACCTGGGTCAGAACAGTCCTCATTAACAATGCAGGCTGGCAGAGGAGGTGAATGAAAGCTGCTGAAAAGAGGCTGGGCATGAGCCAGCAACAGGAACTTACAGCCCAGAAGGCCAATGGCAGCCTGAGCTGCATCCAAAGAAGTGTAGCCAGCAAATGGAGAGAGGGGAGTCTGCCACTCTGCTCTGGTCAGACCTCACCTGGAGTGCTGCACCCAGCACCAGGTGCCTCAGCACAGGAAGGACATGGACCTGATGGGTAAGAGCCCAGAAGAGGACCATGAAGATGACTGGCAGGGCTAGAGCACTTTTGCTGCAAGGACAGGCTGGGGGAGCTAGGGTTGTTCAGCCTGGAGAAGAGGAGGACCTAATAGCAACCTGCCAGTGCCCGAAGGGGCTGCAGAGGGACTGTTTGCAAAGGGCTGCAGAGACAAGACAAAAGGCAAAGGTTTGGAAATTAGAGCAGATTTAGGAGCATGTTCTGCACCATGAGGGTGGTGGAACACTGTAACAGGTGGCCCAGGGAGGGGGTTGGGGCCCCATTGCACCTCTGGGTGCAGAAATTGTTCCTCACATCCAATCTCAGTCTCCTCTTTTCTAAATTCAAACCATTGTCCCTCATCCTGTCACTGCAGGCCTTTGTGAACAGTCTCTCTCTATCCTTCCTTGGGCAGAGTACTCAAAGCATTCGTCCTCATCCAGCATAGGTGGAATTTAGGAAGTTCAGTCCAGTCCCCAGGTCCTGTAATGAAGCAGCAAAGCCTGAGAAATTCAGACTACTTGAATTACTCCCAGCAAAGCCAAGCCTAATGAGCTTAGCTATGCCAGTGAGCATCCTCTTCTTGCAGCAAACACCAGCCAAGACAGGAAGGTATTTACAGGAAACAAAAGATCTGTACAACCTGTTCAGAGTGATCTAATTTTTCAAGCCAGCAGATTTTGCTCCCCTAAGCTCTAGGTTCTATTTTGAAAATCACAGAAATATGGCAGTTGGGATATAAATTGAATCATTACATCTGTCAAAACAGAAAGCTCTCTTAAAATGACATTAGGCCTGAAATCAGCCAGCACAAATAAGGGTGGATGAATGATTTATTCAAAGCATCAGGGAGACAGGACAAAAATCCACCCTCCTTGGGAAATCATACAAACCACCAGGGAGACCTCATGGATGCTATGCAAGGGGCCCAGAAGAAAGCTGGGGAGAGATTTTTTTATAAGGGCTTGTAGTGACAGGATGAGGAGGGATGGATTGAAACTTGAGAAGGGGAGATTTAGACTGAATTATTAGAAATTCCCAATGGTGAGGGTGGTGATACACTGGCACAGGTTGCCCAAGGAGGTCACGGATGTCCCCTCCCTGGAGGTGTTCATGGCCAGGTTGGATGAAGCCTTGAGCAACCTGGGCTAGTGGAAGGTGTCCCTGCTCATGGCAGGGGGCTTGGAACTGGATGATCTTCAAGGTCCCTTCCAACCCAAACTACTGTAAGCCTCTATGACTACAACTATCACTTACAGGTTAAATCTGAAGATGAAATACAAAGGAACCACTCTGCAAAGCAGACCACAGCCTGACAGACTGGGAACAACAAGCTAAAGGTCCAGTTACCTCCTCTAGTACAAAAACTGTTTGAAACTAAATAGTATAAACACAGGTAGGGAAAAGAAAACCTGAGAAGGTGCTAAGACATTCCAGAAGCACACTCAGAAGCCAGTACAACAACTTATCTATCAGATAAAAAACCCTGCCAAGCCTTTTGCAAGTATATAAATCGCACAAAGAATTCAACTCCTCCTTGTAGGGAGAGGAGCTGAACTTTGGCCAGCGTGAGAACAATGGAGAGCTTCACTCTGAAAATACTCTGGACCATTCTGAAGGCCATAAATCCTTTTCTGAGCTCGATTTTTCAAACAAGATACCAAAGCAATCGATGAAAATCAACGGTGACCTTAAAGAGCAGCATCAGCATTGCAATGGCAAATGCAGCTCCAACGCTGCAGAATTGGTTTGTATCCGAAGGGAATGGAAGGGGAAAGGGAACAAAAAAAAAAAAATACAGCATGATTAAAAAAAAAAAAGAAAAGCTAATAGTAATGAAGCCAGGCTAAAACTCATTCCCAGCTTTTCATGAAGACAAGAGAGAGAGAAGCTGCACAGAGACAGCAAGAGAGAGAGGGAGGGAGACACAAGCTGCACAGAGACAGCGAGAGAGGGAGGGAGAGAGACAGAAACTGCACTGAGACAGCAAGAGAGAGGGAGAGAGACAGAAGCTGCACTGAGACAGCAAGAGAGAGGGAGGGAGACAGAAGCTGCACTGAGACAGCAAGAGAGAGACAGAAGCTGCACAGAGACAGCAAGAGAAAGAGGGAGGGAGACAGAAGCTGCACTGAGACACACCACAAATTTTATCATCCTCTCTACATCCATGGGAGACCTCAGAGAGAGCTGGAAGACATTGTTACAAATGAGTTCTACTAACAACAGTCACTTCTGGACATAGCTGTTCAGCCTTGAGAAGAGAAGGCTGAGAGGGCTCTGATCAATGTCTATGGATATCTGAGGGGTGGGTGTCAGGATGAAGGTGCCAGGCTCTGTTTGGTGGTGCCCAGTGCTAGGACAAGGAACAACAGGTACAATATAGCATACAGGAGATTCTACCTCAGCATGTGAAGGAGCTTCTTTACTGTGAGGGTGCTGTGCCCTGGAGCAGGCTACACAGAGAGACTGTGGAATGTTCCTCATTGGAGACTTTCAAGGCCAACCTGGATGCATTCTTGTGTGGCCTACCCTAGGTGATCCTGCTCTGGAGTGGATGACCCCCAGAGGCCTCTTCCAACCCCTACCATTCTATGGTATGCTATGGATCAAAGCTTCATCTCAGAGTAAAGCAAATGAAAACCACGAAGAGATGGAGCTGTTCAGTGCATGTGTCACAGGAGAAAGGAAAGAAATTAATGCCTCTTACCTTCGGGTGCATCTGCATCGCAGTCTTTAGCTACAAAAGTCACATTCCTTGGCTGGCCATCAAGTGTCTTATTACTCTGCATGACAAACACAGACAGTCAGTGCACCAGTCCACCAGAAATGTTCTTCTGTGCACAAGAGCAGTCCCTGAGGCATCCCCCAATAAATTATTAATGTTCTAAAACAGGCTTAGACAAACCTCTTACAATATGCAAGAGGATTCAGATTGTTCTTGAACTGTACATGCAGAGGAAACCAAGTGGTACAACACGAACATTTCTAAAAGATGCTTTCATTCAGAACAAATATTAACAGCCTGCGTTCCTTCTGAAGACTCAGGAAAAATAAAAGTTTCATCTCTGAAATTGGAAGTTGCTGATGAAGATACCACAGCAGTGCTACGCCAAAAGGATCCTGTGCTGAGGAGCATGAGGAAAACCTAAAGGCCAGACAACAGAATCATAGAATCAGCCAGGGTTGGAAGGGACTACAAGGATCATCTAGTTCCAACCCCCCAGCCATGGGCAAGGACACATCACACTAGACCAGGTCACCCAGAGCCACATCCAGCCTGGCCTTAAAAACTGTCAGAGATGTCAGGGCAAGGGAGGTGATTCTCCCCCTTTACTCTGCTCTCATCAGACCCCACCTGGAGTACTGTGTGCAGTTCTGGAGCCTCCAGCACAAGGGCATGGAACTGCTGGAGAGAGTCCAGAGGAGGGTCACAAAGATGATTAGAGGGCTGGAGCAGCTTTGCTATGGGGACAGGCTGAGAGAGTTGGGAGAAGAGAAGGCTTTGAGGTGACCTTATAGGAGCCTTCCAGTATCTGAAGGGGCCCATAGGAGGGCTAGGGAGGGACTATTCACAAAGTCTTGTAATGACAGGATGAGGGGAATGGGTTCAAATTGGCAGAGGAGAGATTTAAACAGGATGTTAGGAGGAAGTTCTTCTCAGTGAGGGTGGTGAGACACTGGCACAGGTTGCCCAGGGAGGTTGTGGCTCCTCCCTCCCTGGATGTGTTCAAGGCCAGGCTGGATGAGGTCTTGAATGACCTGATCTAGTGGGAGGCATCCCTGCCTATGGCACAGGGGGGTTGGAACTGGATGATCTTTGAGGTCTCTTCCAACCTAAAACATTCTATGATTCTATGAGTCCCCATTCCTGGAAGTGCTTAATAAATGTGTGGCCTTGGCACATCGGACCATGATTTAATGGCCGTGGTGGTGCTGGGTTGATGGTTGGACTGGATGATCTTAGAGGTGTTCTCTGAGTCTCAGATTTGCTCTGCTCACACATCCCAGACAGTTTGAGGTTTCAAGTACCAGCTCCCCAAGCCAGGCTGTACAGCAGCAAGCAAGGCAGCAGCAGCATTGTGAGTCAGCTCTGGGTGGGGGAGCTGATAAACAGCTCTGTCAGGATCTGCTGGCTCACAAGCAGGCAGCATGTAATAGGAGCACTTCCCCCTTTTGCTCTACAGCAATCCCTGGTCTAGTAGCCTGTCAAACTAATTTGTAGCCAGAGTCTATGGTGATGCATTAGACAGGTTAGAATCCTCTTTGAATCTCGGAAGTGTTTCCTGTGGAGTCTGATGCTCTTGACGAGACCTTTTAACTTTGAAGTGCTGTCGACTTTTCCTGGTAATTGAAGGTGTGCAGAAAAATGGAGCTCTTCTGAGACAGCTTAGCTAGACCTGGGCTACTTGCTTTGCTGAGCTCTTTACCCATCGGAGTCTTCAAAGCATCTGTCCCCAATTTAATCCAAAGTGTCTTCAGCCTTGATGTCTGTAGGAAACTTGTGAAAAGTTTCTTTTGGAGACAGTGCCCTTACCAGCTGAGGACCTGTGCAGGGCTTTGGTCAGCTTCCATAGCTCTTCAGACAATGAGGAACATTTGTTTTCATCTCTTCAGACAACCTTTGAAACATCTATTAAATGGTTCCTTTGTAACCCTGCACAATGCTTAAGTGTTCTCTCCACATCCAAGCTACCTTCTCTAAACCTCCCCTGGTGCAACCTGAGGCCATTTCTGCTCCTTCTATCTCCCCATACTAGAGAGAAGAGCCCAGCCCTCAAGCTCCTTTTCTTCTTTTTCAACTTTCCAGACATTCTGCCCCAAGCCTGGAGCCTTCACGGGGTTGCTGTGACCCAAGCATACACCCCAGCACTTGGCCTTGTTGAACCTCACACAGCTGACCTCAGCCATCAATCCAGTCTGGCCAGATCCTTCTGCAGTCTTCTTACCCTCAAGCAGATCAAGACTCCCACCCAATTTCCTGTCATCCACAAATGCAGATTCTCCAAACAAAACAGTGCATAGAATTTCCATCAGCAGGCAGCTTGTGCACAAGTTGATGTCACTTGCCCACTCACTGTGCATGACCTCTCAGTTCCCTAATAATCAAAACCATAACACTTGAAGAGTTTCTTCACTGCTAACATCCACAGACAAATCTGTCACTCTTCCTCCTATGAGGAGAGACTGAGGGAGTTGGGGCAGCCCAGTCTGGAGAGCAGAAGGGTCCAAGGTGACCTTACTGTGGCCTTTCAGTATCTTAAGGGGGCTACAAGAAAGCTGGGAAGGGACTTTTTTTAGGTTGTCAGGTAGTGACAGGACTGGGGGGAATGAAACAAAGCTAGAAATGGGGAGATTCAGACTGGATGTTAGGAAGAAGTTGTTCAGCATGAGGGAGGTGAGAGCCTGGAATGGGTTGCCCAGGGAGGTGGTGAAAGCCTCAGCCCTGGAGGTGTTTAGGGCCAGGCTGGATGAGGCTGTGGGCAGCCTGCTCTAGTGTGAGGTGTCTCTGCCCATGGCAGGGGGTTTGGAACTGGATGATCCTTGGGGGTCCCTTCCAACCCTGACTGATTCTATGATCTCCAGCAAGCATCTCTCCCCATTTCAAAACACGAGCAGAGAACATGCAGTTATAAGGATGGGCAGACAGAACACGTGTCTGGTACAGCCTGAGAGGTTCTTTGAGAGGATGCTGTCTGAAGCCCTCTGGTTTGCTTGGCATGCCAGAGAAGCCCAGATGTAATTTCACAGCTTGTTCTGTATGCTCTGTGTCATTTCAACAACAGCAGCAGTTTCGTACCCCAGTTACATCGTGTGCTTCAAACGCAGCTCTTTGTAAGGGGACGTGAGAAGCTGAAGACCCAGGACAGCTAATCTTGCCTTGGAACAATTTAATCCTTCAAATGAAAACTTGTAGCTCTACCCAATCACTGCAGCTAATCCTTCTTGCAGTGCTGATCAGGATTGTATTTCAATAGCTGTTTGAATGACCCAACCTGCCTGCCGCTGGGCTTCGTTCTCTTGACCCTTTTCATCATGAACTTTCTCTCTGCATTCAGATGCTGTTTGTCATAAAAACCACCTGCCTGTTAGCTGCTTAAGCTCCAATCTTTCTCCACCCCCTCAATATCAACACATTTTATTTTAGTGAATGTCTACCTGTAGCCTGTATCTGGGGCTAGACTCCAGCAGTTACTCTATCATCCTATGATCCATCCCCAGCAGAGGAGCAGGAGGAGGGAAAAGGAGAGAAGATCTGTGGGTTGAAGTGAAAACTGACTTTGTGAAGCAAAAATACCTGATACCAATGTCAATATATGGGATTTAAAGTTACACCCTGCCCTGCAAAGGTACAGCAGTCACACTAAGCAGGAAAGCAGCCCAGGAGGGGCAGCTGAGCCCAAGAGCAGCAGCTTCAGGAGAAGCCTGAGCAGGAGCCCAAGCAGGGGGCTCCTCTCCCCTCAGCAAACTTCCCCCTTTATACTGAGTGTGATGCTGATGGTCTGGGATACACCTGGGTGCCAACTGGAGTCAGCTGCCCAGGCTGACTGATGGCCTGCAGCCATGGGTGACCTGGGGTTCTGTCCCAGCAGCACCAGGACACTGAAATGTTGCCATTTAGAATCACAGAACCCTCAAGATTGGAGGAGACCTTGGAGATCAAGTCCAAGCAGTCTCTAGCTCTACTAAGGCTGGTGCTAGGCCACAGCCCTCAGCATCACTTCCAGGCATATTCTAAACACCTTCAGGAACGGTGATTCCAGTCCTGGGCAGCCTGTTCCAATGCTTGACAACCCTTGCTGTGAAGACATTTTTCCATACATCCAACCTGAACCTCCCTTGGCACAAGTCAAGGCTGTTTCCACTTGTCCTGTCACTTCTTGCATGTGAGAAAAGACCAATCCTTATCTCACTCCAGCCTCCTTTGAGGGAGCTGCAGAGGGCAGTGAGGTCTCTCCTCAGCCTCCTTTCCCCCAGACTACACAACCCCAATTCCTTCAGCTGCTCCTCATAAAAGCCATGTCCAAGGCAGCTTAGCTGCTCATCTTTGGACATGCTCCAGGACCTCAATGTCCTTCTTGTAGTGAGGGGCTCAAAACTGAGCACAATTCTCGAGAGATCCAGAGAAGGGCAATGAAGCTGGGGAAGCGTCTGGAGAACAGAGCTGGGGAGGAACAGCTGAGGGAGCTGGGGGTGTTGAGCCCGGAGAAATCCTCTCCGGGTGCAGAACTCTACTCTTGCCCCTTGCTGAGCTCCATGAGGTTCCTCTCCCCCAGCTCTCCAGGCTGGCCAGGTCTTGCTGATGGCAGCACAGCCTGAAGCTGTCCCCTGATCTTTAATGAAGTTATCCTTCCTACTCTTCCACCCACAAGTTTCTGCAGTCTACAATATAAAAACCAACCTCCAGATCAGCTTTTGCAGGGACTTGAGCTCATAATTAATTCAGCCACAGCTATATGGTGTTCTAGGCTGGATACACAGCATGTAATCATGCCAGGGGTCTTATGTAAACTCACCACAGAAGCAAAATGCTTTCCCTAAAGCACTTCCCAGCTTAGTTTCTTACTGCTGCTAGCCTAATTCTGCCAAGCTGAGCCAATTTAGAAATGCCTCAGCATATTTATTTTGTCTTAGTTATATCTAACATAAAATCTAATAAAAATGCATTACACTTTCTAAGTAAATATTTAAGTCCTCTACAGTGATTCCATTACTGTGCTTGGATTGATCTCAGGATGACCAAGCTCCCATTATTAGACACAATTTAGATGTAAAGACAGGAGAAAAAGGAGCATTTATTGAATGGTTTGCTTTCTGCAGGGACCATTCTGCCACCTCCCCTTCAGCACACTGGAGCTGATCAGATTCCTCTTCTCCAGCATGGTTAACACTACCTTTGATTTCTCCTTTTAATTCTCTAGCTCAAAGTATTCTGCATCTGCTCTGTTTAAACTGAAAGGGTTTAGAGTGGTAAGTTACACATTTCAGTCAATCTTTGCAGCTGAAGAAGGTTGGTGAGTGACTGCTTCTTTCAAAGCAGTGTGCCCAGAGGCACAGCCTTCTGCAAAAATCAGTGTTCCAAATGCTCAAAGGAGCCTCCAGTTACTTCACTCCCATTTAAATTCCTCCTCCTAACCACTTGGGCTCAATTGCTTTTCTTTGTCAAATTTATGCTTAAACCCCGAAGAGCACCCAAAGAGATGACAGAAGGGCTTAGGTTGGAAGGGATCTTAGAGGTCATCCACTCCAACCTCCCTGCCATGGGCAGAGACACCTCTCAGCTAGACTGAGCTGCTCCAGGCCTCATCCAGCCTGGTCTTGACTACCCCCAGGCAGGAGGCAGCCTGTGCCAGATTCTAACCACACTCACACAACAGAACTTCCTCCTCAGCTCCAGTCTAACCCTGCTCTCCCTTAGCTTCAAACCATCCTCTCCTGTCCTGTCTCTAGACACCCTAAAGGACCTTTGCAGCTTTCCTGCAGGATCACTTCAGACACTGGAATGCAGCTCTGAGATCCTCCTGGAGTCTTCTCTTCTCCAGGCTGAACAGCCCCAACTCCCTCAGCCTGTTCTCACATCAGAGGTGCTCTGCTCTTGGATCATCTTTGTGGCCTCCTCTGGACTTGTCCTTATTGAACTTTATGAGGTTCAGCTTCACCCAGCTTAGCAGTTAAAATAAACCCTGGCTACAGGAGTCTTCAATACTGAGAACAGGCCTGGCTCTAAAACTCACCCCCAAAAAACACATTTCTGACAGAAAACGCAGCATTTCTGTTGTTGATTGAAATCAAAGTGTAACATCTCACCTGTACCAGGTACTTTTGGCTTCCATACATGACATACTGAGGAGCAAGACTGTAGATCATGTAACTGGTATGAAGAACTATCAGCAGAAGTATCATGCAGAGAAACAAGAGTGCTTGAGGTCGAGTTTTCCCTCGTCTGATTTTATAGAGCTAAAAGCAGAAAACAGAAAAATATTAACATAACGTTTGGGGTTTGGGTTTTTTTTTTTTTTTTCTCCCCTCTCTTTAATTCAAGCAACAGCTTGAACTCTACAGCCAGAAGTTGAAACTATCCCTTGGCAACTTAATTCCAACGAGCTGAAGGAGGATTTCAGGTGTGCTTGCCTGAAACTCAAAGCAGAGCTGTAAGAATTGTTTGCATTAATGACTCAGAGCACAACCAGTAGTTAGCAGCAAGCTTTGAATGCTGTTGGCCATCACTCATAACAAACTGTCCCCTGCTTTGACCAAGAGCACTGTGAGGAGTCACCTATCATTACACTTCCAGCCAGACCTAACTGAGAATGCCTCTGCTGACTGCAGAGGGGGTTGGATTAGGTGACCTTTGGAGGTCCCTTCCAACCCAGACCATTCATGAGTTCTGTGAATATGAGAGTGTTCCTAGGTTCTGATCTGTGCACCATATTCTACTTTACACTGCAAGGAACAAAACAATCCCTTCCTTGTAACCCTGTGGACACCAATCTATCGTGTTACCTCTAAAAGGCTCAACCTCAGCACCACATTAGGCTAAAGAAGATGGCAGCTGAAGGATAAATGATGGAAAACCAAACCCAGCAGCCAATCTCACAACTCAGAATCATTTTGGATGGAGAAGACCTTGAAGATCACTGAGACCAAGCATTATCTAACTCTACCAGATCTGGTGCTAAATCATATCCCTTAGCACCACATCTCTGCTTCTCACCAAGCATTTTTGGTTGGAAGAGACCTTCAAGATCATCCAGTCAAGGACGGAGCACTGCAAGGTCCACACATACACACCCTTGACCCATACTACAGCCTCAGGTTTGGGCTGGAGGGGTAGCAAAGCACACACACATGCACCCTTGACCCATGCTACAACATCAGGTTTGGGCTGGAGGGGTAGCATAGCCCACACACACAGCCCTTTGACCCAAACTACAGCATCAGGTTTAGGCTGATAGCTTTTAAAAGCAGTGAAAATTGCACAAGAGGTTTCTAATGCTCCTGAGACAGACAATTCTACTTGCAACGTGCAGTAATTCTGAAGGAGTACCTAAAATAAGGAGTAATTAGTAACCATAATCAATATAATTTGTTAAGCAGCTTTGTAAATCTGTGTTTGTTAAACACCTTACTGTGACCAGCTGAACTCTCAAGCCTTACTTACCCTTATCCAGAAGAACCATATACCCATATTTCGAATGCCAGCCATTGAGGTGAAGATGAAGTACATCACAATAGTTGTAATGAGAATATAATCAAGTGGGAAAACCTACAGCAGGAAGAAAAAGCAGTTGAGAAGACAAGAAAGCACTCCAAGCAGAAAAAAAAGCCACATAAAAGAAAAAGGTCAGTTAAATAGATAAACAAACATCCCAACCACAAAATCAGCTCTTCCTCCACTTAGAGCTATGGAAGTAGATTCTGCTGAGAGCATCAGAGGTAGTAAAACTCTTTTCATGGAAATGTTTTCCACAGCTCGTTGCTTGCAGAGGTCACACACTTAGCCTGGGAAAGCAGCTGAGCACCATTCTTAACTTAAAGCTTGCTTTCATTTGGAAGTTTTACAGAGTTTTAGGCCACCACCTTCCCCCAGCAACTGTCTTTCATCCACCCAAGATCTGCATCTGAGTATCTAACAACTAAGAGTGTTAACAAGGAAGCTGCCTTGCTTTTATAGAGCACACATCCAGACAGTTCTGATTTGTGGGGAGGTGTAGTTTGCCTTTTGACAGCTTAGCAGAAGGCAGAGAGGAGCATCCTCACAGATGTGTGTCACCAGGGTTGGGGTTTTTCTTTGTACTTACTGTTTGTAGGACAGGTAACAGCATGTTCAATGGGTTGGTCAGGTTAGTTCCTAATATTATAAATCCTGAGTTGAAGCCAGCTGAATGCAGAGCTTTGTCCAAACTGCAGCAATTCAGAAAGGATGGGTAAGGATCATGGGGGTCACAGAGCTTTGTCCTCAGACAATCACAGAACTGTCTCAGCTGGAAGAGATCTTTCCAATCAAGGCCAACCATCAACCTAACACCACCATGGCCACAGGTTTCTTGAACACCTCCAGGGATGGTGATTACACCACCTCCCTGGGCAGCCTGTGCCAATCCCTGACCACTCTTGCAAGAGAGAAATTGTTCCTAATCACAGAAACATCCAGGTTGGAAAAAGCCACCAAGTCTAACCTGTAACCCTACTCTACAAGATTCACCCTAAACCATACCCCAGAGCACCACATCCAAACTACCCTGAAACACACCCAGAGGCAGTGACTCATATCTCCAACCTAAACCTCCCCCAACACAATTTCAGGCCATCTCTTCCTGTTCTGCGACCTGCTACTAAGAAGAAGAGACCAACCCCCACTCCTCAAGTTCAGTTTAAAGCAGCAGCTCAAAAAAACCCCCCAAAAAAACCCAAAAAACAAAAACCCCAAACCCCAATCTGGCTAAGCCCAGAGCCTGACAGCTTGTTCCTATCTATAGAGACACACACTTGGCTTCACCACACTCATTCCACTTGTCATATGTAAAGTGGTATTGATTTCTGCATCTCCTTGGCATTTTAGCCTTTCCCTAGATGGGACCTTAGAGCTTATTTATCCAGTCTGAAACATGAAAAGTGTCAACATTTGAGGCTTCTGGTCAGTGTCAAAGTCTCCTGAACTGCAGCTGGCTGTGTCGGTTTCAACGGCAGGAAACAATTCCAGTGTAACGTGGGTCATAATGGATTATCCCTACCACTTACTGCAGGAATTTAAGCACCTGGTACCCAACCCAAGAAGTAACTGCATGCAGTAAGAGTCACTCAAGCAATCAGGAGGCTTCTGTAGCCTGAATTAAGCTTAACATCTAAGCTTAATGTCTCTGCTGAATCAGAAGAGTTTGCAGCAGCAGACAATCGCTCAAGCTGAACCCTTTTTGAATCCATTTTTGCTCAGTTTCAATAGATGCTAGAATGTGAAATGCAGCCCTAGCTACAGACAGGCAGCACAGACAAGAAGTGGGATGACTCTTGAAGCAAACCACCCCTGAGTCTGAAGGTAAGGCACAAACTATGTGGTTTCAGTGGGTAGGAAAAAGGCTGAACTGTACTTACTTTGACAGGAACAGAGAGACAGTGAAGAGCAGTGCCACAATGATGAAGAACACTCCCCACACAATCTGGAAGGCAAGAATGTTTACATTTTAACTGGAAATGCTTGCAGGGAAGATTTGTCCACGTTTCAGTAAAGGACTGAGGATCTTTAAGGTCCCTTTCAGCCCAAACCCTTTGATGAATCCACAAATCTTGGACTACCTCAGCACTCGAACACTTCAAACAGTAACTTATGAGTCAATAATACCAGAGAGAAGTACTAACAAAATGTTTACTCTGCATACACCAGGTTTATGTCAACCACTTCAAATTTGATCATCTGTGATGAGAATCACTCTGCCTGGTGGATAGACACAGCTCAAAATCAAACATTAAAGTACATCCTGTGCTACTGTGCAAGAACAGGGAGGAGCAGGAGACCATCTCCAGAGGTCCCTTCCAACCCCTAGCATCCTGTGATCCACCTCTAAGCTAAAAGTGCTGCTGAGAAGCCAGCTGAGATGCTACATGATATGAACACAGCATTTAGCAGAAAGCACAACTTGTAGCTGCTATATTTTAAGTAAAAACTTCACCATGCACAAGCACTTGGGTTTAATTAAGGGAAATTAGAGCCTGTTTCCCTTGGCCACCGTGCCTGCATGCTCACCTTCCAACAGAAGGCAACCTGTGCAGAGCTCATAAGGAACAGCTCCACCATTCCTGGGAGCTTTCTGTAGCACTACTCAGAAATAGCCAAATCACATGAAGGGACTGATGTAAAGCTCAAGCAACCAAACTTGCTTCTGCCTCCAACCAGCAGCAGTGAGCCCCCAGCCAGCAGCAGTGAGCCCCCCAACCAGCAGCAGTGAGCCCTCCCTAGCAATTTTCAAGTTACAGAGACTAGCAACTTTACACAGCATTTTCACTCCAAGGTTTAAGTCACCTAGAAATTGAAGGCTTCACTTCAAAGTTGAGAAGGGACTAGAGGAAAATAAAATGCTTGTAAATATTAAGGTAGAATGAAAGGTACAACCCCCATAGACTTAGCTCCCACATGCAAGAAGAAAATGGTCTTCCAGATGAATGTTGACTCTTCAGTGCTGGGTCAAGGGTTGAACTGGATGACCTCTGAGGTCACAGACAAGAGATGTAGCCAATGCACTTCTCTAAATTTAACGTGAGCAGTTAAAAACCCCAAACCAACACAAACAATCTATTCTGAATTCAAGGAAGCATCCAAACTGTTCAAGCTAATAGTTAGGTCTCTTTGTCCTTTAAATGAAAAGGGCAACATCTAGATTTCTAATGCATCATAGAAAGCTAATCCCACTAAGAATTCCACACAGGAAGTCTTTGGTCACCTGCAACCCCAGCCCACCTCCATTGGTATGCAGCATTAAGCTGCAGTGGTGTTAAAGGAAATTGCTTACAGCCTCTCACTCAGCTTTTCAAAGTGCAGCCTGCAGTTTGAAGTGATGCTAAAATTTCTTCCTACACCTAGCTGGAAAAAAAAAAAAAAATCCTTTCTCTGGCAATATTGTTTCATTAAAAGTCCTAGTTTTGAAAACCAAGTATCTACGGAAAAAATCAAAGTCCTAAGATCAAAAAGAGACCAAGATCAAAGCTTTGCCCCAGTAAGTGTCTCCTTTGCAGTGGTTAAGTACCAAGACCTAACTTCTATGTAGCTATCTTCCTACTGCTCAAGTAATTACTTGGCAAGATGCTCATTCCAAATGCAAATATTCTCAGTATCTCTCCCTTCTGCTGGCTACATGTAATTTAGATTAACCTCAGACACCTGACAGCTACAGAATTCTTCCTTCTCTTCTTTCTGCCTTCACATGGCTGAGACAAGAGAAGATATTCTGCACTAGAAGATCAGCCAGTCCTTGCTCCCTTTTAATCTTAACTGTATTTTGGGCAAAGTAAAAGGTCTTCCAGGAGTGTGCTCTAGGGCTGTCATTACACAGCAGTAATTAACAAACCCCAGCTGATAGGATGTAACTGATAACTTGGACCTGTGACTTACATGGGAAGAAGCAAGCTCAAAGCTAATCCAATTTAAGTGTCAAAAAAGAGGGGGGAAAAAATAGTTTTACCTTCAGAGGGCGGATGGCTTCACAGAACTTTGTCCACCAGCTTGTCTCAATAGACTCCAGGTGCCTTTCTCTCCTTCTCAGTGTCCTTAGCCTCTCCTCCAGCTGGTGGACACTGCGCCTGTCCCTTGATGACAGAGGTCGACCATCCTTGCACTGGGGAGCAAAAGAAAACAACTACAACAAATGCAAGAGATCAAAGGACACACTGGTGAAACACTGAAACAGGATGCCCAGGGGGTTCTGGATGCCTCCTCCCTGAAGCTGTTCAGAGCCAGGCTGGAGGAGGCCTTGAGCAACCTGGGCTAGCGGGAGGTGTCCCTTCCCATAGCTGGGTGGGTTGGAAAGGGATGATCTTGAAGGTCCCTTCCAACCCAACCCATTCTATAATCCTGTGGTATCTCAAAGTCCCTTTCCACCACTCAGGGCTGTGAAAACCCTGCTCAAACCATGACCTGAAATGGGATGTGAAAAATGTGAGAGGCTAAGGCCAGCATCTTGTAGTAAAGGAGGAATCTTTCCCACCAGCTTGCACACTTAGGTTGTTAAGTGCCCTGCTTCCATCAGGCACAGCACTTCAGTGAGCTGCAAAGCCATCACAGGCTTACAAATGGTGTTAAGATCCTCAGGATGTTTAGGATTCAGAAGAGATTTCCATATGTAAGCTTTTCATAAAGGAATGATTTATAGCAGCAAGGTACATTAACTGGGAAGTAAGAATATCTGGGGCTGTTATTTATTCATAAAGATGATTAATAGTTTGATAAATCTAACTCATGGCAGCTCCATGTGGCAAGCATCCAGTGCTGATAATTACACCAAGCACCAACAAGCTGGATGCCATAGCTGAGGTTGAAACTCCTAACTTCCAGCAAGTGGATCTTCCACAGCTCCAAATGAGATTGCATGAGTTTGAGTTTAGCTCCTCAGCACCACTCTTAGCTAGACAGCAACAAGTGCAAGCCCATGCAGTGCTACAGGCTGGGGACAGAGTGGCTGGAGAGCAGCCAGGCAGAGAAGGACCAGGGAGGGGGGGGTTTGGGTGACAGGTGACTGAATATGAGCCAGCAGTGTGCCCAAGTGGCCAAGAAAGCCAGTGGCATCTTGGCCTGGATCAGGAACAATGTGGCCAGCAGGACCAGAGAAGTCATTCTGCTCCTGTGCCCCGCACTGGTTAGGCCACACCTTGAGTCCTGTGGGCCACTCAATTTAAAAAAAGATGTTGAGGTGCTTGAAGGTGTCCAGAGAAGGGCAGCAAAGCTGGGGAGGGGGCTGGAGAACAGCCCTGTGAGGAGAGGCTGAGGGAGCTGGGGGTGTGCAGCCTGGAGAAGAGGATGCTCAGGACAGACCTCATTGCTCTCTACAACTACCTGAAGGGAGGTCGTAGCCAGGTGGGGTTGGGCTCTTCTGCCAGGCACCCAGGGACAGAACATCCTGACACAGCTTCAAACTGCACCAGGGCAGGTTCAGGCTAGGTGTTGGGAAGTTCTTCCCAGCAAGAGTGATTGGCATTGGAATGGGCTGCCCAGGGAGGTGGTGGAGTCAACGTCCCTGGAAGTGTTTAGGAGGCTGGATGAGGCATTTAGTGCCATGGGTTAGTTAGTTAGAAGGTGTTAGGTGATAGGTTGGACTCAATGATCTTGAAGGTCTTTTCCAACCTGGTTAATTCTGTGATTCTGTGAAGTGCTGCTGCAAGGCTGACAAGGAGAACCTGATGGCTGATTCACAGGTCATCAAAGTGGTTTCAAAATTACTTCTGTGAACATAAATCTGTGCTTGAGGAGGGCAGATTTAGATTGAATATTAGACATAAATTCTTTCCAGTGAGGGTGGTGAGACATTGGAACAGGTTGCCCAGGGAGGCTGTGGATACTCCCTCCCTGGAAGCACTTAAGGCCAGGCTGGATGAGGCCTTGAGCCACCTGGGCTAGTGGGAGGTGTCCCTGCCCTTGGCAGAGGAGTGGGAACTGGATGATCTTTAAGGTGGCCTCCAACCCAAACCATTTTATCAATCTACACTGGATGATCTTTAAGTTCCTTTCCAACCCAAACTATCCTATGAACCTATGAAATAATTCTAGCTGAAAGCTAAGGAACTTCTGACATGCTGTTTTCTCTGGAACAAAACCTCTCCACAGCATGACCGTAAGTTAGTAAGCAAGCAAGAAATAAGAATGAAAACTGTCCTTGAAATATTCATCCAAATCCTAGCAACACTTCTCCAAACATTATTTAATTCTATTTAACCAAATTCTAATATGAGTCAGTTTCTTCTGGAATCAAGAAGAAAATATTTCCCCAGGAGAACAGTCAGACATTGGAATCCTCTCCCAAGGGAAGCAGTTGGATTCCCTTACATTTGGGCAGTTTGAAGACTCAGCTTGCCAGGGGGCTGAGGCAGCTCACTGCAGCAATGCTATCACCTAGAAAGGCTGGAGCAGATGAGCCTTGGGGTTCCTTCCAGCCTGGCGGTCTGGGATATGATCCTAGGAGATCTCTAAGAGTGAGAAGAGGGAAGAGCATACCTTTGACTTAATCCTTACTAAGTGTTGCTCCACTTCCTCTATATCTTCGGTGTTCTCTAAACGTTCGTAAGTGGCGCTGGTGGTTCCCTTGATCAAGTTCAGGGGCAGAGCTGACATCCCATAAGCCTGAAACGAGAAGAAAACAAGCACACCGTGTTCTGAACCTGAACATCAGCATGTGGCAGTGGCCCAAGCTTTGCAAAAGGCTTGTTCCAGGTGTGCTTGGCCACACACCACATTTCTCAGTATCTTGGCAGATTTGCTTTGCTTTGCTGCAGCTCCTTTAGTCTAAGAACCCTTCCTGTCTTGCTCTGAAGTTGGGCCCAAGTATAGATTTGGTTTCTACTCTTTCTCTTACCGTTGCATCAACATTAGTTCTTGGTGGGTCCTATTTACAGGCATAATCCAAAGCTGCTAATCAACATAGCTATCTTCCAGTGCCTCAAGGGATTCTACAGGAGCGCTGGAGAGGGACTCTTCATAAGGTTGTCTAACAACAGGACAAGGGGAAACAGTTTTAAGCCAAGGGAGAGTAGGGTTAGATTTGATCTGAAGGAGTTCTTCAGTATGAGGGTGGTGAGACTCTGGAACAGGTTGCCCAAGGAGGCTGTGGATGCCTCCTGCTTGGGGGTGTCAAGGCCAGGTTGGATTTGGCCTTGAGCGTCTAGTTGAGGGGTGTCTCTGCCCATGGGAGGGAGGTTGGAGTAGAGGAGCTCTGAGGTTCTTTCCAACCTCAGTTAATCTATGATAAAAACGAGTTCTAAATCTTCTCTAAGTCAAGTGTAAGTTTGATTTGGAGAAAGGTGAAGTGATGCCTTGTTTAGCTGGGATTGCAGATGTGAATTACATATCTTTATTGCTGTAGCAATAAAGGCAGCCAAAGGTCCTTCCTTCAGCACAAAAGATGCTAATAGGGAGATGATTATGCAAGCAAGCTTCCTATCGTCAGTGGGAGGAAAAGCAGCATTGGTCCTTCAAGACATCAATATCTGGAAGAAAGGACAGAGGGATGAGATGAGTCATCCTATGTGATGTGTCACAGGCCTGCACAGAAGCTGCATTAACTCAGTTTCAGGGCTGCATTTCCCTTCAGGCTAATGTAGAAATGGAAGGCTTCCCTGAACAAAGATTCAGTCCCCTGGGGGAGTGCAAATGTGAAGTTATTCAAGGGTTATTATTTCGGTCACCTGCAACACAAGAAGCAAACAAGGTATGAAGACAGCAGGGGAAAACCAAGGCTGTACAGAGCAAAGCCAAGGTAGAGTTTAATCCTGAAATAACTTTAGGAACAAGTTCTGCCTGCTGGAACACTGCAACAGGTTGCCCAGGGGGGCAGTTGGGGCCTATCCCTGGAGATACTCAAGGTGAGGCTTGACAGGGCTTTAAGCAACCTGATCTAGTTGAGTATGTCCCTGTTGATTGCAGAGGGCGTTGGACTGGATGACCTTTGGAGGTCCCTTCCAAGCCAGACCATTCTATCATTCTAAATGGATTAAAAGTTTGGAATGTAAATAAAAACAGATTAGAAGAATCTTCATAATAAGGAGAAATTAATTTAGTATGAATTTTTTATAAAATAACAGCTTTTGTTGTTTTGCTAAAACAACAGCTTCCAGGACTTATTTTCAGACATCCATGTACAGGCAGAAAAAAGGCATTGCACTGGAGAACAGAAAACACTCATCCAAAAGGAACAGGAAATTCCAGCACCCTTGGTGGGCTTTTTTCCAGACAGGTTCTTCAGAATGAACTACATCTATCTGTAAATAGCAACTGTTTAGGCTGCTATCTGATAATGCAAGCTGCAAGGTTAGGTCCTTCAAGTCTCAGGCTGTTATATCTGTTGTTACTGTGTCTGCTGCCATTCAGGCAGACCTGAACAGGCTGGAAAGCTGAGCAGGGAGACACTGAACGAAATCCGATAAGGGCAAGTGCAGAATCTTGCATCTGGGAAAAAAAAACAACTATTCCAAACTCCCTGCCTTGGGAAAAAAAAAAGACAACTATTCCAAACTCCCTGCCTTGGGCTGTTCTCTAAGATATCTTCCAATCTGCCATGGGCAGGGATGTCTCTCAACTAGCCCAGGTTGCTCAAGGCTTCATCCAGCCTGGCCTTGGAACAACCCCGAGGAGGAGGCATCTACAACCACTTTGGGCAACCTGTTCCAACCTGTCCTTACTCTCACACTGAAGAGCTTCTTCCTAAGACCCAGTCTAAATCTACTCTCCCTCATCTTAAAACCATTCCCCCTTGCCCTGTTATTACACAGGGTAATGAAAAGTCCCTCTCCAGCATTTCTGTAGGCTCCCATCAGTTACTGGAAGGCAGCTTTAAGGTTCCCTGGAGCCTTCTCTTCTCCAGGTTGAGCAACCCCAGCTCCCTCGGTCTATCCTCATAGCAGAGGTGCTCCACTCCTCAGATTATCTTTGTGATTCTCCTCTGGATAGTCTAAACAAAGCTTTTCAGACTTCTCCCTTATTCTTCATGCACAGAAGTGGTAGCTAGGCCTGAGACACGAATTAACAGAGAAAACAGTCATCACTGAAGCTGGAGTCTGTGAATCATGAAGGCAACATGAGGCTCAATATTGTTTATCCAGTATCAGAGGGCACTGCAGAGCAGTGGGAGGCATCCTCTAGCTGCTCTCTCAGCATGCCACTGAACCCAAACACACGATCTGCTCCAGACAGCACCAAAATACCTCAGCAGAGATTACATCGGCACTGCTTCCAGCCTGCTTCATCTTCCCTCCTGGGTCTCTTTCCTTCCCACCCTGTCTGCAACACTCTCAGCTATTCTCCTGCCATCCCACAGGTAGGCTTTAAAAAGAGGAGTTGCTGCTTTGGTTCAGAATCTTACAGCACTCTGGACTTAGAATCCTACAATGGCCTGAGTTAGAGGGGACCTCCAAAGTTCATCTTATCCAACCCTCTCTGCAGTCAGCAGGGACATCATCCACTAGATCAGGTTGCACAGAGCCCTCTCCAGTCTCACCTTGAATATCTTCAACTACCTCCCTGGGCAACCTGTTGCAGCAGCCTCATGGTGCAGAAGTTGTTCCTCACATCCAATCTAAATGTGCTCTGCTCTAGTTTGAAAGCATTGCCCCTCCTCCTGGGAAGTCTCTGTCTCTCTTGCTGCACTCACATAGCCCACAGCTGGATAAGAAAGTGATGAACTCAGGTAGCCCATGACCAGCTAAGGGTCTTTGTTATTAGTTGCCCAAAATGTAAATAGTCACTTATAAGCACCTCCTCTTGGACTCTGGGGGCTTCACTCTGCTCCCCATCCCTATCTCCCAGCTCAGGGGGCTGGCTACCAAGTGAACAATAAACCTTGCTACTAAATACTGGAATGGGTTGCCATGGGTGTGCTGGAAGCTCCATCTCTGCAGACATTCAAGCTCACACTGGATGGGGTCTTGGGCAACCTGAGCTAGTTGAAGATGTCCTGGCTCACTGCAAGGGCGTTGGACAAGATGACCTTTGAAGGGTCCCTTCCAACCTGACCCAACCTATGATTCTAAGACACAAACCGAAGCGCAGACAAGTTGTAAAGTCACATCTCAGAGAAGCTGCAGAAAGCAACTACATCAAGGGTAAACCTTAAGTAACAGAAAGGTTTTCTGCTGCAAATCATCACCCCTAGAGCTGAAAATGTTAAAACTGCACAAGCTACCAAAGAGTGCCACTGAAAAAGGTGCATGTAAGGTGGGAACAGCCAACAGTCAACCAGAGCAGCCATAAGCAGGCAGTCCAGTCATGATCTGGGGTTACCAGTCAGGACTTCGAAGGTACCTCCTGACTGCCCTTTAATACCTGCAGGGAACCTACAGCAAGGCTGGAGAGGGAATCTTCCTAAGGGTGTGTGGTGAAATGCCAAGGAGGAATGGTTTTGAGCTGAAGGAGAACAGGGTTAGATCAGATCTGAGGAAGAAGTTCTTCACTGTGAGGGTGGTAAGAGTCTGGAACAGGCTGCCCAGGAAGGTTGTGGACACCCTCCCTGAGTTGTTCAGGGCCAGGCTGCATGAGGTCCTGAGAAAACAAGTCTAGTTGAGAGGTGTCCCTGGCCATGGCAGGGAAGCTGGAGTAGTCATCTCTGAGATCCCCTCCAATCTAAGCCATTCTATGAATTTATGACTCTCTCAAGGCCCTTTCCAACCTTGCTCATTCTACAATTACATGATGAGAAGCAGAAGGAAAATACTCCCTGAAAGCAGTAACAAATGCCTTGAGAAAACAGCAAAATGACTTCAAGCTAACTTNTTTGAATACCTCCAAAAAAAAAAAAAAAAAAAAAATTTAAAAAAATTGAAGCCTTGGGGCCATCAAGCATTAGAGTTTAACCAGCAGCTGATTATACCTCACTCTCTACATCTGCTGTGTTCAGCTAATAAGATACGGTCCAATGATTAACTTGTGGCCCAAATGGGACAATCTCTCCTTGTCAGTGAGCAAGCAGAAGAGGTAAATTGGTGCTGATGAGTTTGGTACACAACCAGCAGTGTAACTGAAGGCACATTCCCCCCCCCCCCCCCCCGCTGCACACCCTCCCCGCCCATCC
>VWZI01016948.1:900864-922858 GCA_013396835.1 Psilopogon haemacephalus | reverse complement strand
TTTGCTTAGCAATATTTTTAAGAATTAAAGTTGAGTTTTCAAGAGCTGATCACAAAGTATTTGTGGCCCACAGCAGAAAGAGTCCCCATCCAATTTATTTTTAGAGGTCCATCTATCATGCAGATACAGATTTCGAGTGTTGTCCCCGAGGTGTTTTAAAAAGGGTATAAATAATCTTGGGCAAAAAAGGGTGGAAATTAATCACGACAAACATTCCTTGCATGGTACTGCCCTCTAGTGAAACCTCAGCCAAACGGAGAAGGCTTCCACTACAGCTTCACACATTGCATCAGGGTGGAAGGGACCCTCAAAGGTCATCTTGGCCAACCCCCTTGCAGGCAGCAGGGACACCTCCAACTGGAGCACGATGCTCAGGGCCACATCCACTCTGATCGTGGATGTCTTCAGGAACAAGGCCTCAACCAGAGCACTGGGCAGCCTGCTCCAGTATTTCACCACCTTTGTAGTAAGGAGCTTCCTCATGTCCAACCTATATCTCACCTGCTCCAGTTTCACACCATTCCTCCTTGTCCTATCACTCAGAGCCATTCCAAACAGTCCCTCCCCAGCCTGCCTTCAGGTACTGAAAGATTATAAGGTCTCCCTGGAGCTTTCTCCTCTCCACGCTGAAGAGCCTCAACTCTCTCAGTCTCTCCCCATAGCAGAGGTTCTCCAGCCCTCTAATCATCTTTTTAGCTTCCTTTGGATTGTCTCTATCAGCTCCATGTGTCTTGTGTTGGGGGTCCCAGAGCTGGACACAGCACTCAAGGTGAAGTCTCACCAGAGCAGAGTGGCAGAATCCCCTCTCTCCATCCCTGGCCATGCTTCTTGTGTTGCAGCTCAAACTGCCATTGGCCTTCTGGGCTGTCAGTGCTCATTGCTGGCTCATGTCCAGCTTCTCATACAGCACCATCCCTAAGTCCTTTTCTTCAGGCCTGTTCTCAATTTGCCCAATCTAGGTGCAGGACCTTACACTTTGCCTTATTGAACATCATGACATTGTCCTTAGCCCACATGAGAGAGTTAGGGGTTTTAAGCCTGGAGAAGAGAAGGCTCCAGGAAGCCCCTGGAGCAGCCTTCCAGTACCTGAAAGGAGCACACAAGAAAGCTGGGGAGGGACTTTTTACACGGGATTGTGGTGATAGGATGAGGGAATGATTTGAAGCTGGAAGATGGGAGATTTAGACTGGAGATCAGGAAGGAACCCTTTGCAGTGAGGGTGGTGAGACACTGAAACAGGTTGCCCAGGGAGGCTGTGGATGCCTCCTCCTTGGAGGTATTCAAGGCCAGGCTGGATGAGGCCTTGAGCAATGTGAGCAGGTGGGAGGTGTCCCTGCCCATAGCAGGAGGGGTTGGAACTGGATGAGCTTTTAAGTCCCTTCCCACCCAAAGCATTGCATGGATCTCCAGCTCTCCAGCAGTGCAGCAGGAGCTGGGCTGTTAAAGAACACTGCAATTGGTTTGCTACTTCAGTTCTTTCCTGCATGACAGAGAAGTGAACATAATCAAGCAGCCACATTCCTCCTATATTTAAGAGCTGACATCGAAGCGATTAAGCCCCAATGACCATGAATGCTGCAAACTCCTGCACTCCTCAGTAACTGTTTGATGTCTGTTGAAGAGAAAATCAGTAGTAAGGGAATGCTTTTAAGGTTAGATTATAAAAGGTTTAAAGCTTTCACTTTTTTTTTTTTCTCTCCTTTTCAGGCTGTTAATAAAAATAAGTCAGCTGCAAGAAAAGTACATCATAGGCTGGGCACAAAAATGAGATGTGAAAAGGTCATTAAATTTGCCAGCAGACAAAAAAAAAAAGGCTTTGTAAGGTCTCTTTCAGGGCAGAGGAAAAAAAAAAAGAAAAGATCACTTTACCATTTCCTAAGAAATCAAATGATGCTTATTAAATGTTTGGGAGAAAAAAACCAGTCAATTATAATCCTCCTTCAAGGACATGCTAAATACAAGTTCCCCCCCCCAAATCACTCAAGAATTAATCTCCCTATCATTGTGAGTAATATTTCACTCTCCCTTGAATCCCACCAGCAATCTGGAGCTGTCAATGACTGCTGCATTAATACCTAAGGCAATGCAAACCCATTGCAATGCAGAAGACATGAAATGAAAAGAATAGCTGCAAACGACATCAGCTGTGAAACACTTTCAAACGGAGCACTGCAGCCCTCATTCCTCATTTTCTTCCTGTATTCCACATTTACAGACCGGGAAAGCTGTCAGTATAAATCATCAAGGTCACGGATTTGCAAAGCCCCCTCCTGAGGTGCATTTTGGCACATTTTTTTTTCCAAACCAATTTGCAATCTCAAGTGCTGTACTTCAGTGTTATGGATTGTGTAGCACCCGCAGTGTGGGCTTTGTGTTACTGAAGACTTACAACAGAAAAGCAGCTGCCAACTGGAACTTGCTGTCCACTGGGCTCAGTTTATCTACCCATGGGACAGCAATGTGCCCTTCTAGCCAAAAGGGCCAATGGCATCCTGGAGTTCACTGAAAATAGTGTGGCCAGCAGGGCTAGGGAGGTTCTTCTCCCACTCTACTCTGCACTGGTAAGACTACATCTGCAAAACTGAGTCCAGTAGTCCAGTTTTCCACTGTGTCCAGGGAAGTTCTTCTTGCACTCTGCTCTTCACTGGTAAGACCACATCTGCAAAACTGGGTCCAGTTTTGTGTTCCCCAGCTCAACAGAGACAGGAATCTGCTGGAGAGAGTCCAACTGAGGCTACAAGGATGATTCAAGGATCTCTGCTATGAAGGAACAGAGAGTTCTAGGGTTGTTTAGCCTGGAGAGGAGAAGGCTGAGAGGGGATCTGATCAACCTCTACAAATGTCTGAGGGGTGGGTGGCAAGATGAAGGTGCCAGGCTCTATTTGGTCATGTCCAGTGACAGGACAAGGAACAATGGGCACAAGCTGGAACAATAGGTGCAAGCAGGGTTAGGTCACAAGTTTTTCTCAACAGCTCTTCTACAGTTAGACTGAAGTTACCAAGTGAAAAAGTTGAGTTCTCAGCACCCTTTCAGCTGGTCTTAAGCGCACGCTTCTGGTGTGAAACTAAAGGAGGAGATCTGGGCAAGATAGAAAGAAGAAAATATTTCACACTGAGGGTAGTGAGACAGTGGCCCAGGTTGCTCAGAGAGAGGGGAGATGCCCCACTCCTGGAAGCATTCCTGATCAGGCTGTATAGGGCTCTGAGCAACGCAGTCTAGGTGAAGCCATTCCGGCTAATAGCAGGGGGGTGGACTAGAAGACACTGAGAGGTCCCTTCCAAACCAATCTATGATCCTATGACTATGTCTTTATGGGGTTTGAGTATCTCCACAATCTCCGAGCAACCTGTGCTCAGCTACCTTCATCATGAAAAAGGGTTTCCTGCTGCCCAGAAGGAACCTCCTCTGTTTCAGTTTGTGCTCTCAGCCTCCTGGCCCATCACTGGGTACCACTGGAAGAAGCCTGCCTCCATACTTTCTGCCCTTCAACTTACAGTAAGAAAGTCACTGCCCTCATTCCAAGAGCTCAGAAATATTTCAAACCACCAACATGCAGAGCTTTAAGACACTCTTGAAGCTGTTTGGCATGCTGACAGTTTTCCATGCATGCACAACCCCTGGTAGCTGCAAGTATCCCCGATGTAAAGAGCAACTTACTGTGTAAGTGATTGCTGCCAACATTCCAATCACAGTCAAGGAGCTAATGGAAAAGGAAAGGGCAGTCAAGCCATCTGTGGGGGAAAAAAAAAAAAAAACCACAACAGCAAAGCCTATTGAAAATTCCTGCAGCAGAGGTTTAAGGCCATTTCTTCCTGAACTGGTTTTCTACAGGTATTTAAATTCATTAGATTGAAAGTGAAACATAATAATTGAGATAGCTACCAGCCATAACAACTCAGACGAAAAAATGTACCCAGCACAGCTTGTTGCCAGCAGCAGATCCTCCTCCACTAATGCAAGAAGCAGGACAGCTACCTTGTGCTTGCTGCAAGCTCACTCAGTGAAATGGCTGAACAGGCACTAATGAACTTGCTCACAGAGCTGCCTAATTCTTCAGGACTCATTTCTGGCCTCCACAGGGTGCTGTGGTACTTCTCACAATTCATACATTCATCTTTTAGTTGTTGTCACCTCACTTTTCATACTAAAGCACTACCCAGAGGATTAGGCAAGCATGGAATCCCTCACACAAGCCTCAGCTGCTCTCTGGCCATGTACAGCCAGATATGCCAACTGCACAAAGGGACTGAGGAGTTAACTGCAGCCTTACTACCACTGTAGAAGCTAAAAGCTATAGAAGTATTGCCAAAGGCATCCCCAAAGGATGATCCCCAACTCCTCCTGCAAAATTTTACACAAGAGCTCTGTCCCAAACCTCACCAAGAGACACAGAAATGTTGCAAGCTTAAATGTGCCCAGGTGGATCCTTGCTGGAGAGAGTCCAACTGAGGCTACAAGGATCCTTGCCAGCACAACTTGAGGCTGTGTCCCCTCATTCTTTTGCTGGTTGCCTGGGAGAGGAGACCAACCTCACCTGGCTACAACCTCCCTTCAGGTAATTAATTGTAGACAGCAATGAGGTCTGTCCTGAGCCTCCTCTTCTGCAGGCTAGACAACCCCAGCTCCCTCAGCCTCTCCTCACAGGGCTGTGCTCCAGGCCCCTCACCAGCTTTGTCACCCTTCTCTGGACATGTTCCATTACCTCAACATCTCTCTTGAATTGAGGAGACCAGAACTGGACACACTACTCAAGGAGGCTGTGTTGAGAACAGACACTGCCAACGTCAGCTCTGACCATTTTTTACATTTGAATGGGAACAGAAGCATCTGATTGCAAAGATTTAATGTAGGTGGGCAGTTAAAAGTTATGAAACTGTCACCCAGAAAGCTGGGCTTGCTGTTCAGTCAGCTGAGAAGCACATTAAAATCACTGAACATAGAGTTAGGCAAAGCTCTGAAGAAATCTCAGACTCACGGCTGCTTCCAAATTCTTCAAACAGGAGCTTCACTTTCTCCCACTCTGTGGAATTCTTCTTGTTGGGAATATCCAAAGGAACAAAAGCCCTGTAATGAAGCAAAAGAAGTCATCTCACTTCATCCAATTTAAATATCAAAAGAACTCTACTACCAAGTGAAGAAAATAGAAACCATAGAATCATACAACTGTCAAGGCTGGAAGACACCTTTGAGATCATCAAGTCCAAGTGCTCACCTAGACCTCAAAATCTCATCACTGCTGCTAAGCCAAATCTATTCATAGAATCACAAAACGTCAGGGGCTGGAAAGGATCTCAAAAGCTCATCCAGTCCAAACCCCCTGCCAGAGCAGGATCACCTAGGGCAGATCATACAAAAACATGTCCAGACAGGTTTTGAGTATCTCCAGAGAGAGAGACTCCACAAGACCCCTGGGCAGCCTGTTCCAGTGTCCTGTCACCCTCTTCATTCCTGAAGAAAAGCTGTGTGATATTAGCTTTGAAAAAAACAAACACACACACACTCATTCATAGAATGATTTGGGTTGGAAGGGACCTTGAAGATCATCCAGTTCCAAACCCCCTACCATGGAGAGGGATACCTCCACCAGCCCAGGTTGCTCCAGGCCTCATCCAACTTGGCCCTTGAACACCTCCAGGGAGAGAGCAGCCACAACCTCCCTGGGCAACCTGTGCCAGTGTCTCACCACTCTCACTGCAAAGATTTTCTTTCTTTACAATAATAAAAAAAAAAATCTGAAGCATTTCTGAAGGCAATTTTCCATTCTATTCACATTCCTCTCAAATGCTCTATTGAGATCAGCAGAGTACAGCTGTGAGTGTGTGCAGAGTTCAGTCTGAGATCAACCAACAAGTGACTTCCTATTTCCCAGTTCTAACAGAGGTAAGGATACGCAGGCATCACTGTCTTGTCTCCCCAGTATCAGGTGACAGGAAAAGAGAAAATGGCCTCAAACTGTGCAAGGGGAGATTTAGGTTGGAGGTAAGAAAAATTTCTTTACTGGAAGAGTGGTCAGGGATTGGAACAGGCTGCCCAGGGAGGTGATGGAGTCACCATCCCTGGAGGTATTCAAGAAATACACTGGAAGGTGTCCAGAGAAAGGCCACAAAGATGAGCAGAGGGCTGGAGCTCCTCTCTGATGAGGACAGGCTGAGAGAGTTGGAACCGTTCTGTTTGGAGAAGAGAAGGCTCCCAGGAGACCTTATTGTGGCCTTCCAGTATCTGAAATGAGCTATAAGAAAGCTGGAGAGGGACTTTTTAGGGTGTCAGGTAGTGATAGGACTGAGGGGAATGGAACAAAGCTAGAGGAGGAAAGATCCTCTAGCATGAGATCCTCTTCAGCATGAGGGTGGTAAGAGCCTGGCACAGGTTGCCGAGGGAGGTGGTGGAAGCCTCATCCCTGGGGGTGTTGAAGGCCAGGCTGGATGTGGCTCTGAGCAATCTGATCTAGTGTGAGATGTCCCTGCCCGTGGCAGGAGGGTTGGAACTGGATGATCCTTGAGGTCCCTTCCAGCCCTGACAATTGCATGAAATACATGGAGATAGCACTTGGGGACATGGTTTAATGTCCACGGTGGTGCCGGGAAGATGGTTAACTCCATGACCTCAGAGGTCTTCTCCAACCAAAACAGATGAAGCCAGACCCTCCACTGCACAGCTGGAGTGCACCACAATCCACCCTTTTAACCTTGCACACCACAAAGTTCCCTTTGAAGTTCCACTTAGCATATCCCCTGTTGGTGTTTGCTGCACTTACCCAATTAAGAGAAGCACTGCACAGACTGTGACGAAGCCCAGAGTGTATTTCAGTGCAGTTTTAACCTGCTGTATAGTAAAGAAAAAGATAATATTAGCATAAAATAAATCCAAAGGGCCATGACCACCAATGCTTGCATAGCAACAGGACCTCCACAGAAGCATGAGTAGTGCTAGAGGCAGGTTAGAAGCAGAGATTCTTGATGATTTCAGAGCTTGAGGACTCTGAACAAGGACACTGAATTGTGCTTCCATCAAACTACTCACTTGAGCAGCTGTGGCCAGAAGCCAGGGTCCATTTGTTCAGTACAAGCAGACAGTTACTATCACCAATGCTTTATGTTATGGCTATGATCACAAAGCTTTTTTTTTCCCCCCTCATCTTTTTACAACTAAATAGAGGAGAAAATGACCACCATCATCCATTAAAAGATCCTTTAAGCAGAGCATTCTTGTTTCAGACAGCAGCATCTTATTGCATGCATTTATTCTGATCTCTGCACGTCAAAACTCTTCAGTGCACTCCAAAAATCACCAAGTGCCAGCTTCAGGTAAATTGCTACCACCTACCTCATGGAATAGAAAAAAAAAAAAATCATAAATGCTAAAAGAAGGAAGGTACTCAGTGTCTCACAAACAGTATAACCTTATGGAGCCATAGAATAGCTAGGTTGGAAGGGACCTCCAAAGGTCATCTAGTCCAAGCCTCCTGCAGTCAGCAGGGACATCCTCTACTAGATTGGGCTGCCCAGACCTTGTCCAACCTGACCTTGAATATCTCCAAGGATGAGGCCTCAACTACCTCCCTGGACAACCTGTTTCAGTATTCCACAGCCCTCCTGTCTTCTACTTTAAAACCTGTCCATAGATGCTTGCCCTGTAGGAAAACATGTTTTGAGCAGCAGCTGAGGGAACTGGGGTTGCTTAGTCTGGAGAAGAGGAGGCTGAGGGGAAACTTCATCACTCTCCAAAGCTCCTTGAGAACAGGGAACAGGATTAAAGGAAATGGCCTGGAATTGTGCCAGAGGAGGGTTAGTTTGAATATTAGGAAATATTTCTTTGCTGCAAGAGTGCTAAGAGATTCAAACAAGCTGCCCAGGGTGGTGGTGGACTCCCAAGCCCTGGAGGTGTGCAAGCAAGGTGTGGCCATGGCACTTTGAGAACATGGTTTGATGGCCATGGTGGGGTCGGGCTGATGTTGGACTCTACCTTGGAGGTTTTTTCCCACTGAAACCATTCTCTGATTCTGTACCAGGTTTTAATTTCTTGTAGATGAAGTCAGGCTCCAAGAAATCCTTTAAAACCTTACAAATCCATGGTCATACAGCTGTGAATTCCTTACCTTGCTACAGTCTCATTTCATGTGAGACCACAGGGCTCAGCCTAAGTGTTAATAAGAGCTGCCTCAGTGCAGGAGCTGTAGAAACAGCCTTTGAAAGGCTGTTCACACTGCAGTATTGATGTCAGACAATCACCCTGGCTTTCATTTTGGCCTGTATGCATTTATCCTTTCACTGCTTGGTGCATTTGCTAGAGTCAACTTACTGAGCATGTGTTGCCACCGTCTTCTTCCTTCTCCTCATAGTAGAAGTAGACAAAGGGAATCCACAGAAAGACACAGAACAGTATGATGGAGTACAGAGCTGGAAGAAAGAAGTTAATAATTAAGTGAACAAAGTGACACAGGCACTTCATTTACTGCAGAGTCATTCAAAAGGCAACAATCGAACCTCAGCCTCCTCTCAACCCAGCTCTTATTTCCAATATGGAAATGCTCCTAAAATTTACCAGGCAGCACACAAACTATTCCTGCTTGGTGAACTCCAAAGGATTTATGGAATTAAGCCTTTCAGACTAAGGCTTTCAGATCCACCTTCAATTCAGCACTGAAGAGGAGACTAAAATGAATGATCTGTATGCCGGAGACAGAGAGGACTAGCACCCAGGGGAAAAAGTAGCACAGATGATGGTGAATAAAAGCAAGCTACACCATCTCATCACACACATTGTTCCCCAAACAGTGCAACAATTACCACCCATTTAAAGTTCTTTTGATCCCAGGACTCCACAGGCTGTTCTACTACTGCTAGGTGTATTACAGAGGGGAAGTACAGCGCTGCTACCAAGGACCTCCCTTAAAACGGAACAAGCTGGAGCAATAGTTTCATGGCTTAACATCCCTCTGCTCTGCCTTGCTAGGACCACACCTGCAATACTGTGTCTAGCTCTGGGCTCCCCACTTCAAGACACACAGGGATCTGCTAGAGGGAGTCCAAAGAAGGCTATAAAGATGACTGCAAGACTTGAACATCTCTCCTATGAAGAAAGACTGAGAGACCTGTGGCTGCTTAGTCTGAAAAAGCAAAGGCTGAGAAGGGATCTGATCAATGTCTAAAAATATCTGAGGAGTGGGTGTCAAGATGAGGGTGCCAGGCTCTCTTTGGTGATGCCCAGTGACAGGACAAGGAACATCAGTTACAAGCTGGAATACAAGAGCCTCCACCTCAACATGATGAGAAACCTATTACTGTGAGGGTAGCAGAGCACCCACTTGGGCAGGCTGCCCAGAGAGGTTGTGGAGTCTCCTTCTCCAGAGTCTTACCTTGTAGTGGCTTCCAGTATCTGAAGGAGGTCTACAGGAGAGCTAGGGAAGGACTACTTACAAAGTCTTGTAATGACAGGACGAGGAGTAACGGGTTCAAATTGGCAGAGGGGAGATTGAAACTGGGTGTTAGAAAGAAGTTGTTTGCAGTGAAGGTGGTGAGACACTGGCACAGGTTGCCCAGGGAGGCTGTGGCTGCTCCCTCCCTGGAGGTGTTCAAGGCCAGGATGGATGAGGCCTTGAGCAACCTGTTCTAGCAGAAGGTGTCCCTACCCATGCCAGGGGGGGTGGAACTAGATGATCTTTGAGGTCCTGTCCAACCTAAACCATTCTATGATTCTAAGGCCCACCTGGATGTCTTCCTGTGTTTTGCATGCCTTAGGTGATCCTGTTTCAAAAGGAGAGTTGGACTTGATGATCTCTGGAGGTCCCTTCCATCCCCACCCACTCTGTGACTCTGTGAAGTCAAGCTTATAGAGTTACAATGATGCTCCTTGGGGGCTCTTCACTGCAGGCATTGGGAAACCCCCAAGTAGAGGCTAATACCTCCAAAGGCAGCTCGCCAGCCTAACAGGTAGTGAGCTCCACCTCAGATGAGGAACAAGCAGCTTGGCTTGCAGTTTCCTGTGCCACAGCCATTATTTGAAGCTATTAAGCAGTCACATTTCCCTTCTAATTTATGCTTTCCTACAAGAACTGAAGTTCTCAGCCAAGACTGACCTGTAACAGATGGTTTGTATTAAAAACCTGAAGCTCTAATAGCATGCTCTGGATCAACCCTCAGACAAGATCTGCATACACAACAAGATTCAGCATGAGACTCATTCCAGAATTTTCCATCCATCATGAATGCTCTGCTGGCACTTAGTCCTTCAGTTCACCTCAAATATGCTCTCCAGAAGTTAAAAGACTTCCACTCTGTTTCAAGACCACATCTAATATTACAACTAACCCAGCTTAAGAGGGACATGGAACTGCTGGAGCAGGTCCAGAGGAGGCTACAAAGGTGATCAGAGGGTTGAAGAACCTCGCCTATAGAGATAAGCTGAGAATTTGGGCTCTATCAGCCTGGAGATACCTTACAGAGCCCTTGCAGTACCTGAAAGGACTACAAGAAGGCTGCAGAGGGACTGTTTGCAAAGGCCTGCAGGGACAGTACAAGGGCAACGGTTTGAAATGAGAGCAAATTGAGATTAGATGTGAGGAACAAGTTCTGCACCATGGAACTCTGCAACAGGTTGCCCTGTACTTGAAACTGGGGCTACAAGAAAGCCAGGAAAAGACTTTTCACAAGGGCTTGTATTGACAAGACAAGGGGGAATGGACTGAAGCTGGTGGAAGGGAGATTTAGACTGGAGATTAGGAAGAAATTCTTTAGAGTGACAATGAGACACTGCAACAGGTTGCTCAGGGAAGTAGTTGAGGCCTCATCCCTGGAAATATCCAAGGTCAGGCTCAAGAGGGCTCTAAGCAACCTGACTCAGCTCCCTGATCATCTGGATCAGAAGTCTCTTGATCATCCAGAACTTCTGCTCTTCCAGCTGGCTTCCTACAGTGGTGCACTGCAGAACACCAATGCTGCTGTTTAAAACAATGCTTTGGACACTCCCTCACTTCTGCCGAGAAGCAGCTTCAGAAAACCCATGGCTTTTCTTCCCACATATTATTCTCAGACCTAATCAAAGTTTCTTAAAACCATTTTTTCCCCCCAAGAACAGAGAGGTTGCTTTCCCCAGGCATAGTTAAGGAGCAGAAAACAAGAGGGACTCTCAAGGCAGACACTCGTTGGAAGCAGGACAGTTGAAGCAGTTGACACCAACTGTCAAGACTGTAACAGATCTTCGGTGTTCTCTGGCACACTGCAGCTCCAAATTCACACTTATTAGGAGAGTGTTTCTGCAGAGGCAGCTCCAGAGGATTTGCCAAGTACAACCACATCAGGCTCTCCTAGGACCAGACCATGATAATGTGTAGACACATCTGACTTGCTGTCAAGGGCTTGTTATGATAGGATGAGAGAATGGATTGAAGCTGCAAGAGGGCAGATTGAAACTGGAGATTAAGATGAAGTTCTTGACAGTGAGGGTGGGGAGACACTGGCACAGCTTGCCCAAGGTGGCTGTGGATGCCCCTGGAGATGTTCAAAGCCAGGTTGGATGAGGTCTTGAGCAACCTGTTCTAGTGGGAGGTGTCCCTGCCCATGGCAGGGAGGTTAGAACTGGGTGATCTTTAGGCTCCCTTCCAACACAACCCATTCTATGAATCCGTGCCTTGCACCTACTAATTCCTAGAAGCCCAAATCCCTGTCTCAATTACTCAAACACCTGCTTTCAGGCAAAAAAACCCAAACAACTTTCAGCCAAGTTATACTGAGCACTGTTTTGATTAAATTCTTACTCAGAACTTTAACTGCAACTCCTGATGACTTCAGAAAATATTTTTTATTTAAGGAATAAGAAAGGGAAATTCAGTTTAGCACAGACTTTGAAGCATACCTGAAGAACAGATTCCCCACACTGCAACAGCTTGCCCAGGGATGTTGTGGATGTCCCTCCCTGGAGGTGTTCAAGGCCAGGTTGGATGAAGCCTTGAGTAGCCTGGGCTGGTGGGAGGTATCCCTGCCCATGACAGAAGGGTTGGAACTGGATGATCTTTCAGGTCCCTTCCAACCCATTCTATGAATCTATAATTGTAGCCAATGGTGCTTGCCACACTGTAGCTGAGACACTTCACATCTGCAGGTCAAGAGATCTCATTCTACCCCACAGGGAGACTGGGATGCACCAATGGCATCCTTTCACTACTCACAGAACTTCCAAACGACTCTGGACACCAAGCTGCCTCCAACAGGCAGGATTTACTCACTAGAGGAAGAGCTACAGAACACAGCTCCAGGTTACTGCCAATTGTTTCAGCCTCATTCTTTGTGGAAGAAAGGAAAGTGCTGTTGGATGGCTTCCAATTACAACCCTTGCTGAAGAGGGCTTTCCTTTCCAAACACAAGCTGACATGCTGCTTTGGAGCATCTGCCAGCCACTGAGCATTCTTCCATCACCCCTGCACTGGCAGACACCACCTACTACAGTTGGCTTCAGAGAATTAACACAATAAGCCACTCTGGCTTCAAAGCCATCAGTGGACTGGCTGACTAAGAAAAGCTTTTAGGCTACTGAAGTCCTACTTCAAAACACACTTCTTTCCAGCTGCACCCTCAAAGTTCTCTCAGTTACCATTCCACCAGCATAAAGCCATTCTGCCTTCGCATAGATCTAGCCAAAAAAACAGCTGGGCACAAGAGAGCAAGAACACCATGGGGATTAATGACTTGGAAAATGAAAGTTTTTAAAAAATCCATAAAAACCCATTAAAAAACCCAAGCAGCCCTCCCAGCACCACCACCAAACGACCCCACCCAAGCCACCCAGCCCAACCAACCCACCACCCAGCCTAACCAAGCCAGCCAGCCCAACCCAGTTGCCCCAACCCAACTCAGCACCCACCACCAAGCCACCCAACCCACCAGAAACACCCCCAAACCCAAAGCAGTTTTACACCTAGTGACAGTTTTGTTCAGTGAACTGCAATACAGGTATCAACCCTAAACATTCCAAAGCTCCAGATTCATGCCACAATTAGAAGTGACTTGGATTGAAGGAACTTGACCTCAGCATACGACCAATTCATACTATGAGTCACAAATGTAGCTACAGGAGACCATTAAGGTCCATAAGGTTAGCACTGCATTGTACTGATATTTGTGTCCTTAAGCATGAAAGGAGGTTTCAGAGATCCATAGAATGGTTTGGGTTGGAAGAGAACTTCAAGATCATCCAGTTCCAACCCTCCTGCCATGGACAGGGACACCTCTCACCAGCCCAAGCTGCTCAAGGCCTCATCCAACCTGGCCTTCAACACCTCTAGGGAGGAGGCATTCATAATCTCTCTGGGCAACATGTACCAGTGTCTCACCACCCTCACTGGAAAGAATTTCTTCCTAATCTGTCCTCCTCAAGCTTAAATCCATTCCCTCTCACCCTACCAGTACAAGCCCTCATAAAAAGTCCCTCCCTGGATTTCTTGTAAGCTCCCTTCAGGTACTAGAAGTGCATCATAAGGTCTGCATGGAGCCTTCTCTTCTCCAGGGTCATCAACCCTAGCTCTCTCAACCTGTGCCCACAGGAGAGGTTCTAAAGCTCCCTGCCCTGATCATCTTCATGGCCTCCTCTGGAGCTGCTCCAACATTTCTATGTCACTCTTATGCTGGGGGGACCAGGATGGGAGGCAGTGCTGCAGGTGGGATCTCACCAGAGCAGAGCAGAGGGGCAGAATCCCCTCCCTCATCCTGCTGGTCTTTTTTATGCAGTATGATTTCAGTTCTGTTCATTCTGTTTAAGTTTCAAACAGCACCAATAAAACATAAAAACACCAAATACCTTGGTGAGATATGAGTAGGAAATAAATAATTTAGTGTTACAAGACTGAAAGAGCTGCTTAACTTATTCCTTCTCAGCTTTCATGCAACTGTGCTGGCAAACAGCAGCAGGGGAATAGACCTAATGGTGCAGGAGAGGCATTAAGTTGTGGGGCTCTTTTTAAAGCAATGATGGAGTCTTCTGGAAAACAAATTACCTCTTACTGCTCACTTCAGTGCAGCTCTAGTTATGATACCGTGCATCAATTCCTCAAATTAGGATCACCACAGAAACACACTTTTAAACTCATCTCTAAATCTCTACCACCATCTGGAGGGCAGATGAAATAAAAACACTAGCCCCACCAATATTTCAAACAGACCTCTCCAAGCTGCCTTTTGGCTTTGGCCTCTTTTTTCTTTTTTTTTTTTAATAGGAAGATCAAAAATTGTTCCCAAAAAGTGACTTCAGGATGTTTCAGAACAGCCTTGCTCCAAAAACTCAGCCCAAAACACTCTATTGAAATTCATCCACTCTCACAGATCTGCAGGAAATAGTTCATGATGGAGTTTGTTCTACAGTCACAGATTGCATTGGCTGGAAGGGACCCTTCAAAGGTCATCTTGTCCAACACTTGGGGACACCTCCAACTAGAGCAGGCTGCACAGGGCCACATTGACTCTGATCATTAATATCTCCAGGGATGAGGCCCCAAAGACATCCCTGGTCAGCCTGTCCCAGTATTTCACTACCCTCACTGTAAAGAACTTTTTCCTTCCTCCTTCCTTATGTCCAGCCTGGCCTTGCACACCTCCAGGGAGGAGGCACTCTTGAATCACAGAATCATAGAATGGTTTAAGTTGGAAGGACCATCAAAGCTCAGCCAGTTCCAACCCCTCTGTGCCATAGGCAGGGACACCTCCCGCTAGAATAGGTCGCTCAAGGCCTCATCCAGCCTGGCTTTGAACACCTCCAGGGAGGGAGCAGCCACAACCTCGCTGGGCAACCTGTGCCAGTGTCTCACCATCCTCACTGCAAAGAACTTCTTCCTAATATCCAGTTTCAATCCCTCCTCTGCCACTTTAAACCCATTCCTCCTCATCCTGTCATTACAAGACCTTGTCAATAGTCCCTCCCCAGCCTTCCTGTAGGTCCCTTTCAGATACTGGAAGGCTCCTTGATGCTCCTTTAACAGTAGCTCTTACTTGAAATACAGGAGCTGCTGAGTCTGAACACATCAAATGGAAGAGTTAGACTCAGAGCTGCAGGAGCTCTACACACAGTAGGCAAGTTTCACACTGCTGCATGTGTTAAGTGCCATAAAAACCACAGCAAAGCCTTCTGTTTGCCTTAATGGGCGTCTAAACACACAGAGAGGAACAATGCTAACAGTAAAAGATATGACAAAAGCCATTAGCCTCTCCCTGGCTTGGCCTTCAGTGGATTTGCATTTTTAGGAGGTTCTTGACTGTAAAAATAAACTCAGTGGAGGGCACTAAGTGTAAAGCTCCTTGTTTAACCAAAAACGTTAGTGATGGTTCAGTACGACCTCTCACAACTTCATGCCTTCACTTACAGGTCCTATTAACTGCAAAACAAAACAAAAATGAGAAGTTAAAAAATACTTACTGTAGTATCCATAAAGAACAGTGTCTTCAATTTGTCTTGAAACATTAGCATCAGCCCAGGCCTAGCAATAAAAGAGAGCAGCATTTAGCACCACATGAAACCAAAAAACATTTCAATCAGCTGCATTCAGACAGACCTGGAGAAGCTGTTCAGTGATTTAGATGTGACCAAGGTGGCAAACAACATCCTGGCTTGGATCAGGAACAGTGACCAGCAGGAGGAGGGAAGGGACTGTCCTCCTATACTGGGCACTGGTGAGGCTGCACTCTGAGTGCAGTGTTCAGTTCTAGGCATTGTAGTATCAGAGAAGGATACTGAGGTGCTGGAGGGGGTCCAGGGAAGGGTAATGAAGCTGGTGAAGACTCTGGTGAGGAGCAGCTGAGGGAACTGGGCTTGATTAGCCTGGAGAAGAGGAAGTTCAGAGACATTATTGCTCTCTACAACACCCTGAAAGGAGGTTGTAGCAAGGTGAGGGTTGACCTCTTCTCCCAAGTAACTAACAACAGTAATGGCCTCAAATTGCACCAAGGGAAGTTTAGGTTGGTTGGTTTGGAGAGTGATCAGGCACTGAAACAGGCTGCCCAGGGAGGTGATGGAGTCACCATTCCTGAAGGGGGCCTGCAAGAAAGCTGGGGAGGAACTTTTTGCAAGGGCTTGTAATCACAGAATGTGGAGGGTTAGATTGAAGCTTGAGGAGGGCAGACTTAGACTGGAGATTGAGAAGAAATTCTTTCCAGTGAGGGTGGTAAGACCCTGGCACAGGTTGCCCAGGGAGGCTGTGGATGCCTCCTCCCTGGAGGTGTTCAAGGCAAGGCTGGATGAGGCCTTGAACGACCTCAGCTGGTGGAAGGTGTCCCTGCCCATGGCAGGGTTGTTGGAACTAGATGTTCTTTAAGGCCCCTTCCAATGTAAACCATTCAATGAATTTATGAAGTCCAACATTTGCTTTCTCAGTTCTCTCACCAGTGCCTAAACTGCCAAGGAACTCAGCCCTTGATGCCGCACCAGAAACATTTCATTTTCCTGTTATCTCAGACAATCAGCAGCACCTTTCATCATGTCACCACAGCAAGAACTCCTGCATGCCACTTCCTATTAAGCTTTCAGAGTGCACTGTCTAAACTAAATTAGATTATCATCCAACTGGAAATTGAGTAGAATAGCACACATGCATTTTGTCATCTACTCCGCAGAAAGAAAGGATGAAAAAAAAAAAATTAAGTTCAGCAAAAAAGAGACAGAAGCAACACCTTAACTGTCTGTCAGGTACACAATAAGCCCCAATCTTTGAAGACTGTCAAGCCCAAGAGCATTTCAACTCACAAATTTCTATAGGCATGTGTCAGGGGAAAAAAAACCCAACAATAAAGTTAATTCCAATAAGTTTAAAATACATACATGGAATATTGAAAGTGCTTCAATTGCATAGAGCTAAACCTTAAGGAAGTGCATTGCTTTAATTATGCCTGAGGGAAAAGCAAAAGTGAACTGAACAGGTGGCACTATTGACTTGCAAGGAAGGATGTGAAAGAGAGATCTCCTGTGGGCAATGAAGACATTCAAAACCCACAGCACACAAGAATAAACAAGAAAAGCCATAGTGAGGCCCAGCTCCAGCAGCACAGACACTTTGCAGGCAGAGGCAGCTAGGAACTCAACTGCCAAAAATCTGCACCTCAGCTGTCCAGCAACAGGACAAGGGTGAAGAGTTTGAAGCTGAGGGAGAGCAGGGTTAGACTGCATCTTAGGAAAAAGTTGTTCAGTAAAAAGGTAGTGAGAAACTCTTTATAGTGAGGGTGGTGAGACTCTGGAACATGTTGCCCAAGAAGGCTGAGGATGCCTCCTCCCTGCAGGTGTTCAAAGCCAGGCTGAATGAGGCCTTGAGCACCCTGGGCTAGTGGGAAGTGTCCCAGCCCATAGCAATAGGACTAGAACTATATGATCTTTAAGGCCCCCTCCACCCTAAACCATGCTATGAAAGATCCACTACAGCATACTGAAGTACCTTGAGATGTTATGCTAAAAACGTAAAGCTGCAAAGAGGTGCAGCTTTCTCCCTTGTGGACATGTACCTAAACTCTCAAGCACTGCACTCCTCCATACAATAATCTGTAAACCAAGCCAATTTCTGAGTGGATCTTACCTACTATGTCAGCTTTCAGTCAGCTGCTGAAGCCCCACACTTACAGACAGGAAGGAAATACAAAATTCTTACTCTTCCTGGCAAATGACCCAGATGCACAGACCATCAGCAACTCAGTTCAGCTGAGCTGCTTCAAAAGCTAAGTGACAGCAGCACTTGTCAAAAGCAAGAAGCACTGCTACCTCGTGTCAGAGCTCTGACACTCTTCAGCAGCAGTGGTGATAGATAAGGTTGATAGATACACGAATCAGCTGCATGAGCACATCCAGGACTCAGCTGAGAACTGCTTTGGATAGCTTCTAGGTTTAGTCTGTTGTCTTCTCCATCCATTAGGGCCCAAACTTACAGTATGTACAGCTAATAGTTTAAAAGTACAATAGATGAGGAATATGAGCATTCACAGAATCACAGAGTTGTCAGGATTGGAAGGGACCTCAAGGATCATTTAGTTCCAAACTCCCTGCCATAGGCAGGGACACTTTCCAACAGATCAAGATTTTGTCTCTGCTAAAGAGGACTTTTCTACTGTCACTGCTGCACCCTGCTTGTGTAAAGGCAAGTTGTAAGAAGCTTTTAAAATTAATCTGTGATGTGGTTTTGGCTGTCTTCATCAGTCAGGGGGAGTACAGAATAAACCAAGCTGTGGTACAGTTGAGTTGGTATTAGGCAAGGAAAAAAAATACTACTGCATTTACTTGCCCTAAGGGTTTTACCAGCTTCTTCCCTTTAAAGAGAAGTAATAACTGGGGATCTACATTACAGAGAAAGAAAATGAGTCTGTAAAAAGTCTTAATGTTTCAGTACCTGTGTAAGAGAATGTCTGCCAAACACACACAAAAAAAAGCACTCAAAATAATCCTAAAATGAAATGGGCAAAACAGTTTTCTTCAGAACAAAGAGGCAACACATTCCATCCTACAACACCCCACTATGATGTGCTAAAAAAACAACATTTGAGAGATATATTTTCAGGATGGCACACACATTCCTTTTAGCACAACATAAGGAGGGCAGATTTAGACTGGGTATTAGAGAGAAATTCCTGGCAGTGAGGGTGGTGAGACACTGGAACAGCTTGCCCAGGGAGGTTGTGGATGCCTCCTCCCTGTAGGTGTTCAAGGCCAGGCTGGATGAAATCTTGAGCAACCTGGGCTGGTGGGAGGTGTCCCTGCCCATGCCAGGGGATTGGAACTGGATGATCTCTAAGGTCCTTTCCAACCCAAACCACTCTTTGACTCTATGACAGAAGCCCATGGCGGGGTTGGAATTAGATGATCTTTAAGGTCTCTTCCGAAGGAGACTTTTTATGTTGATCTCTTCTGTATTCATCTGTTTAGAGTAACTGTACATTTACCTGTGGTTAACCAATGCATGGAAGCCAGGGCAACAGGCACCAAACCCACGTTGGGAAGCCAGGGCAACAGGCACTACAGCCACGTTGGGAAGCCAGGGCAACAGGCACTACAGCCACGTTGGGAAGCCAGGGCAACAGGCACTGCAGCCACGTCGGGAAGCCAGGAAGTTGAGGGAGAGGATAACCACTTATCATGACCTACTTCTGATTTGTGAATTGAAATAAGGGAAGACTCATGTCTTGGACTTTGTGTTTAGAAGCTGGAGCCCTGCTTGCCATGCAGAAAGAAAGCTATCACACAACAACATGATGTTTAGGTGAAGGTAAATCTGTGGAATGCTTATCTAAGACACTGCACAGATAACAGGAAACAGGTCAAGGACAGAGCAGCTTGTTCCTGCAGACACGAGCAGAACAGGAAAACAACTGAAAGAGCATGAGTAGGGATGAAAAATGCAACTAAGAGGAAGATCCTCTCAAGCTCACTGCCAGGGGACACTGCCATGCACAGACAGGAGGAGCAGAATGTAAATGAATAGGAAATAGCATGAATGTGTGGCAGCTAACTGTATACTAACTCTGTAAAACTTGTGTTCAGAGATACACCTTTGGTGGGGAAATCTCCACTGTGTCCTGTGCTGTGTCTTAGCATTGGCATAAATCATTAAAGAATATCTACTTGAGAGTCTTGGCAGTTAAATTTCTCTATTTCTCTGTATCACTTCCAACCTTAATCGTTCTGTGATTCTGTGAAAATAAATAATAGCAGGGGAAACTGAAATCCAGTTCAAACAACAAAGAGCTGTGGTGTACACAGTGCTAGTTCTCAGCTGCCCAAAACATGCTGGGAACCAGAAGGTTTAAAAACTTTGCCAAGTAAAACATCCTCTTCCAGCACCAACATGCTTCTCCTGAGTTGCAGAATAATCTGGGTTGGAAGGGACTACTGAAGGTCATCCAGTCCAACCTCCCCTGCAGAAAGCAGGGGCATCCTCAACTAGTTCAGGTTGCCCAGAGCCCTGTCGAGCCTCACCTTGAGCATCGCCAGAGCTTGGGCCCCAATCACCTCCCCAGGCAACCCATTCCAACTTTCCACTACCTTCATGGTGCAGAAGTTGTTCCTAACATCCAATCTAAATTTGCTCTGCTCTAGTTTGAGACTGTTGTCCCTTGTCCTGCCACTGCAGGCCTTTGCAAACAGTCTCCATCTTTCTTGTAGGTACCTGGAGAGTCACTATGAGGCCTCCCTGAAGCCTCCTCTTTTCCAGGCTGAACAGCCACAGGTCCCTCAGCCTACCCTCATAGCAGAGGTGCTCTAATCCCCTGATTATTTTCATGACCCTCCTCTGGACCTACTGCACATCCTTATTGTATTGAGGGCTGCAGAGCTGGACACAGTACTCCAGGTGAGGTCTCAACAAAGCAGAATAAAGAGACAGGATCTCCTCTCCCCATCTGCTGGCCACACTGCTTTGGATGCAGTCCAGGCTGTCACTGGCCTTCTGGGCTGCAAGTTCACACTGCTCACATCCAGCTTCTCATCCACCAGCACCCCCAAGTCCCATTTCACAGGCTCACAGGATGTCAGAAGGGACCTAAAGAGATCATCGAATCCAACTCCCCTGACAGAGCAGGACCAGACAATCTAGCTCAGGTCACACAGGAACACATCCAGACAGTCCTGGAAAGTCTCCAGAGAAGGAGACTACACAATCTCTCTGGGCAGCGCTCTGGGACCCTTACAGTCAAGAAGTTCCCTCTTGTGTTTAGCTGCAACCTCCTGTGCTGCAACTTACATCCATTGCTCCTTGTCTTATCCCAGGAAGCAAGTGAACAGACCCCTCAACCCTCCTTACCCCCAGCCCTCAGATATTGATAAACATTGATTAAATCCCCTCTCAGTCTTCTCCAGACTAAACAGCCCCAAGTCCCTCAGCATCTCCTCATCCGGCAGTGCTCCAGTCCCCTCAGCATCCTCACAGCCCTCTGCTGGACCCTCTCCAGCAGATCCTTTTCCCTCTTGTACGACTCCATACCTTAAATGTCCCATTTGGATTCTTCATATATGAAACCAAGAAGATGTCCACTGGCAGCAGTGCCGAGGAGATAAGAGCAACAGCCAAGGCAAAGATGGCAGTTATGGTGGAAATCACTTCACTCTCCCGACGACTCTGATACTTGCGCACATAAACCCAGCAGAACACCAGAATGGCCTGGAAAACACAGGGAAGCAAACTCAGAACCGATCCTGCCCTGGACCCCTGAGGCTGCACCGTGAGTACTGGGTGCGGTTTTGGACCCCACACTCCAAGAAGAACACTGAGGTGGTGCTGCAGCAGGTCCAGAGAAGGGCAGCAAAGATGATGAAGGGTCTGGACAACAGGGCTGGAGAGGAGCAGCTGAGGGAGCTAGGGGTGTTTGGTCTGGAGAAGAGGAGGCTGAGGGGAACCCTCATTGCTCTCTACAGCTCTGTGAAAAGTGGCTGGAACCAGGTAAGGATTGGTCTCTTCTCTCTAGTGTCAGGTGATAGAAGGAGAAGAAATGTCTGGAAATTGTGCCAGGGGAAGGAAAACTTGGAAAAAAGCCTTTCCTGCAAAAGTCATCAGGCATTATAATAGGCTGCCCAGGTAGGTGGTAGACCCACCAGAGATGATCAAGAAATGTGTAGACGTGGCACTCTGGGACATTATTTAATGGCCATGGTGGTCTTAGGTTGATGGTTGGGCACAATGCCCTCAGAGGTCTTTTCCAGCTAAAACTATTCAGTGATTCTGTAAGACACTTCACCCGAGTCCTAAGCAGCAGCCCTGCACTCACCTCACGCAACCCACTCTTTGCACCTTCGCTAAGCACAGGTTGAGCAAGGCGTACAAAGGATCCAGGCTATAGCACAACCCTGGCCTCAAGGGCAAACCCACCCCGCACCGTCGGCTCCCCTGTGCCCCACGACACCGCCGCAGCGGGACCAGCTACAGCCCCACCGATGCGCCTGCTGCGGGGCAGGCTTGAGGGGCACGGACTGAGCCAGAGGGCCAGGAGCAGAGCACCGAGCGAGAAGCAGCGTGCCCGGCCGGGGCGAACAGACAGCAAGGCGGGGAGC
>VWZI01016948.1:866880-900506 GCA_013396835.1 Psilopogon haemacephalus | reverse complement strand
GAGCCGGCCCGGCCGGGGACACCGGGCAGGGGGGCGGGCAGCGAGCCGGCCTGGCCGGGGACAGCGGGGCGGGCAGCAGAGGGAAGGGGTCGTGTGTCCGGGAGCCCCGCGGGAGCCGCCTCTCACCAGCAGCACCAGGCCGAACAGACACCATCCCGTCAGCAGGTCGGAGGTGGCCGCCGCCATCTTTGGCTTCCGTCAACAGCTCTGCGGCCGCCCCCATAGGCGGAGCCTTTACCGGGGCGGGCTCCGTGGGGGCGGCGGGGAGCGGCTGTCTCGTGCCCGTGACGGCAGCAGCTCTGGCTTCGGTGTGGAGCTGCCGAGCCCCGGCTGGGGCCAGCCTGTCCCGCTCTCGGTGCGGCCAGCACCGGTAAGGGTCTGGGCAGCGGGAGGCTTCGCCACACGCGGGCCTTCCGCGGCCTTGCTCTGTGACGCGCCTGAGAGGTGACGAGATATTGGGGTGCTGCTGCCGGCCCAGAGAAGGAGCTGGAGAACAGGGCTGGGGAGGAGTAGCTGAGGGAGCTGGGGAGGCTGAGGGCAGAGCTCGTTGCTCTCTACGGCTTCCTGAGAGAAGGCTGCAGTGAGGTAGGGGTTGACAGGCTCACAGGATGTCAGAGGTGGGAAAGGACCCAAAGAGATCATCCAGTCCAAGTCCCCTGCCAGAGCAGGACCAGACAATCTAGCTCAGGCCACACAGGAACGCATCCAGACAGGCCTTCAAAGTCATGTGTCAGTGCTCTGCCGCCCTCACAGCAAAGAAGTTCCCCCTTGGGTTGAGCTGGAACCTCCTGCGCTGCAATTTACACACATTGCTCCTTGCCTTTGGTCTCTCCTTCGTGACAGCAAGTGACAGGGCAAGAGGAAACGCCCACAAGTTGCACCAGGGGAGGTTTAGGTTGGACACTAGAAATAATTTCCTGAGTGAAAGGGTTCTCAATGCCTGGCACAGGCTGCCCAGGGGAGTGAATCCCCATCCCTGGGTGTTTCAAAGAGGTAGAGGTATGCTGAGGGCCATGGTCAGAGTCAGGGAAGGGCTGGATTCGATGATGTTGAAGCTCTTTTCCAGCCCAGACGCTTCGACGGCTCCCCAGGAGCCAGAGGCCGCTCCCACACCCGCAGGTTTTCGCTGTCCCCAGGCCGAGCGCAGCGGGCGGGGAGCGGGAGCGGGGCGGAGGGGGCGGTTAGGGCGCGTCAGGGTGAAGCCTCTGCCCTGCTCGGTGAGCCCCGGGGCGGGCACACCGCAGCCTTCCCTCACCCCTCCACACCTGCCGTTTGTCTGTGCTTACCCTCCCGGGGATGCGAGGCAGAGCAGCCTCGGCCGGTGGAGACTTCTGGTTAAGCGGCAGCAAAAACCTGGGGCTCGGAGAAAGGTAGCAGTTGCGCTAACAGGGATTTTCGGTTTTTTGATTGCTGCTGTTCTCCTTAGAAGGGCAGAAGCTATTTCCCTACATCTCCTACAGCTTCCTCCAGGCGCCTGGCAGGGATGCAGGCTTCGTCTCCCTTCCGTTCCTGGGAGGAGGGATGTTGGCAGGGTGGCCTGGGCAGTGCCCATGGAGTAACAGAGGAGTAGGGGTTGAAAGGGACCTCTAAAGATCGTCGAGTCCAGCCCTTCTGCCAGTGCAGCATCACCCAGAGTAGCTCAAACAGGAACACATCCAGGCAAGTTTGTAATGCCTTTAGAGAAGCAGACTCCACAACCCCTCTGGGCAGCCTGTTCCAAGGCTCTGCCACCTTCGAAGTGAAGAATTCTTTCCTTATGTTTACATGGAACCTCCTGTGCTCCACTCTGTGTCCACTGGCCCTTGAACTGTCCCCTGAACACCACAGAGAAGAGTCTGGCTCAGAATACGTCCAAGCTATAAAAAAAAGTCATAGGTGCTACTTAAAAGTCAATCCCACAAGTTTGTTATTACTAAAGCATTCGTGTGGTAGAAGGACGCAGAAAAAGGAGCGGAGTGATACTGTAGAAATTCAAATATATGAAACCAGACCCAGTCTTCATTTTGACCAGGAGGAGGGATTAGTATCATACTTGAACTACATAGTGTACATATCAGCAGGGAGCAGGTGCACCTTCTCGCTTGACTGAGCTGCTCTTGTCACCACTTGGTAATCCCACAAGCTCCAAGGCGGCTGAGAGCTCATGAGCTGGTTCAGTGCTGTACCTTAAAACCTGCTGATTAGCTCTACTTTCTCTGTTATGTTGGGTTTTTCTTGTGTTAGAAGAGAGTGTAGTGAAACCTTGGGGCAATGACAGGCGCAAATATAGGCTGGGTGAGGAGTGGCTTGAGCGCAGGCTGGAGGAGAAAGACTTGGGGGGGTCAGTTGGTGACAAACTCTCTACGAGCCAGCAATATTTGCTGGCAGCCCAGAAGGCAGCTGTGTGCTGGGCTGCATCCAAAGAAGTGAGAGCAGCAAGAAAAGGGAGGTTATTCTGTTCCTCTGCTCTGCTCTGGTGAGACCTCACATGGAAACCTGTTCTCCTTCGTACAAGAAGGCTTGATTTAACCTGGTAGTTCACTTACCACTGCCGTAGACCATGACAGGCTTCTGAGTGTGGTTTGTCACATTGTGTTATGTCAGTGCAGGCATCTCTCCTTCCATCACTGTACTCCAGTGCTTAGTTCAGTTGTGTTCAGCCAATAGAATCATTGAATCACAAACTCCTTTGGGTTGGAAAAGACCTTTACATTCAGAGAATCATAGGACCATTTTCATGGGAAAAGATCTCTAAGATCATCGAGTCTAACCATGGCTATTAAGCCATGTCCCAAAGTGCCATGTCCACATGTTTCTAGAACTTCTTCAGGGAAGGTCATTGAGTCCAACCATAATCTAACTCTACCACGGCTGCTGCTAAACCATGTCCCTCACCACCACATCTCTCAGTCTTTAAAACACCTCCAAGGATGGGGATTCAACCACCTCCCTGGGCAGCCATTTCCAGTATTTGAGAATCCTTTCAGTCAAGAAGTTACTTCTAATATTCAACCTAGACCTCCCCTGGTGCAACTTAAAGCCATTTCTTCTCATCCTATCACTTATTACTAGGGAGAAGAGATCGACATCCACCTGACTACAACCTTTTTACCAGTAGTAACAGTAGTAGGCAGAGGGTAGAGAACCAAATTGTTATTCTGCCTCATGAACAGTGAGCTGGTTTGATGTCTGTATCAGAGATATGGAGTTTAGCTCAGGAAGAGGCTGAGTATGGACAAAGCAGCTTCTGTGTACAGAAAAAGTCAGGAATTTGGCATCCCCATCTTGGAAAAGATGCTGCTCAAGGAGATACTATAGAATTTTAGAAGTTATGACTGGCAAAAAGGAACAGTGAACAGAGAATCATGGAATGGCTCGGGTTGGAAGTGACCTCAGAGGAAAAGAACAATTAGTTGGGCTCACATCAAGAAAATGTGGCACAATAGACATTAAGAAGCAGCAAGCTGAGAAGGAGACTGCTTCGTATGATTTAACACAAAAAAAAATATCCTTGTCTTAGGATGATTTGAATACCATCAGTATGTGCATATTAAAAATTAATAGAGACATTCATGGATGAGAGGTCTGTCAAGGAGTATTAAGCACTCAGATAGAAAAGCAAGCTCCAGCTTAGAGGGTTCCTGTGCAGGGGAGTGCCAGAAGCAGGCAGGATTTGTAAGGGAAGCTTCTTCAGCTTTCCTGTGGAAAAGGACTTGGGAGTGCTGATGGATGAGAAGCTGGACACGAGCAGATAGTGTGAGCTTGCAGCCCAGAAGCCAATGGCAGCCTGGGCTGTATCACAAGATGTGTGGCCAGAGATGGAGAGTGGGAATTCTGCCCCTCTGCTCTGGTGAGACCTCACCTGGAGTGCTGCATCCAGCTCTGGTGTCCTCAATATAGAAAGGACATGGAGATGATAGAGCAGGTCCAGAGGAGGGGCACAAAAGTGATCAGAGCACCAGAACACCTCTGGTATGAGGACAGGCTGAGGGAGCTGGGGATGTTCAGCCTGGTGAAGAGGAGGGAGACCTAATAGAAGCCTGCCAGTATCTGAAGTGGGCTACAAGAAGGCTGCAGAAGGACTGTTTGCAAAGGCCTGCAGGGACAGGACGACGGAAATGGTTTGAAATGAGAGAAGAGCAGATTGAGATTGGATGTTAGGATCAAGTTCTGCACCATAAAGGTAATGCAACAGTGGAACAGGTTGCCTGGGGAGGCGATTGGGGCCTCATCCCTGGAGATACTTGAGGTGAGGTTCTGGGCAAACTGATCTAGTTGAGGATGCCCCTATTTACTGCAATGGGGGTTGGACTAGATGACCTTCAGAGGTTCCTTCCAACCCAACCCTTTCTCTGATCCTATCAAAAGATTTGCTGTTGGCACTGAAAGGTCACTTCAGGAAGTTGTACAGTCCTTCAACTGTTTCAAGTGGTCCAGCTCAGGATACCTGAGTGCAGGATGTCAACAAAGTTTAAATGTTTGCCCATCTGGTGCAGTCAGAGAGTTACCTTGATAACACAGGTGAATTTCTTCTGCCTCAGAAGAGTGATTCAAAACCATTTACATTATTTAAACCTAGCATATGGGCTGCATAAAGTATCCTGAACATTAAAAGCTGTCTAGCAACACAGGAGAGGTGAATTTATGTTACAGTGAATGGTTGAGCAAAGAGACCTTAAAGCCATAGCCAGGAGCACAGAACTTCCATTTTGATTCAAAATGAGACCAAAAAAGAAAAAAAAGGTAGGCTTAATGCTTTCATGTGGAAAATAAAGGGTGATGAATCTAATTTCACAGAGTAACAGAATGGTGAGGGTTGTAATGGACCTCTGAAGATCGTCTAGGCCAATCCCCCTGCTAAAGCAAGTTCACCTAGATCAGATTGCACAGCAATGCATCCAGGTGGGTTGTGAAAGTCTCCAGAGGAGACTCCGCTCCGAGTTCCTTGGTTCAAGAACTACACTGACAAACTGGAGCAAGTTCAGGGAAGGGTCATGAGAATGGCTGGGTCACAATAATGATGAAGGGAGTGGAACATCTCCATTTTGAGGAAAGGCTGAGGGAGCTGAGACTCTTCAGCTTGGACAGGAGGAGCCTGAGGGGTGACCTCATTAATATTTATCAATATGTGTGGGGTGAGTGCCAAGAGGCTGGAGCCAGGCTTTGCTGGGTGATGCCCAGTGACAGGACAAGGGGGCACTGGGTGGAAGCTGACACATAAGGAGTTCCATGAAAACATGAGGAAAAATCTTTTCCTGTGAGGGTGACAGAACACTGGAACAGGCTGCACAGGGGAGTTGTGGAATCTCCATTCCTGGAGATATTCAAACCCCACCTGGATGTGTTCCTGTGTGACCTGCCCTGGGTGATCCTGCTCTGGCAGGGGATTGGGCTTGGATGATCTTTAGAGGTCACTTCCAACCCCTAACCTTCTGTGATTCTGTGATATAGTGACACTTCTTCTGTGTTCTAGACCAGGATTTAACTTAACAAAGGTAGCCTGTTGACAAGGACTTAATTTAACATGTGCTCTGTTTCAGTTGTTCTCTGTGAGCAGAATGCTTTTGTCTTTGGCTTGCAGCTGAACAATCATTAGAGTAGCAGGGGGAAAACAGAGCAGAATTACAGAGAAGAAATTATGTCCAAATTTACCAGTTTGCAATAGGTGGTTCAAATAAATCAATGCAAATTAATGAATATTTGCAAACCACTGCACAGTGGTTTGACCAGTGGAAGGAGTTTGCAGCTGAAGTGGCAGGAGTCTTCTTTTCTTGGTGGTTGGCATTCCAGGGGCGTTGTGCTCTGTCACCCACCAGAGGTCTCCCACAGTGCAGGTCTCCAAACACTGTCCCAGCCTGCTGGAGTCACCAGGAATTTGCCAGGGATCTGGGCAGAAGCCAAGTCTGCAAGTCCTCCTTTTGAGAAATTCCTTGTTTCCACTGAAGCTTTAGCATAGCAGGAACGTCAGGAGTTGGTTTGTGATATACTCTCACATAGAGACTTATATAGAGACTTTTCTATAAGTCTAGAGCATTAAATTTTATTGTTGCTATTTTCTCCTTCACCTCCTTCAGGGCTCTATAGAGATATCAATACTGGGTTGTGAGGGCCTCTGTGTGACTGCCATTGGACTATTTCATAGAATGGGTTGGGTTGGAAGGGACCTAAAGATTACCAAGTTTCAACCTCTCTGCCATGGGCAGGGACACCTCCCACTAGCCCAGGTTGCACAAGGACCCATCCAGCCTGGCCTTGAACACCTCCAGGGAGGGGTTATGCACAACCTCCCTGAGTAACCTCTTCCAGTGTCTCGCCCCACTCACTGTAAGAATTTCTTCCTAATCTCCAGTCTATATCCCTACTTCTCAAGATTCAGTGTGTTGCCTCTCATCCGACAAGCCCTTGTAGAAAGTCCCTTCCCAGCTTTCCTGTAGACCCCCTTCAGGTACCCTTCAGTCTTCTCTAAGGTCTCCCCAGAGCCATCTCTTCTCCAGGCTGAACAGCCCCAACTCTCCCATCCTGTCCCCATAGAAGAGAGTTTTCCAGCCCTCTGATCATCTTCATGTCCTCCTCTGGACCCAGTCCAGCAGTTCCATGTCCTTCTTATGTTGGGGACACCAGAACTGGTTACATAAAGCAGGTCTGCAAGCACAGCCTTGGTACACCTTCTTGTATGAGACAGTGCAGGTCTGAGTGATACCAATAACTGATAAGTAGCTTTTGAAGTAAAAGAAGCAAGGCATTGCTAAGCAACTGCAAAGTTTGTTTCAGCCCTACTTTTCCCATTCCAGTTTTCCAATTTCCAAGAAACAAAAAAAAAAAAAGTTCTTTTACATGTACTTAAAACATTCCCTTAAGATGGGGAGATTGCTCAGCTGGCTTGCTGCAGAGCTCTCACATTACCTCTAGATAAACATGATACTGAGAACAGGGCTGTGCTAGCAAACATTGGGACCAGCTTGCTGGTAATGTGAAGATGATTGAGTAGGAATAATTCAGAGTGTAGGGATTTGGATTGCCCAAGGGGAAAAGGTGATGCAGTGGCTTCAAATGTAAGGTTGTACTTGGGGGAGCAAACTCTGCAGGGCTGGAAAGCCGTAACTCTTCAGCAGGGGCAACAAAAGCTTCATGCACACTGTGGTGCTTAAAGCAGATGGGACTTAGCTGAAAGAAATCCTTAGCAGTAGTATTGTAGCTGTGTTACTACATAAAGTGGTATTGATGGTGTAACTGGCATTAACTTGGCCTCTACCCTCCAAGCATTCTGCTTTCTAATTCATGACAGTGAGCAAGGATGGTTCCAGACCAACAACTAAATAACAACAGCCTGGAGAAGAGAAGGGTCCAGGGAGACCTAACAGCAGCCTACAACTACCTGAAGGGGGCTACAAGCAGGCTGTGGAGGAACTGTTTGCAAAGGCCTGCAGGGACAGGATGAGGGACAATGGTTTGAAATGAGAGCAGAGCAGATTTAGACTGGATGTGAGGAACAAGTTCTGCACCATGAGGATGGTGGAACACTGCTACACGTTGCACAGGGAGGTGGTTTGGGCCCCATCTCTGGAAATATTTAGGATGAGGCTCATCAGCCTGATCTCACTGAGGATGCCCTTGCTTACTGCAAAGGAAGTCAGACTAAACGACCTTTGGTGGTCCCTTCCAACCTTTCTATATTCCTATGATCATGGCCTTGAAAATAATGACAATAGCAAATCCTCATTCAAAATGTGCTGAAGAAAAGGGCAAGGTTTCACCTTGTTCATCTGGGGGTTTTGTGCCATTTGGCTGGAAAAAAGCTATCATTCAGTTTGTAGGCAGCTGGTTAGGTCACCAGTCTGCATGGCCCAGATCACTAACTCCTGTGACAACTGCAGGAGAGAAAAATAAGGAATCCACACACAATGAGGGCTGGGAAGGGATGCACAGAATTCATAGAATGGTTTGGGTTGGAAGAGACCTTGAAGATATCTCATTCCAACCCCGCTGGTTGGAGTGAGATATTTTCAGGGACACTTCAACTAAACCAGATTGCTCAAGGCCTCATCCAACCTGGCCTTGAACCTTCCCTAGGATGAAGAAGCAAAACAGAATGAAGAAGATGCCTTGCCGGCAGCTGGACTGAGTACTACATTCAGCTTTGAGCTCCCCAGTTTAAGAGGGAGAAGGATCTGCTCAAGAGAGTCCAAGTGAGGGCTATGAGAATGATTAAGGGACTGGAACACTGCCTGATAAGGACAGACTGAGAGACCTGGGGCTTTTTAGTCTGGAGAAGAGAAGACTGAGAGAGGATTTAATAAATGTTTATAAATATCTGAGGCCTGGGTGTCAGGAGGTGGGAGACAGGCTCTGCTCACTTGCTCCCTGGGATAGGACAAGGAGCAATAGATGGAAGCTGCAGCACAGGAGGTTCCGCTTCAACACAAGGAGGAATTTCTTGACTGTATGGGTCCTAGAGCCCTGGCACAGGCTGCCCAGAGAGGTTACGGAGTCTCCTTCTTTGGAGACTTTCCAGGCCTGTCTGGATGTGCTCCTGTGTGACCTGAGCTAGATTGTCTGATCCTGCTGTGGCAGGGGGGTTGGACTCGATGATTTCTTTGGGTCCATTCCAACCCCTGACATCCTGCAAGCCTGTGATTCGATTACAGTCAAGATGTGAAACTGGTAAAATCTCAGCTTCTAAATATTCTTTTCTAGTCTTTGGCTCACAAAATTTTATCTTTGTCATTGTGCAGGTTATTGTGCTACCACCAAATAAGGCACAACCTAGGATCTACAAAATCCTTTCTGATGAGCTCTACCACTCTGGGATGTTTTCTTCTAATTGTCTTCTCCTTGAGGATGACAACAAATGTTGGTAATATTTTCTATTGAGAGTGAAATCCTGGGCTGATTGAAGTCTCCCATGCTCCTAGCTCACAGCAACAGCAACTACATAGCAACTAGTTGGTCACAGACACTAGATGTGAAATTCTGTCCCAGCTGAAGTTTATTGTAAAGCATAAAGTGACTTCAGCAAAGCCAAAATTTCCCTCTTATCAACACTTCCCATGATCTGCTGGAAGACAGAGGAATTTTAGTTGCATTAACATGCTGGTTCTCTTTCCTTCATTCTTTCCAGTGGTGTTGTAGCATGGAGTTACCTAATAGTAGTCTCCCACAGGCAACAGAACAGATTTGCTAAGAAAGCAAATCTGAAAGGCAAGGGCAAGGTCATCAATGGAACCAGTATCAGTGCTGTAGGAGAAAGTTTATTTTCGGAGAAACAGTAAGAAATGGAATGACAAAAATTCATTGCTATATAAGGACGATTGAAGAGGGTTAAAAATGTTTCCTTTTATAAGTTAACCATTCACAGATTCATAGAATGGTTTGGGTTGGAAGGGACTTTAAATATCAGGTTTCAGCCTCCCTGGCATTGACAAGGATGCCCTACACTAGAACAGATTGTTCAAGGCCTCATCCAGCCTGGCTTTGAACACCTCCAGGGAGGGGACATCCACAGCCTCCCTGGGCAACCTGTGCCAGTATTTCACCACCCTCGCTGCAAAGAATTTCTTGCTAACCTCCAGCCTAAATCTTCTCTCCTCAAGCTTCAGTCCATTCTGCCTTGTCCTATCACTAAAAGACCTTGTGAAAACTCCTTCCCCAGCTTTATTGTAGCCCCCTTCAGATACTGGAAGCCTGATCTAAGGTCTCCCTGGAGCCTTCTCCATACTGAACAGCCTCAACTCTCTTAGCCTGTCCTCATAAAGGAAGTTCTTCAGCCCTCTAATCATCTTTGTGACCTGATCTGGACCTGCTTGAGCAGTGACTTTGTTTTGTTTTCAGTGTTACTTCATTAGAAATTGAGATGATGGAGCTACTTTCAGGAGGTTTTGTTCCTGTATTCTTTTAATAATTAAATATATTCCATTTATTTTCTTCCCCTCCATTGTGGTATCTTGTTCTTCATGTGGACAGCTTTCCAGAAAATCATTGATAAAAGCATTTCTCAAGTGGGCAGCCTCATCTGGTTGGAGGTGTCCCTGCTGACTGCAGTGGGCTTGGACAAGATGACCTTTGAGGGTCCCTCCCAACCCAATGCAATCTTTGGTTCTGTGAAACTCTCAATATCCTGAAAGCAATTTAATTAATATTGTAAGGAGGAGGTAAATGCTACTCAGCTAAGGGAGCAAAGGAGGAAAGCATGGCTTGGTTATGTATTTCTTAGGCATCAAAAGCCTAGCCAACAGCTAAGCAAAGCAAGATCAAATCCTTAGTTGACTCTGGTACTGAGCCTTTGTTTAATGTCCATGCCCACTTAAACAAGTGGAATTTCACTGTTATCTCCATTTATTGTTAAATGGAAAAACTTGCAGGATTCTGAGAACATTTAAAAAAGAAGGGCCTTGCACAACAAACCATGCCAAAAGAGATTAAGTGAATCTGATTTCAGTTAAGATTGTCTACTGCTTCTTTAACAAGACGCAAAGGAATCCAGCTGAGCCCATTTGGCTGCTCCATGTCAAAGGATACCCTAGGATCTTCAGTTTAGTTTCCATTTCTTTCCTTTTGTCTTACTTTTGTCCTGCTCTGAGCCACTCACTTCCAGGAGGACCTCAAGAAACTGCTTGAGAGAGTTCAGCACAGAGTCCCAAAGATGCTGCAGGCAGTGGAACATTGCCTGTGAGGCCAGGCTGAGGGAGCTGGGGCTTGGAGCAGAGGAGCCTGAGGGCTGCTCTCATTGCTGCTTATAAAGATGTGTAGGGCTGGAGCCAGGCTCTGCTCAGAGATGTCCAAGGACAGGACAAGGGGTAGTGAGGGCAAGCTGGATCTTCTGAGGTCTCTTCCAATCCCTACCATTCTATGATTCTGTGAATTCTGTTGAAGTGAACTTTAAAATTCCCTAGAGACCAGTAACATATCTGTAAATCATGAACATTTCCTTAAAGAAAAAACTCTGTTGTACTCTCTGGGAAAAGGAACAATACTGCAATAGGAGAGACAAGCTCAGCCTTGGTCATGAGTCATAGAATCATAGAATGGTCTGTGTTGGGAGGCACCTCCAAAGCTCATCCACTCCAAACCCTCTGCAGTCAGCTGGGACATCCCCAAATAGATCAAGTTGCCTAGAGCCCTGTTGAGCCTCACCTTGAATATCTCCTGGGATGAGGCCCCAAGCAAGTCAGTCCTGAAACAGTTTTTGAATTCTTACACCTTTATAGCCTTTGGTTTATTTTCTTTTTAAGAACTTGGCCTTGCATTTTTAGTCTGTGAACCAAAGGGACTTCTTCTCAAATAGGTTTGAAGGTGTCAAGCTGAAATTAATCATACTGAGAAGATTTGGATGTACATAATTTTATTACAAATATTTGCATAGAATCATCAAGGTTGGAAAAGGCCTCCGAGATCATCAAGTCCAACCTTCTACCCAGCGCCTTCAGGGCTGCTAGACCAGGTCCTGAGTGCCAAATCTACTTGTTTTTTTTTTTAATCAATTCCAGGCATGGAGACTCCACCACCTACCTGGGCAGCCTGTTCCAATGCCTGATCACTCTTGCAGCAAAAAAATTCTTCCTTAGATCCAACCTAAACCTCCCCTGACACAGCTTGGGGAGATCACCTCTTGTCCTGCTGTTAAGTTAGTTGGAGAAGCCAGCACCAGCCTCACTCCAACCTCCTTTCAGGTAGCTGTAAAGGGAAATAAGGTCTCCTCTCAGCCTCCTCTTCTTCAGACTGAACAATCCCAGCTCCCTCAGCCTCTCTTAGTAATATCTGCTCTCCAAACCCTCATCAGCTATGTTGCTTTTTCTGTACCTACTCTAGCACCTCAGTGTCTCATTTTCTGTCTTCATGAGAAGTGTGTTGTCCCTCCTGCACAAGCAGGACCTAAGTTTGTATTCTTCACCCAGTACAGCCTGATAACATCTCAGCAACAGAGTTCCTTTCAGGAAAGTTGGTATTTTTAGCCCAAGGTCATCTTCCCACCATAAGGTTCATGATTAAGTACATTCTTGACTATGTACCCATGTCAGATGCTGTTGCTTTAATAACTGTAGGTTGTATCTGTTGATTTAGGCAGGAACTCTAACAGCACTTTGAATATGAAAGTACATGAAAGTCATATGAGAATAGAGCCTCATTAAATAGTTGCAGGCTGCCTCTTGTAAGATGTTAGAATGTAGTTGGTTCCAGCACAATTAGTCAGCAGAGAATCATAGAACACCTCAGGTTGGGAGGCACTTCAGAGATCATCCACACCAACCTCCCTGCCATGGGCAGGGCTCCTCTTAACTAGACTCAGCTGCTCAGGGACTCATCCAGCCTGACCTTCAACACTCCCAGGGAGGAGGCAGCCACAACCTCCCTGGGCAGCCTGTGCCAGTCTCACCACCCTCACACTGAAGAACTTCTTCCTCAGCACCAGTCTAAACCTGCTCTGCCTCAGCTTCAAACTGTTCCCCCTTGGCCTGTCTCTAGACACTCTCAGGAAAAGTCTCTCTGCAGCCTTCCTGTAGGATCCCTTCAGGCACTGGCAGGCAGCTCTAAGGTCCTCCCCAGTCTTCTCTTCTTCAGGCTGCACATCCCCAGCTCCCTCAGCCTGTCCTCACTGCAGAGCTGCTCCAGCCCTTCAGTCATCCCTGTGGTCTCCTCAGGACTCACTCTAGCAGCTCTGTGTCCTTATGCTGGGGACACCAGAACTGGAGGCAGTATTCAAGGTGGGCTCTCACAAGAGCAAAGTATTGACTAATTGGCAAGATGAAGTGCTGAATTAAAATTACCAAGGGGTTGCATCTGGATTACACTTCCCAAGAAAAGAAGGAAACCAGAACAGTTCCCAGCTCCTCCAAACTTCATCAAAGTGGCAGATTCATGCTAAATTGCTTGGCATTGCTCCAGAATTAAATCCATCCATCGTGTCCAAACCACATTTGACATGCCAAAAATAAACAGTTCAGAGATAGATGCAAACATTACGCTTGAGACACTGCACAGCCACACTTGTGCTAAGAATCTTCCAGTTACTTAAATGCTGCCATTTCTAGGAGCTGATGCTTGGGTCTGCATTCCCAGTGAGCAGTAGAATGTAGAATCATAGAACTGTAGAATTGATTCAAAAAGCCCTTTAAGAGCATCCAGTCCAACCATTCTCTAACTCTGCCAAGGCTGGGGCTAAGCCATGGCCCTCAGCACTACAGCTCTGCCTCTCGGAAACACCTGCAGGGATGGGGATTCAGTCACCACCCTAGGCAGCCTGTGCCAGCCTTTGAGAACCCTTTCAATCAAGAAGTTTCTTCTAATATTCAACCTAAACTTCCCCTGGCACAACTTGGGGTCATTTTCTGTTCTTCTATCACTAGAGAGAAGAGACCAACACACACCTTGCTCCAGGCTTCTTTCAGGGAGTTGTAGAGAGCAATGAGGTCTCCCCTCAGCCTTATTTTCTCCAGATTAAACAACCTAAGGTTCCTTAGTTGCTCCTCACTGGACCTGTTCTCCTTCCTCAGCTTTCTTACCCTTCTCTGGGCATGCTCCAGCACCTCAATGTCTTTCTTGTAGTCAGAACCCAGATCTGACCACAGGACTCAAGATGCGGTCTCAGCAGTGCTGAGTACAGGGGAATAATCACTCCCCTGGTGCTGCTGGCCACACTATTGATGATCCAAGCCAGGATGCTCTCGGCCTTCTGGGCCACCTGGGTACACTCTGACTCACATTCAGCCTTCTGTTGATGCACACTCCCAACTCTTTCTCTGCTGGGCAGCTTTCCAGCCACTCTGCCCCAAGCCTGGAGCATTGCACAGGGTTGTTGTGACCTCCCAGCCAGCACCTCAAATACACTTCAATGTATTTGAATTGCAATGCACAAAGATACAAATAGTCATGAAAACAATCTGAGAGAGCCTTCCTTTCATCTGTCATTTTCTCTTAGTTCACAAAGCCCTCTTTTTCTTCTCAGTGCACAAGGGCTGATGTAGGATGTTGACTGCAGTATGTTTAGGTCAGCAGGCTGCTTTAGAGGGCATGTAACTGCTCGGGGTTCTTTTCAATATTCCTCTGGCTTCTAGCTGCAACCTTGACATGCTTTTGAATTCAGATTTCTCTTACATCTCAGATCATGACTACAGAGCTCTAGGCAGACCTCAAGCTCACATGAATCTGTAAACTTACTGACTTAAAAGAGTGTTGGTTAAATCCATAGTACTCCTAGCTGAAGGGCAAATTAATGATATGGATGCAGAGATAGAGACTAAATATGCACTTGAGTTGACTTCCCAGATTATTGTCTCTATTTATTGACCAGTAAATACGAATTAAAAAACCTTTTAACTTTATTATTTTACGTTTATGTTGCTTGACAGTATTGAAATTGAGCATTAAAGTAAATAGTAAAAAGCTCTGCATGAACTCAGAATCCAGGATGTGTTATCACAAGTGTAGCTACTGCGTTGATAAAACTGATTCTGTCCCTCTTGTGAGACCCCATCTGGAGTACTGTGCCCAGCCCTGGTGCCCTAAACAAAAGAAGGACCTGGAACTGTTGGAGAGAGTCCAGAGAATGGCTGTGAAGATGATCAGAGGGCTGGAGAACTGCCCTGATGGGCACAGGCTGGGAGAGTGGGGGCTGCTTACCTGGAGATAAGAAAGACTCCATGGACACTGTAGAGCAATCTTGCAGTACCTGAAAGGGGCTTCAAGAAACCTGGGGAGGGACTTTTTACAAGGGCTTGTAGTAACAGGATGAAAGGGAATGCATTGAATCTTGAGGAGAGGAGAATTAGACTGGAAATTAGGAATAAATTATTTGCTTTGAGGGTGGTGAGACACTGGAACAGGTTGCCCAGGGAGGTTGTGGATGCACCCTGGAGGTGTGCAAGGCCCCATTTCCATAAATATTAACATATCCATTAACTTCCTCCAGGCTGGGATCCCACCTGTTCTGTCAGAGTTCATTACAGTTCAGTCTGATGTATTTAAAAGCATTTATGTTTTCATTTCTTCATTGGGATGCTGTTGTCATGACCTTGGAGAGGGCAGAAAAGATCATGTGGCAAAGAACAATCCCACACAGAGCTTTGATGATCATGATGAAGGGACTTTAACATCTCTCCTATGAAGAAAGACTGAGAGCCCTGGGGCTGTTTAGTTTGGAGAAGAGAAGGCTGAGAGGGATCTGAGCAATGTCTATAAATATCTGAAGGCTGGAGGTCAGGATGAAGGAGCCAGGCTCTGTTTGGTGGTGCCCAGTGATAGGACAAGGAACAACAGGTACAAGCTGGAACACAGGAGGTTCCACCTCAACACAAGGAGAACCTTCTTTACTGTGAGGGTGACAGAGCCCTGGAGCAGGCTGTCCAGAGAGGTTGTGGAGTATCCTCCTCTGAAGACTTTCAGAGCCAACCTGGATGTGTTCCTGTGTGACCTGCCCTAGGTGATCCTGCTTTGGTGGGAGGGTTGGATTTGATGATCTCTGGAGGTCCTTTCCTCCTTTCCAACCACTACCTTTCTATAATCCTATAAAGCCTTATACAGTGGAACAGAAATACTAATCCCAGAATCAAAGAATCACTGAATGAAAGAATTGGTTTTGAAATCGTCGAGTCCAGCCATTAACCCAACACTTGCAGGTCACCAGTAAAGAACCAGCATGGTAAGGGACATCTCCAAGTAATCTCCTGTGATAAAGCCCTGGTTTTAAGTAGAATGCTGCTGCTTTTCAAGAGTTTTGTCAAAGTTTGCAGCTTCATTCCTGTGTATGAGTCGTCATAAAAAACACCAGTTAAAACCGTGGGTCTAATGAGATGGAGACAAATCTGTCAGCACCACAGAGGCAAGACTAAATTATGCAGCTTGGCTGGTTTGGGTATCCAATCCCTGCCAAAAAAAGAAACAGAGGTTGAAAGAAAGTGTCTGAATTACAGATAAAATTCTTACATGAAACAAGTCCCTCCCTTCCCCCCCCTTGGTTATCTCATGTTTTTCCCCTGCATCTTGCCTGCAACTACAGTTGTAGTGAAAGTGTTGGGTAGAGCAGTTCAGTCTTGGCTCAGGAGATGGAACATGCTCTATTTATCTGTGCTAAGTGTGGGTTCAAACTGAAATTTCTCCATTCCCTGCTTTTTGGTGTATTTGCCTTGGCTCCTGTCTGGATCTGGGTCTAATCCTGTCTTTGGTGTGTAAATGCTTGAGCATTCCTGTGTGATGAGTGTTCTTGTTTGCTGATGACACCAAACTGGGAAGCTTGGCTGATGCAGCTGTAGGCTGCTGGTGGACAACATCCATGGCAGAGCAATGTGCACTTGTGGCCAAGAGGGCCAATGGGATCCTGAGGTGCATTAAGAGGATTGTGTCCAACAGATCAAGGGAGGTTCTCCTTCCCCTCTACTCTGCCCTGGTGAGACCTCATCTTGAATACTGTGTTCAGTTTTGGGCTCCCCAGTTTAAGAGGGACAGGAATCTGCTGGAGAAGGTCCAGCAGAAGGCTATGAGGATGATGAGGGGACTGGAGAGCTGCCTGATGAAGAGAGGCTGAGGGACCTGGGGCTGCTTAGTCTGGAGAAGAGAAGATTGAGAGGGGATTTAATAAATCATAGAATCATAGAATCAGTTAGGGTTGGAAGGGACCTCAAGGATCATCTAGTTCCAACCCCCCTGCCATGGGCAGGGACACCTCACACTAGATCAGGTTCTACAGAGTCTCATCCAGCCTGGCCTTAAACACCTCCAGGGATGAGGCTTCCACCACCTCCCTGGGCAACCCCTTCCAGGATCTCACCACCCTCATGCTGAAGAACTTTTTCCTCACATCCAGTCTGAATCTACCCATTTCTAGCTGTGATCCATTCCTCCCAGTCCTATCACTACCTGACAGCCTAAAAAGTCCATCCCCAGCTTTCTTGTAGCCCCCTTAAGATACTAAAAGGTCAAAATAAGGTCACCTTAGAGCCTTCTCCTCTCCAGACTGAACAGCTGACTCCAAGCTATTTAGGGGTATGTGGAGTGAAGTAAAACTAAAAGATTTTAAAGTTTTGTTTCAAGCTAATTTTGTGGCTTGCAGGAGCAATGAGAAACTCAGCTTCTTTTCAAAGCCAACGTGACAGTGCCTTTCTCTAGGAGCAGAGCTTCTACAAAGGGTCTTTCAACTGAAGAGCCCACAACTCTGCTCAGAACACTGAGTCAGGGCTCGACACTGAAGCCTTTATCAGATGACCAGTCTGAAGTTCTACACTTTGGCCACGACAAACCCATGCAGTGCTACAGACTGAGGATGGAGTGGCTGCAGAGCAGCCAGGCAGAGAGGGACCTGGAGGTAGTGGTTGGCAGCTGAATATGAGCCAGCAGTGTGCCCAGGTGGCCAAGAAGGCCAATGGCATCCTGGCCTGTATCAGGAACAGTGTGGCCAGCAGGAACAGGGAAGTACTCAGCAGTGGTTGGGCCACACCTTGAGTCCTGTGTCCAGTTCTGGGCCCCTCAATTTAAGAAAGATGTTGAGATGCTGGAACATGTCCAGAGAAGGGCAGCAAAGCTGGTGAGGGGGCTGGAGCACAGCCCTGTGAGGAGAGGCTGAGGGAGCTGGGGGTGTGCAGCCTGGAGTAGAGGAGGCTCAGGGCAGACCTCATTGCTCTCTACAACTACCTGAAGGGAGGTTGTAGCCAGGTGGGGTTGGGCTCTTCTGCCAGGCACCCTGGGACAGAACAAGGGGACACAGCCTCAAGCTGTGCTGGTGGGGGGTACAGGCTGGATGTTAGGAGGAAGTTCTTTATAGAGACAGTGATTGGCATTGGAATGGGCTGCCCAGGGAGGTGGTGGAGTGGCTGTCCCTGGAAGTGTTCAAGAAATGGCTGGATGGGGCATGGTCTAGTTGATTTCACAGGGCCGGGTGATAGGTTGGACTGGCTGATCTTGGAGGTCTCTTCCGGCCTGGTTGGTTCTATAATTCTAAGGGGCAAGGAGTGCTCTGAGGGATGTGTCAGCTGCAGGACTTGAGGCTCCTCACCCTGTGAGGTAACTCAGCTTTATTTCTATAATTTACACAATGAGCAAGCGAGGAGCGTGACTAAAGTTACACTGCAAGGCCACCCTAGCAGACGTACCTCATCTGCTAGTTCAGCTCTCTGCCCTGCTTCTACGCTGGAAGGAACAACTGCTTGGAAATTTAAAGCAGAAATTTAATGTTAATAAAAGCCTTTCTTAGATAATGCCTTTCTGAGTGATTCGTTAGATATCCTGGATAAGTTACCTAGGTTGAAATGGAGAAACTTTGCCAAATCTGCTTGGAAAAAGCAGAGCAAAAAAGCTAACCCTGTGAATTTTCTGAGTGGGGCTAAAGTGATGTTGTTCAGTCTGAAAAGCAGAAGGCTCCGAGGAGACCTTCTTGTGGCTTCCCAGTATCTGAAGTGGGCTACAAGAAAGCTGGGGAGGACTTTTTAAGGTGTCAGGTAGTGATAGGACTGGGAGGAATGGAACAAAGCTAGAAATGGGTAGATTCAGACTGGATGTTAGGAAGTTCTTCATCGTAAGAGTGGTGAGACTAGCACAGGTTGCCCAAGGAGGTGGTGGAAGCCTCATCCCTGGAGGTGTTTAAGGCCAGGCTGGATGTGGCTCTGGGCAACCTGATCTAGTGTGAAGTGCCCCTGGCCATGGCAGGAGGGTTGGAACTAGATGATCCTTGCGGTCTCTTCCAGCCCTGACAATTCTGTGATTCTACATTCAGCTAATAAATTTTCATACAGTAGGCACCACAGAATTGCCTGGATTGGAAAAGACTTGATTAGAAAAGATTGGAAAAAATCATCAAGCTCAATTATTACCCCCTGTCTTGGAAATATATATATATATATAAATGAGATATGTTTAATTAAAGCCTTACTCTCTCTGTCTTCTGTGCATCTATTTCCAGTCTCTTCTGCTCCACACTTCTCGCTGGTTTACATCTTTAAAATGCAATACGGAAAACTGCCACAAGCACCCTGGGAGAGGCTGAGAAAAGTGCAGCTTCACACATGGAGAGGAGCTGGTGGCAGTGCTCAATCTCAGCATCTCATCACAGCCCCACCACGATCCCTACGGCGGGGGAAGAACATTTCAGGTTGGTAAACGATGGCATTTGGTTTTAAAGGCAAAACAAACCGTCAGCGAGTGGCCGCGCTTGGCAGCATCAGCACCAGGAAGAGCTGCACTCTCTCAGGGTGGTAGCTTGGGTGGCTGGCTTCTAAATTTATGATAAAGTATATAAAATTAATGATGTGTGCTCACACTTGAGTGGTAAAAGCTTGCTTCTGCCCGTCTGCTAATGTACGTAATCAGTTCTTTGCAGCTAGAAACCAGATACTCTTTCATTCATGCCTTGATACTCCAGCAGTTTAATTTAGAGAACTGGTGGGGGTGATACATTTAGGGAAGTTGGGCAGGGTGGTTTGTTTTTTGTGGTTTTTTTTTTTTTTGAGGGGGGGGGGGGGTGAGCAGGGAAAGGAGGGGGGGAAAAAAAAACCCCACCCACATTTCATACATTGTAACTGGACCTCGTATATACAAGTGTGATTATGTAAAATCTGCGCCTGGGTGGCTGTTTGTCCTTTCTTGCAGAGTATTCTGTGCTCGGTGAGTGGGAGGGTCACAGAGTGTGAGACTAATAAGGACAGAGCTGCATCCCCCTCTATCACTCTTCGGAGCCTCACTGACTCCAGCAACTCCTCGGTGCTACGGCAGCTCCCTACGGACGTTTTCAGTGCTTCTGGAGGGGGCTAAACCAAAAATTCAAGGTAAGCAACTCCTTCTTTGCAGTCAGTCATTCACACATCTCTCACTCACCCGCCCTGCAATGTCACTGGGACGTTTCGTGGTGGGTTTGGGGAGTTGTGTTCAAAATTGCCATCAAAGTTTGGCGGTGATTTTGCCAATATTAATTGTCTCTTATTTATAGCCAGAACGCACACAGCAAGCTTTTAAATGAGCTGTAGGATTCTGCTCATGATCGTGCAAATACATTGTGTGTGTTTTGAGAGGGGGAGGACACCATAGGTATGTGCTGAGAGCCACCAAGGCGCAGCCCTGCTAAATTCGTAGCGATTTACAAACCCAATTAAACTGTTGCAAATCGCTGAGCATGCATATTAATTGCAGGCATATATTTACATTTAAAACCCCTACCTATTAGTGCGATCGCTCTAATTAGCATGCCTATCGAGAGGCCTACATCCAGCGACTTGAAACACACTTGCGAGCTGCTACATGGTGGGTGGGAAGCGCAGTAAATGCTCCTCGAGGAGGTGGAACGCCAAAGGTTCAGCGGCTCCGGGGATGCCATAGAACGGCTTGAGTTGGAGGGGGCCTTAGAAATCACCTTGTGGCACACGGCCTGTCTCAAAGCCCACCCTGCTGCCCGAGACCCGCGGTCCCCTTTCACCTGCCGGTCCCCCGGCGCCCCTCACCTGCCGGCCCGGCCCCCGGCAGCGGCCCGGCGGCAGAGGGCTCCCGCGCTCGCCCGGCGGCTGCTTGGCTCCCGCTCGCAGGCACCTCCAGCCCCAGCGGGCTCCCGGCCCCGCTCCGCCCCGGGGCTGCTTAGGAAGCGGCGGCAGGCGCCTGTCCTGCCCTCCCTTTCCCTCGTTCGATTTGCCCGGGACTCAGTCGGTGCCAGCCGCGCCGGCAGGTTCCGCAGAGCAGCGGCAGTGCCAGTCCGGAGCGGGGTCCGGGAGCCAGGCGGGCGAGGGGAGCTGCTAGCGCAGCCCCGCTACCCGCTTGCCTTACCCACCCGCCTCGTGTTTTACACCCTCCCTCCTGCCAGCAAACCCAGCTCAGCCCGAGAGAAATCAAAGTGCCGGGGTGCAGCCTGAGCTGCGCAGGGCTCAGGAGTCCACGGGAGAGGACGGGAGCGCGGAGGTGCGGTAGCAGCGGTTCCTCAGCTAGTTGGCAAGAACCCTTCTGCAAATGATCGCTCCGGAGCGGCGGCTCCAGTGAATTACTGATGCCTGCTTGTAAAGCAGGTGCAGGAAATGAAATGATAATGTTATTTGAACGCGGATTCACTTCGCTGCTGCTGGGGAGGCTGGAAAAGTTAATGACGGTGTGGTTGCTGGCAGCTGGAGCGAGGTGGTAGAACAGCTTTGGGGATGATTAAGGTACCTTGCAATATTTAACTAATTTTATCTTAGGTACATGGTGTGTTTTTCTTACGGAAAATGTGGTTAGGAGGGTATCTGTCGTTTTCTGTCGTTAAGTTCACGTACGTTGCAGTCAGCATAGAAGAAAAGCTGATTCTGTCTTTAGAGGACAAAAGAGATGTTGTTGAAGCCTGAGAGTATTTTTTTTGTGAGAGTTAAACTCCCGACTCGATACAGGGCAGCTCTGGGCACTTGTGTGTTTTGCAAGGCAGAGAAAATACCGTGGGTTTGGGTTCTTTTGCATGAAACGTTTCATGTTCTTAAACTGAAACAGTTGCGAGTTGCCCTTGTGTAATTTGGAGGCTGCTTCAGCAGTCACAGGCAGGGTTGTGACATCGGACAGTTTAAATATTTTAAAATTGAAAACCTGAGAGAAAATGAAATTAGGCAGTACTGATTTAATGGAATTAAAAATGGGTGCCTGTAAAACAAATATCTTTAAGCTGATATTTCTTAAGGGGTTGGCTTTGATTTTCATAAAGAACTAAACGAACATATTTCAGACTTGATGTGGCCCTGGGCAGCCTGATTTAGTTGGGAGTGTCCCTGCTGACTGCAGGGGTGTTGGACAAGGTGACCTTTGAGGGTCCCTTCCAACCCGAATCTGTGAATTTATATTTGTCATTTTCTGGTAAATTGATATAAATCTCTTCTTTTAGCTCCTTAAAAGAGCTCAATGATGCAGGCTGTCTGTGGCTAATAGTGACTGCCTATTTACAGCAAAGAAATTTATGTCTGTAGTTTTCTGATGGGGTGAGGGGAGGAGGATAAGAAGAGATTGTTCAGAGCATGATTATTTTCTGTTTCAGATTTGTAGCTGATCGTTCACATGTGTCCAGGGGGAGATGAAGCACACTGGATCCTGCATAGTTTGGCTTTGTATGGCAGTCTTCCTCCTCCTTCCTGTTTCTACTTCTGTGGCGGTCAGTGACCAGACAGGTACGTCCAATTTTTTTCTTTGCTATCACAGACCAAAGGCATAAATCTGAGTGCTGAACAAATGAGGACAGTGCGTGGAAAATAAGCAGTGTGAGCACATAAAATGAAACAGGACTTTAAAAAATGTGTTCTTTAAGAACTCTTAAGTTTGAACAAGTTCCAAAGCAGCCTGTTTCCTCCACTTGGAAGCAGTTGCAGTTCCTAGGAGTTTGGGGTTTACTTTTTAACTTGCCATGCAAAACAAGATTCACAAAGTTTTGCAGGCTTTGACTTAGCATAAAATCGTTTGGCTTACTTAGAGCAGATAGGGATCATTTTGAGCTAAATAGCCTAATGCTTCTGCTAAGCTTCACTTAAACTTACTCCCCAGACCAAGTTGTACCTTTCACAGATGTAGAGGTAGACAAGACCTAAAAAGGCAGGGGAAAGGGATGTAGTGATAGTGCAGAATCAGAGTGGTAGAGGTTGGAAAGGACCTCTGGAGATCATATAGTCCAAGCCCTCTGCTAAAGCAGGATCACTCAGAGCAGGTTTCCCAGATCATGTCCAGGGGGCTTTTGAAAGTCTCCAGAGAGGGAGACTCTGCAGCTTCTCTGGGCAGCCTGCTCCAGTTTTCCCTTAGCTTCAAGTGAAACCTTTACTGAAGTTTGTGCCTGTTGCCCCTTTTCTTATCCCTGAGCACCATCCTCTTCACCCCCTCCTCTTTACATATTTATCTTGTTTAACTTTTAAGCTTCACAATTCTTTCTTTTCTTCCTTTTAACTTAAAAGCTTCATAATTGTGCTTTCTTCTTTCTCTTACTGTCCATGCTTTCACTCTCTCATTCAAACACTACGTTGACTCTTTAGAATGTGGTGAAGTCTGTTTTGTAGACACACCACATATGCTTGTAGAATAAGGAAATGTTATTTCTCTAAGACAGCTGAGCCTCAGCACTAACCCAAACCTTTCAGAATTTCCCTCCAACAATTAGGAAGGAGAACAGGCTTGTTGCTATTTAAATAAGAGTTCTTTTTCATGACTGGGTTGTGGGTTTTTTTTTTCTTTTTTTAGAAAATCAGATTTATTTTTAGCAATGCTATTTTGCCAAGAACCCTGATGGCAGGTAATAGGAGCTATGTACATATCCCCCAGCTCTGAATCTCTCTAAACGCATTTGGAGCTCAGGCACAAGAAATTGAAAGTATCTGTAACTAGGTTAAGAATCCTTTTACTACTCTTGGCGTAAATAGTAATAGTTAATAAATAAAAAGGGTAACATGTGGGCTCTGAGGTAAGAATAATGTGTTGTGAGGAGTGTGAATTGAAGGCAAAGAGGGGTTTTTGCCTTACATTTTGGCATGGTTTTAAGCCCAGCTGCAGCGGAGCCCCACACATCTGCTCACATAACTGCCCCTCATTATCTTAGTTCAGGACAGACTCTGCTATCTGGTGTCACTAAACTTCTTTACTACTCCATGGTCTTCTGTTGGGAACTAAATCTTCTGCACTTACACTTTTTTTTTTTTTTTTGAGGGGAGTTCAGCTGGAACCAAGATGGGTAGAGAGATCCATCTGTGCAAGCATCATGGGCTGTAGTACATTTGGTGTTCTCTGTGCCTTTTCTCAAGCACTTTTGAGCACTGCCTGCTTCTGACTTAAGCCTGGCATGAGTTTACTTCTAGGCAGCCCTAGAAGAGAAGGCTCGTTATCCAGGCAGTTATCTGGGGAGGTTAGGAGAAAAGCATTTCTCAGTTTGGTTCAGCTGCAGTCGATGCAGCAATCCTTCTCCCAGCTCTCTCTTTCCCCTGCCAGACATGCTGCTGTCCTTCAGGAGGATCAAAAGTAAGATCATAAAATTACAGAGCACATTGAGGTGGAAGGGACCCTCGAAAGTCACATTGTCCAGCCCCCCTGCAGTGAGCAGGGACGTGAATCCTTAATATCCCCCAGGCTGGGGGATGATGAGGTTGAGAGCAACCCTGCAGAAAAACACTTGGCAATACTGGTGGATGAGAAGCTGGACAGAAGCCAGCAATGGGCACTGACAGCCCAGAAGGCCAATGGCAGCCTGGGCTACATCAGTAGCATGGCCAGCAGATATAAAGAGGGGATTCTGCCACTTCACTATGCTGAGACCTCACCCCTTGACTGGTTCAACTGGCTGGGCATGGCCCCTTCCAGCTGCTTGTGAAGAAGCTGAACCCGGGACAATTTTGAGGGCAGCAAGGCTAAGTGGTCTACTGATGTATTCTTGTTAGCCCTTGTGAGGGAGCCAGCCTGCATCCTAGCTGTGCAGTCATTCTCTTCAGCTGTCTGAAAGCAAAAGGGCTTGTCTTCTCTGTTGTTGCTAGCTGGTGGGGTGCAGGAGAGAAGCTTTAAAAGAATCATAGGATCATCTGGTTGGCAAAGACCTTAAGATCACAGCAGGACACAGGAGGTTCCACCTCACCATGAGGAAAAACTTACTGATGTGTAGGTGACAGAGCACTGGAGCAGGCTGCCCAGGGAGGTTGTGGAGTCTCCTTCTCTGGAAACTTTCAAAGCCTACCTGGATGTGTTTCTGTGTGCCCCGCCCTGGGTGATCTGCTCTGGTAGGGGGGTTGGACTGGATGATCTCTGAAGGTTCCTACCAAGCCTAATGTTCTTTGATTATGTGACAGAGTCCAACCATACCCTAACATCTCCTTGTACACAACTCTTAGATTATGTCTCTAAGCTCCTCATCCAAATGTCTCCAAGGATGGTAACTCCACCACTTCCTTGGGCAGCCTGTTTCAATGCTTGATAATCCTTTCAGTGGAGAAATTTTTACCAATATCTGATATAAACCTCCCCATGTGCAACTTGAGACCATAAAAGGGTATGAGTGCAGAAAGTTCCCTAATAATAATAACAATAACAACTCCTAGAATGGTTTGGTTTGGAAAAGCCCTTTAAGATCACCGAATCCAACCATTCTCTAACTCTACCAAGGCTGGTGCTAAACCGCGTCCCTCAGCACCACACCTCTGCCTCTTTGATCACCTCCAGGGATGGGCATTCAACCACCACCCTGGGCAGCCTGTGCCAGTCTTTGAGAACCCTTTCAATTAAAAAGTTTCTTCTAACGTCCAAATAGGAACTCGAAAAACATTACAAGAAAATGCTATGAAGTAGTTGCTCTTTTCTTCTTATGTGCTTTTCCTTTCCTTCTTTCTCATGAAAAGATGCCTTAGTAAAAGGTGGAGCAGTCAGAGAAGAAGTGACAGACAGACTGAACTGCTACCAGACTATCTGGCCTGTACATTACACTCTGCTACAAGTATGTGCCTGCTTCTTTGCAGCCAGCAAAGAAACTGCAGTTTTCCTTCAGCTAATTGCCACAAATGGATCAAATATGGGTCAGATTAAACCACTGGGAAGAAGAGGAGAGATTGAACCTCTCCTGAGGAAAACTGATGGTGTGCAATTGAGAGAAGCTGCTGTAGTTGGAGGTGATGCAGGCAGATGGTGAGGAATAACAAGTAGATAGCTGCCGGCTTGAGCAGCTATGCTGACAGCAGGGAATAGGCTCCGAGTGAAACCTCAAGTTAGTAACAGGAAAGAGACTCTTCCAGAGATTGAGGGGATGGTTACTGTTCAGAAAAGAAATACAAGTTATAGAGCAGAAAGCAGGACCTGAGAAAGGATGAACCCTCTGACAGTGCAGCAGGCATGTCTGCAAGCCTCATGTTCAGCTGTGCCAAGTCTTCAGTGGTTCAAAGTTGTCTCCTTCTACTTTGATAAATCATATGTAGGTGAATCTGTTACAAACGGCAAATGTGCTTGCTTTGAGAATAGAGAAATAGCTAACTCCTTTTCTTCCCTGCTCCCCTTTCCTTCCCTGCCTCCCATTCTTCTTCCCTCCTTTTCTCCTTTGTTCCTCCTTTCATTCATCAACTGGCTCTTCTGGGGCCTTTGTTCTCTTCTGTCTCAGTTTGGTTTGGATCAGCCTCTGTCTTTCAGGATCTGCCTAGGGAATCCTTTCCATTTTCTTTCCTTACCTAGGTCGTTCTGCTTTATCAGGGAAGTTGGACTCAATGACATCCAGAGGTTCCTTCCAACGCCTCCCATTCTGTGATTCTAATATGAAGGCTTTGCCAGCAATGCGCACAAATTATTGCATTTACATCCTGAAGATTCTCACCTGATCTACTTGAGTCCTACTTGATTGACTTTGAAATGCAGGGAAAGGTGCAAATGAGATTAATTTAAAGGAGAGGCAGGGGGAAGAAGTGTGTTAGGGGAAGGAAATCTCTTGTGCAAGAGAAAAGAGTAACTGCTTCATATTAGGAATATTAATACTTTGTCTCATTCCCAGGTCATAGAATGGTTTGGGTTGGAAGGGATCTCCAAAGAACATCTAGTTCAACCACCCTTGCAGTCAGCAGGGACATCTTCCACTAAATCAGGTTGCCCAGAGTCCTGTCCAGCCTCACCTTGAATATCTCCAGAGTTGGAGCCTCAGCCACCTCCCTGGGCAACCTGTTGCAGTGTTTCAGCACCCTCATGGTGCAGAACTTGTTCCTCACATCCAATCTCAATCTGCTTTGCTCTAGTTTGAAACTATTGTCCCTCATCCTGTCCCTGCAGGCCTTTACAAACAGTCTCTCTCCAGACTTCTTGCAGGCACTCTTTAAGATACTATCAGGCTGATATTAGGTTTCCCTGGAGCCTTCTCTTTTCCTAGGCTGAACACTTCCATCTCCCTCAGCTTATCCTTGTAGTGGAGGTGCTCCAACCCTCTGATCATTTCCATGGCCCTTCTCTGGACTTGTTCCATCAGGTGCAGCTCCTTCATGGTGTCTTGTTCAACTTTCTCTCACAATGACAGTTTTGCAAAGTCCCCTGATAACCCTTGAAGAATGTTGGATAAACAAAGTGCTGAGACTGTCAGGCTTGGTGAATTTCCATCGCCTTTTGACACGGAATGTGTTGTGAAAAGCATTGGCTCTAGACCATAGATAGGCACTTTAAGCCACACAGAGTCAGGGCTTTCAAGTATGCAAATCAGTTCAGCTTTTTGCTTTCCCTCCTTTAGTACAGCTTTAAACGTCTCAGAATCAAGATAAGTGCTCCAGAGCAACTCATATACAATGGGATCATATTCTTAGTAGTCTGAATGGGCAAGGTTGGATCCCCAAGCTGCTGTTAGCATTGCAATGCTGCCACCCTTGGATTTCTTAACTTGTAGTTAAATATCATGAACTGTTAAATATCATAGAACTGTTCTGGCTGGAAGAGGTCTCCTAAAACCATTGGATCTAACCTTCAACCCAACACACCATGGCCACTAAACCGTAGAATGTCAGGGACTGGAAGGGACCTCAAAAGCTCATCTGGTCCATCCCCGCTGCCAGAGCAGGATCACCTAGAGCAGGTCACACTGGAACATGTCCAGACAGTTCTGGAATATCTCCAGGGAGGGAGACTCCACAACCTCCCTGGGCAGCCTATTCCAGTGTTCTGTCACCCTCACAGTGAAAAAAAATCTTCCTTAGGTTTACATGGAACTTCCTATGCCTCAACTTCCACCCATTGCCCCTTGTCCTGTCACTGGGCATCACCAAACAGAGCCTGGCTCCAGCCTCCTAGCACTCACCCCTTGCTGTGTCCACACATTTCTTGAACACCTTCAGGGTTGAGGACTCCGCCACCTCCCTGGGCAGCCTCTTTCAGCCACTCTTCCACTAGAGCAATTGTTTCTAATATCCAGCATCACCCTCCCTTGGCACAATTTCAAGCCCTTTCATCTCCTATCACCTGGTACTGGGGAGATTGTCTTGTTCTTTTTCTTCCCTGAGTGTCTTCATGTAGACATTCAACTTCATCCATCTGGACGATGAATGTTTTGTCTGAGGGCAAAGAAAATGTAAAGATCTGCCTGCAGTACTAAAGATCTTTGAGGAGTTAATGTTTTTGACCATACAAACTGGAACTGTAGAAGGAATTCTTATCAATCTGTACCAATGAAAGTTGTCAGTCTTGGTATGGAAAGGTTTTGGGTTTAATATTTTCCAGTCTAGCCTTAACGCTCTGGTAAAAAAGAATAACACTGGGTTAGAGGAGAGCACCAGCAGTATGGGATAGCAGACTCACAGCAATCCTTTCAGTCCTTCTGAGGCTATGGCATACAACTGAAAAAGGAGCACTTAAACTGCCTGGCTATGCTGTGAATGTTATGCCACTGATAAAAATAAGCCCACAGTCCAGTCTGTGACATGTGAGGAATTGTTGCTGTTATTTGAGCAACACAAAAATTAAGTCTGAAGTCTTTATTTGAACTTGTAAGAAAGTGGTTGGTGGGAATAAGCCCAAACTCCCAAGTGTTCCATCACTCACCCAAGTTAATGCTGGAAAAACCCCAGTCATGGTTGTGCCTCAGGTTCTCTAGAGCTCACTGCAAGGGCAGCTCAAGGTAAAATCTGCCATGAGCAACATCTGGCTGCTCATACAGTAAGTACAACTCTACAAAGAGAAAAGGACCCCGGGGGTGTTGGTTGCTGACTGGCTAAATGTGAGCCAGCAGTGTGTCCAGGCTGCCAAGAAGGCCACCAGCATCCTGGCCTGGATCAGTAACAGTGTGGCCAGCAGGACTAGAAGTGATGGTGCTCCTGGACTCAGCACTGGTGAGATTATGCCCTGAGGACTTGGGGTCACTTTTGAGCCTCTCACTACAAGGACATTGAGGTGCTGGAGCAGGTCTGGAGAAGGGCAACCAATCTGGGGAAGAGTCTGGAGAAAAGGGCTGGGGAGGAGCAGCTGAGGAAGCTGGAGGTGTTTAGTCTGGAGAAAAGGAAGCTGAATGGAGACCTTCTGCCTCCCTATAACTCGCTGAAATGAGGTTGGAGGAGGATGTTGGTCACTTCTCTCTAGTAACAAGTGACAGCATCACAGATTGCCAGGCCGGAAAGGACCCCAAGGCTCATCTGGGCCAACTTTTCTAGGTGATAGTTTAGTTGAAATGAGCTGCCTCCGCACCCTGGCAAGCTGAGCCTTGAACTGTCCAGGGAATCCAACTGCTTCCCTTGGAAAGTGATTCCAATGTCTAACTGCTCTCTAGGGGAAATGTTTTCTTCTGCAGTCCAAGGGTAATCTCCCCAGCAGTCCCTTGTCCTCATAACTCATTATGTTTTCCAGGGAATTCTTTGTAAAAAGGAAGTCTCTATCCTCCTGGAAGCCACCCTTTTTGTCCTGGTCCATGGCAGTAAGGTCTGCCCTAAGCCTTGTCTCCTCAAGGCTGAGCAAACCCAGCTCTCAACCATTCCTCTTACAGCAGGACTTCTAGTCCTTGGGGCATTCTTGTGGCCCTTTAGATGTAAAGAACATGAAACCTGATCAACCTTATGCAAAAATGTCTTTTGCCCAGTTTGTTCTTTAATTAAATTGATGTATCTGCCATTAAGCCTGATGTCAGGAGGTGTCTTTATAGCAGTATTTTGTAATTCAGTTCCTACTGGTTATTTCCAATCAGCCATTCTTGATGCAGATCAAATCCTCTATCCCATCTGATGGAAGTGAGAGAGGTTTGAAGGAGAATGAACTCTGCATTGCTACAGAATGAACGCCAAACCTCCCATGCTTGAAAACTACAAAAACAGCCATTGCCAATGCCAGCTTTCAGTCAGGATGCTCTGGGAAGTCTTTAAATATGGATGATCTCCAGGTTAATCGCAGGGCATTCCTCCTCTCTTTAAAAATGAATGATTTCCAGGTTAATGGTAGGGCATTCCTCTTTACTTCTGTCTTTGAGCTGATGCTTCACAAAACCCTTCAAACTTCACCCTTCAGCAGCTCCAGATAGACTTTGATGATGGCTACAAGGATGATGAGGGGACTGGAGGGCATGCCTTATGAGGAGAGGCTGAGGGACCTGGGGCTGTTTAGTCTGGAAAAGAGAAGACTGAGAGGGGATGTAATCAATGTTTATAAATATCTGAGGCCTGGGGGTCAGGAGAGGGAAGGACAGGCTCTGCTAAGGGAGGTCACGGATGTCCCCTTCCTGGAAATGTTCAGGGCCAGGTTGGATGAGGCCTTGAGCAACCTGAGCTGGTGGGAGGTGTCCCTGCCCATGGCAGGGGGTTGGAACGGGATGATCTCCAAGGTCCTTTCCAACCCAAACCATTCTCTGAATCTATGACAGAAGCCCATGAGCCAAATCCTGCTGTTGGTCATCTTCCATTGGAAGGTTTTATTAGGGTTTAGCAGGGCTATTTGCAAAGCCAGAGCCTTGTATCTGACCCATGCACAAAAGTGACATTTCCTCTGTATTTGCCTCTTAAAAGTGCTTGTTCTTGTGGAGATATAAATAAATAAAGAGGAGAAAGACCTTTTTTGCAAGTAAGATGCTGCATATTAATGACCCAGTGTTTGATCTAAGGCTTCAGTCAGATTTCACATTAGAATTTACTGTGCTGCTTGGTTACTTAAATTCTTTGGTTCAGACTTAATCCTCTGTGAAGCTGTTTAATTTTCAACCATTTCCAAAAAATCCTAAAATATTGCTTCCATTGTTTCTGGTCATCCTTTGTCATCCACACTTGGAAATTCACAGAATCACAAAATGTTAGAGGGTGGAAGGGACCTCCAGACATCATCAAGTCCAATGCCCCTGCCGAAGCAGGATCACCCAGGGCAGGTGCCACAGAAAGACATTCGGGTGGGTTTTGAAAGCATCCAGAGAAGGACACTCCACAACCTTTCTGGGCAGCCTGCTCCAGGGCTCCAGCACCCTCACACTAAAGAAGTCTCTCCTCATGATTCCCTCTCAGCCTTCTCTTCTCCAGCCTAAACAGCCCCAGGGCTCTCAGTCTGTCTCCATAGTGGAGGTGCTCAAGTCCCCCACTCATCCTCGTGGCTCTCTGTTGGACTCTCTCCAGCAGGTCCCTGTCTCTCTTGAACTGGGGAGCCCAAAACTGGACAAAGTATTTCAGATGTGGCCTCAGTAGGACAGAGTAGAGGGGTAGAAGACTCTCCCTAGCCCTGCTGGCCACACTTGTCTTGATGCATCTCAGGACCCCAAATTGCTGGTGCTTGAGAACAGTAGATCACCAAAGCAACGAGAGACTATTGCTATGGTAAACAACAATTTATACTTAATTTGTTCGTGTTCATTAATGGGGGCAAAGGAAATTTTCTAGTAATGCAGCCAGAAATACAAAAAGCACCTTAGATGTGTTCTAGGTAGAATATGGTAGGAATTTCCTGGTTTTCTTCTGGTTATATTGCTCATGTGAGCTTTAGTCATAAATAAACTTAAACACAAGAAGTTCTATCTAGACAGGAGGGGAAGCTTCTGTAATTTAAGGATGCTGGAGCAGGCTGTCCAGGGACATATTGGAGTCTCCATGTCTAGATGCATTCAAAACCCACCTGGACATGTTTTTTTTGTGACCTGCTCTAGGTGAACCTGCCTTAGGGGGGTTGGACTTGATGGTCTCTGTGGGTCCCTTCAAATTCCTACCATTCTGTGATGCTCTAATTAAGATAGGATGGAATTTTATATCTGTTTATATTATTAGAAATGTAGCATCAAATCAGAACTAGCATTGCTCTTACTGAGATTTCATTTGGTTTATTGCTGGCTTTCATATCCTAAGGAAACAAAAAGAAACTCTTAACAGTGCTACCACTGTAAGATTGCTACCACTGTCCTGGCAGTTTGTTCTGAGTCATTTTTGCCTGATAGAATCTCACAATAAGTACTCAATTGTGCTCTCTTGAAGGTGCTGTGTGTCCTTTAATGAAAACAGTTGTCCATCATCTCAAACAAATGAGGAGAGACAGTGTTGGTGTTTCAGGTAAATGATTATTGATATGGAAATCTAAATTCATGGTTAGTAGTGGGTGCAAACATAGGTGACTGAAGATGATGATGCCTGAAAGGGGCTACAAGAAAGCTGGGGAGGGACTTTTTACAAGGGCTTGTAGTGATAGGATGTGGTGGGTTGCATTGAAACTTGAGGAGGGGAGATTTAGACTGGAGATTAGGAAGAAATTCTTTCCAGTGAGGGTGGTGAGACACTGGAAGAGGTTGCCCAGAGAGGTTGTGGATGCCTTCTCCCTGGAGGTGTTCAAGGCCAGGTTGGATGCGTCCTTGGGCAACCTGGGCTGGTGGGAGGTGTCCCTCTCCATGGCAGAGGGGTTGGAACTTGCTAATCTTTAGGTCATTTCCAACGCAACCCATTCTATGAATCTACACAGAGAAATAGTCTAATGGCAGTCACACAGAGGCACTCACAACCCAATATTGATATCTCTGTAGAACCCTGAAGGAGAAAAAGGCAATAACAAAATGTAATGCTCTAGATTTATAAAAAAGTGAGGGTGGTGAGCCACTGGCACAGGTTGCCCAGGGAGGCTGTGGATGCCCTCTCCCTGAAGGTGTTCAAGGCCACGTTGGATGAAGCCTTGAGCAACCTGGGCTGGTGGGAGTTGTCCCTGCCTATGGCAGGGGGTTGGAACTGGATGATCTGTAAGGTCCCTTCCATAGAATCATAGAATGGTTTAGTCTGTAGGGCACCTTAAAGAGCATCTTCTGCAACCAGGCTGGGGGCATGGACAGGGACACCTTGCAACCCTGACTGTGCTATGAATCTCTGAATCCAGAACGCCAGCCTCATGCTCCAGAAGCTGTTGGGTTTATTTTTAGGCAGATAGGGTTAAAATCAGGACATTTTATTCTTGGGAGGTATTGGTTGAAGTCCTGCAGCCCAGCTCATTTCCGTTGTTTTTCCCAAACATCCTTTGTTGTTATCAGTTCAGATGAGAAAGGAAATAACAAATGCACCTCTCAGCTTGCAAAGTCACCCAGTGAAGGGATTTTGCACTGAGAGTATCTCTGCCAAGACAATGGGCATTTAAATGAGCATGGCCACCCCCTGCTCTAGAAAATCAGCAGCGATGCTCAAAGGCAGCTTCTGCCTCCACTCAAAAAAATCCATTCAATAAACTAAAGGATTGTTTGGTGTTTCGCAGGGTTTGACCTGGCAGAAAGCTTTGCTTTGAGGCAAACATCTTGTGGAGGGGAAAAAGTCTGTTACAAACTGGGAAGTGCACCTCTCATCCGAGACACCAAGTAAGTGAGATCCTGTTTGCATTCTAAGGCTTTGAAAGGCAGAGCTCAGACTCAATGCTGCTGCTGAACTGAAACAGAGCAGTGGCCCCAAGGAGGGTGACAGTGGCCCCCATGGGGCTGGTTCCTGGTGCCTTTATCTGTAACTCCTTGAGAGGCTTTTGGATTCAATGCCATGTTGTGCTGCAGTCTGCAAGTACCTAGGTAGGAGCTGAGATGACTTGTGAATATGTTTCTCAAATCATGAGCCTGGTGATGAAAACTCTGCTGTTTGTACACAAATATTTACAAACAAGAGAACTCCTCTGGTGTGGCCCCAGGGACACTGACTGTGTTGCCTCTCATTACTGCTGGTAGAATTAAAAAGAGGGAAACTCCGTTTTCTTATGTGCTGCCTCCTCTCCTCGTCTCCCCTTGCCTCCTCTCCTCGTCTCCCCTTGCCTCCTCTCCTCGTCTCCCCTTGCCTCCTCTCCTCGTCTCCCCTTGCCTCCTC
>VWZI01016948.1:844456-866229 GCA_013396835.1 Psilopogon haemacephalus | reverse complement strand
CCCCTTGCCTCCTTCTTCATTCTATCCCATCTTCATTCTGTTTCCCTTTCTCCCCCCTCCTTTTTTCTTTATTTTCTTTTTTTTCCCTTGTCCTTTTTCTTTCATTTTTCCTGGTGAAATTAGCATCCCGCCTTTGAGCAGCAACAGCACAGTAGGTACTCAGTGGAGAGGTGAGACTAGGCAGCATCCTGTTCTGTCACTGGGTGGGATGAAAGACAGAGACTGCTTGAAAAATCAAGAGGAAGGTGGAAAAGAGTGAGGCTTGCACGGACTGAAGTTTGCATTGGGACAGGGAAAGAGCAAGAAGCAGTTAGGAATGCAGTGTCAAGTTCCCATTGCTCAGTGGAGAGAGAGAATCATCCCAGAGCTTCTTGGTTGGGAAGTGCCCCCAGTCATGGGACTGTGGTTTCTGTACAGCCTGTTCCTGTAATGAGGAGGGAAGCAAATGAAGCCTGAGTCTGCAGGTGAGGCATTCTCTGTTGCAAGAGGTCTGGCTCCAGCTTGCCTGGTGAAAACTACACCCAGCCCCCGGACTTCCCCTTCACTCAGAAGGGGCAAAGCAATGAGAGCCTGAGGATAGCATGAGGCTAAAGGAGAGGGAGCAGAGAGAAATCTGAGGCACCCAGGCACAAAAGAAAGTGTATTTGTGGAGGGGAGAATGACCAATTGAACACAACCTTAATATTCTAGATTAGCAGGCAGATCCTAAGTTGTTCTGAAGCATTAGGTACTGTAAATACTACATTTTCATGCTGTAATTCTGCAAAGTTCAAGTGATCCCTGCCTTTTAAATACCTTGAACATAAGCTATTGAAGGAAAACTGGCTGGATACCATTACTTCACTCAGAGTGCTCTGGGGTTTTTAGGAGCCTTCCCAGCAGTATCAAGATTGTCTTTAGAAGAAGAGGTGAATTTAGGTACCACCCATACATGTCTTTACTAAAAATAGTTCAAAAGTTTGTTCATAATAACTTATTTTTATTTATTTCTAAGCAGATCCCTTAATTTTCATATTTTTACAGATTCATGTTTTGGTTTGTTTTTTTTTTTACTGGACAAGACTTCGAGGGTAATGTGAGACTAGGGAAGAGCAGAAAATCAAGGCAGAGACAAAAAGTGTGGGGCACTTTTCCTTTCAGAAATGGACATTTGGCAAAGAGTGAGACACTAAGCAAATGCCTCTTGGAGAGTGAAATACACACTGCAAGCTGTGAAGAGAATCAATGGGCAAAAGTGGAGTGAGAGATGCTAGAGTTTGGAAATGGGTATATAAGAATAAGCTGAGGGGGCTGGGGGTGTTCAGCCTGGAGAAGAGAAGGCTCTGGGGAGACCTTAGAGCTGCCTCCCAGTACCCAAAGGGACCCTACAGGAAGGCTGCAGAGAGACTTTTTCTGAGGGTGTCTGGAGACAGCCCAAAGGGGAATGGATTGAAGCTGAGACGTCTCTGTTAGAAAATGAATATGCGGCAGGGTCAGACCAGAGCTGAGGAAGAAGTTCCACAGTGTGAGGGTGGTGAGAGTCTGGAAGAGGTTATCCAGGGAGGCTGTGACTGCCTCCTTCCTGGGGGTGTTCAATGCCTTGTGTGAAGCCTTGAGCAGCTGAATCTGGCTGAGTGGTTGCCTTGCCCAGGGCAGGGAGGTCAGAGCAGATGATGTTTAAGGTCCCTTTCGACCTAAGCCTTTCTATGAGTCTATGATTTAAAATTCATGTTAGTTTGAGGGAAAATTAATTTCTAAGAGCTTGGTGGGTTTGGAAGTGGTCTAGCAGGTGATGCTGAAGTTGAAAAATCTAAAACTTTCTATTCATAGCTTTTATTAATGTTGTTTTATTTTCTTTAAAAAAAAAAAAGAGTTCATTATTGAAGGCAGTGTGAAAGATGTCTCCTGATAGCTGATAGCTGTGGCTTGACTGTTAACAGCTGGAAAGGAAAATGCTCAAGAAAGGCAACACAAATACTTTCTTCTTTCTTCCTTTTTTTGTGGAATGAGAAGGAAATTAACATTTTCTTCTATATTTTATCTCTTTGGCTTTATGGAGAAAGGATGAATCTCTGAGCAGCAATGAGTACTTCATTTTCAGATTAACTTGAGCAAGGGATAGAGAATTTCCATCCCTGAAGATATTCAAGGTGAGGCTGGACAGGGCTCTGGGCAGTTTGATCTAGTGGAGGATGTCCCTGCTGACTGCAGAGGGGGTTGGACTGGGTGAACTTTGGAGGTCCCTTCCAACCCAGACCATTCTATGCTTGTGTGGTTCTATGAAGGACAAACCTGGTAGGCAGATGATTTGGATTTAATGGCTTCTCATCTTCCTCTCTCTCCCTCGTTATTGGTTAAAAGTTTAGGTGGATGGAGCAACTGAGATGGTTATTCACAAATGCAAAACAGTTCTAATGCATGAATATTAATAAATGAATATCACATTAGAAGATAAACTTTTCATTGAATCACAGAATGTTAGGGGTTGGGGGAGACCTACAGAGATCACTGAGTCCAACCCCACCTGCCAAAGCAGGATCACCCAGGTCAGGTCACACAGGAATGCATCCAGGTGGGTCTTGAAAGTCTCCAGAGAAGGAGACTCCACAACCTCTCTGGGCAGCCTGCTCCAGGCCTCCAGCAGCAAAGAAGTTTCTCCTCACAGTGAAGTGAGCTTCCTGTATTCTAGTTTGTATCCATTGCCCCTTGTCTTATCACAGGACACCACAGAAAAGAGCCTGGCCTTTTCTTGCCACCCACCCCTCAGATATTTATAGACAATAACATCCCCTCTCAGCCTTCTGCAGACTAAACAGCCCCAGGGCTCTCAGTCAGTTTGCTGGGCTCAGCAAATAGCACCTCTGAAATACATCTTCCTGAAGAAGAAGAGGGTTCAAAGGGATTTCAGTACCAGCCAACCATGGTGGAATTCCATGAAATCCTAGTTCTTCAGGGCAGTAGCCCTGTTTGTGCTTTTTTAACCTTACTTCGCAGAGAAAGAAAAGAATAGAAGTGACTTTTTAAATGCAGTCTGTTGAACACAGAACAGCTTCCTGGTGCTGACATTGAATGACAGAATCGTCAGGGTTGGAAGGGACCTCAAGGACCATCCAGCTCCAACCTCCCTGATGAGGAGGACACCTCACACTAGATCAAGCTGTCTAGAGCCTCATCCAGCCTGGCCTTAAACACCTCTGGGGATGAGGCTTCCATCACCTCCCTGGGCAACCTGTTCCAGTGTCTCACCACCCTCATGCTGAAGAACTTCCTAACATCCAGTCTGAATCTCCCCACTTCTAGTTTTACTCTATTCTCCCCAGCCCTATCACTACCTGACACCCTAAAAAGTCTGTCCCCAGCTTTCTTGAAGCCCCCTTCAGATACTGGAAGGCCACAATAAGGTCACCTTGGAGCCTTCAGAGGTAATTGTTAAAGACCTTGTCAGAGGTGTTTGAAGTGTTTTTGAGTCTCTTGTGGGCAGATTATTTTTAGAGGGGCAGTCAGGAGCACAAAGGCAGGTTTGGATCAAGAACTCAGCTACCTGGCACCATAACCTCAGAATGGGCTGGATCCCAGTTATCCACCCCCCAGTGGCTTGTAATATATGATTTTAATTTAAACCTCCTTCTCTTACACCCTGTCAGACTGGGTGGTTCCAGTCTCCCTGCGTTATTTAGATGCTTTTTCTGCCTCAGAAAATATTTGAGCCACCCTGGTGTGCACCGAGGAGCAGAGCAGTGTTTGTTATGTGTCCTGCAGGAAACTGAGAGTATCTGATTAAGCTGACTAGCAAGTATCAGGTCACTTGGCACAGCTCCTCTTGCATTTCATTCATTCAGTTGTAGTGTGGGTAACAGAAAGCTCTGCTGTGCCATTTTTCTTCTCTGATGCCACTCTGGTTCCCTCTTTTTTTTTCAATGGGCCTGGAGTAGTGTTGCACCTATTTATATGTTGTCAATCACTTCCAGTGCCATGTCAGCCTGGGAAGCTGAGCTCCTGTGAGACCTCACCTCCAATCCTGCTTCCACTTCTGCTGTCCCCACCATAAGAAGGACACAGAGCTGTTGAAGTGAGCCCTGAGGGTTAGGAGGGAAAGGACAGGAACAGTCTCTGCTCATTTGTGTCCTGGGATAGGACCGGGGGTAATGGAGGGAAACTGCAGCACAGGAAGTTCCACCTCAACATAAGGAAGAACTTCTGGACTGTAAGGGTCCCAGAGCACTGGCACAGGCTACCCAGAGAGGTTGTGGAGTCTCCTTCTCTGGAGGCTTTCCAGCCCTGCCTGGATGTGTTCCTGTGTGACCTGTGCTAGATTCTCTGGTCCTGCTCTGGCAGGGAGGTTGGACTGGATGATCTCCAGAGGTCCCTTCCAGCCCCTAGCAGCCTGTGATTGCTGTAGAATAAATAGCAGCATGATGAAATAATGTCACTGTCCTGCTCCACAGCCCTGCCAGATGTCAGTTGTTCCTGATTCTTCCCAGTGGGCTGCTCTTTTCTCCTCTGAAGGCATCAAGAAAGGAGATACCAAGTTGATTTTGGTGGAGTTTCAGCGTGCTTTGGAAATAGATGTTTCTGATTAGCAGATCTTAAGGGCATTTTCGTGGCTCTCTTACTTGGTAGTTTGTTTGGCTTGACAACTCCAATTAATTTACTGAGGAGCTTGTCCTTGCTGTCTAGTGAGTGAGCTCAGTCTTGCAGGGTTTGCTCTCACGATGTGTTTGGGACTTCTTCCCGTTTTGGTGTAAGACACTGCAGAAGAGCTTGGAGCTTGACTGTATTTGGGCTACTGAGCTCCATCGGCAACGCTGTCACTCTCTGCTGCCAGAAGAGCTGTGCCTACAGCTAAGGCCAGATCTCAAAGAAAGCATTTCACCTCCTTGGGATGTCAAGTGATGTGGGCCAGAAGTACTGTTCCCACTCCTGCCAGGATATTGCAGGCTGGAGGGCAAGATGTGATAATGACAGGAACTCGTAAGAATAGTCATGTGGACAGAGATGTTAGAAACAAATGTACCACAACAGCACCAAGCACCGAACATAAAATCATAGAATCATGGAATGGTTTAGGTTGGAAAGGACTAGTTCCAACCCCCCGACATAGGCAGGGACACTTCCCACGAGAACAGGTCGCTCAAGGCCTCAAGAGCCACAAAGATGATGAAGGGAATGGAACATCTCTCTCAGAAGGACAGCCTGAGGGAGCTGGGGCTCTTTAGCCTGGGGAAGAAGAGCCTGAGAGGTGACCTCTTCAATGTTTATCAATATGTACAGGGTGAGTGGCAGGAGGCTGGAGCCAGGCTCTGCTGGGTGAGGCCTGATGGCAGCACAAGGGGCAATGGTGGAAGCTGAGGCATAGGAAGTTGTATTTAAATGTCAGGAGGAATTTTTTCCCTGCGAGGGTGACAGAGCCCTGGAACAGGCTACCCAAGGGGGTTGTGGAGTCTCCCTCTGAGGGATGGGGGTCAGCTAGTGGGGGGACAGGCTCTGCTCTCTTGCTCCCTGGAAAAGGACAAGGAGCAATGGATGGAAGCTGTAGCACAGGAGGTTCCAGCTCAACACAAGGGGGAACTTCTTGACTGTAAGGGTCCCAGAGCACTGGCACAGGCTGCCCAGAGAAGTTGTGGAGTCTCCTTCTCTGGAGACTTTCCAGATCTGTCTGGATGTGTTCCTGTGTGCCCTGAGCTAGATTGTCTGGTCCTACTGTGGCAGGGGGGGTTGGACTCAATGATCTCCTTGGGTTCCTTCCAGCCCCTGACATCCTGTGATACTCTGATCCTTTCTGCAAGACTCTCTTTAGTGTTCAGCAGTGATACCTGAGTGTGTAACTGTTAGGATGTGGAGGCAGAGCTGCTCTGCCACCAGGAAATGACATCAGCTTCAGTCTGGTTTGTTGTGAAAGTGTTAGGAGCACTGAAAAAACACTCAGTGAGCTGAGATAGCTGATACAATTCCATGGAAGGGAAAGTCATGACTCATTAACTGCTTAGGGCTCTTGAAAGATTGAAGAGTTATAACTCAGCCTTGCTTCACTTCTTTCCCTAAGGACCTCTTCACACTGCTGCCACCAATCCATCTTATGCCAAAGGTGACGTTTGTCACACCAGCCTGGCTGCTGTTAGCACAAAGAAATGTCCTCTCTTTAAACAGCTTATGCTGGGTTGGTTTTTAGCTCTCATGCACACTTAAATGGACTTATTTGAGGGGCTCCAGGTGGCCCTGCCTGAAAGGGAGGAGTCAGAGCAGATGAGCTCCAGAGGTCCTTTCTAGCCTTGATCAGTGTAGGATTTGGTGGTTCTGATATAAACATTGAATGAGTTGTCACAGATTGCCTCGGGTTGGAAGGTCATCTATTCCACCTCCCCTGCAGTCAGCAGGGACCCCTCCAACCATATCAGGCTGCCCAGGGTCACATCAAGTCTGATCTTGAGTCTCTCCAGGAATGGGGCTTCAACCACATCCCTGGACAAGCTTTCCCAGTATTTCACCACTCTCACTGTGCAGAACTTCCTCCTGTTGTCCAACCTAACTCTGCCCTGCTCCAGTTTCAAACCGTTGCTCCTTGTCCTATCACTACAAACCCTTCTAAACAGTCCCTCCACAGCCTGCCTGTAGATGCTCTTCTCATCTTGAGATGTAGCTCTAAGGTCTGGCCTAGCCTTTTAAAGGGAAGAGCTGGCCATTTCCCAGCTGAGTCTGACAGCAGCAGGGTTACACAGTCACAGCTCCTTGCCCCGTCATAGAAGTGACCCCTGAAGGTCCTCTAATCCAACCTCCTCTGCAGTCTACAGGGACATCCTCCACTAGATCAGGTTGCTTAGAGCCCTGTTGAGCCTCACCTTGACTGTCTCCAGGGATGGGGCCTCAACACACCTCCCTGGGCAACCTGTTGCGGTGTTCCAGCGCCCTCCTGGTGCAGAAGTTCTTCCTCACATCCAGTCTAATACTTTTCTCTGTTTTGAGACCATTGCCCCTTGCCCTGTCACTACAAGCCTTTGGACACAGCTACAGGCCTTTGTTAACTGTGACTCAGCAAATAGCAATGCAATGTTGATACAGCTCAGCTTGATATAGTTTAACCCCATTCAATCTGTGACTTACAGCAGGCTAAGCTGTAGGTACTCACTGTTCATTTTAACTTGACTTTAATTAAGTCATTTTGAAGTCCTGAGACTTCAGAAGTGCTGATTTCCAGCTTCTAATAGTGCTATGAGGTCTGTGCTGCAAAGGAATTTGCTGTTCTTTTCTTTTCCCCTATTCATTCACTTTAAAAGGTGGTAGCACTGAGGCATTCTGCAGGCTGGAAGAGAGCACAGGATTTATCTAATGATCCTTCCAACTGTAAGCAGAGCACCAGCCTTGAATATTCCTGGGGTAGTCATGCTGTGTGTGGGGGGTGTCAAAGCCAAAGCATGTTCTCTCTTTGGAGCATCACTCTTGCAGCTGACAGAGCTACTTATTTTGGGTCAGACCTTGGGATCTGCTATCATTAACCCTCTTTCCTACTCCAGTCTCTTCTGTTGGGAACTAAATCTTCAGCAGTTACACCTTTTTTTTTTTTTTTTTTTTTTTGGGTGGGGGGAAGAGGTCAGCTGGAACCAAGATGGGTAGAGAGATGCATCTGTAAGCTGTGGTAGCTTTGGTGTTGTTTTCTCAAGCACTTTTGAGCACTGCCTGCTTGTGACTTTAGCCTGGCATAAGTTATTTCTAGGCAGCCCTACATGCTGCAGAGAAGGAGGCTCATTATCCAGGCAATTATTTGGGGAGGTTAGGAGAAAAGCATCCCCCAGTTGAGTTCAGCTGCAGTCCATGCAGTACCAGCTCTCCCTTTCCTCTGCCAGACATGCTGCTATGTTTACTGTGAGTGTTCAGCCTGCAGGGTGATTTGCCTTCTGCCATCAGTCAGGCAGAATGAGCCCAGGAAGGAAAGGGAGAGCCTGTTCCAAGAGTAATCAGAGGTCAGTTGCTAGCAGTTGTTTCACTGATTCACTGTAAAAAGCTACCAAAGTTTGAGATGGAGGTGAGGAGAGACTAAACAGGAAGAAATTGGAGGTTCTAAGGGAACAAAGCCTTGAGGCTGGTAGCATGAGGACATGCAGAAGTGCACAAGGTAGCTCCCCTGGGAGCAGCGTGAGAAGTGGGAGGGTTTGAGTCTCTCAGCATGCAGCTGTGCTAACCTTCCTGTGTGCCACACCGAGAGACCATTCTGCTTCTGGCAGCAGCAGGCATCTCCAGCTACCTGGACAAATGCCTGCACAGGGCTGGCAAATTGGCTGTGAAAAGCTCCGAGGAGAGATGAATGCTGATGTTTCTTCCTCCTCTAAACAAGATTATATGGATATATTAAATCAAGGAAAAAGGAACATCATTCCTGATTTCCTCTCCCCTCTCCAAAGCATTCAGGGAATCATCTGTCTTCAGGCTGAGTGATCCTGGCCTCCAGTGGACAGATCCTCTCTGTTAGTCTGCATTTTCTTTGCTTTCCCAGACAAGAGCAACCACAGAGACAGGATGAGGAGTAGTGCCTTCAAACTAGAGAAGAGCAGATTTAGATTGGATGTTAGGAACAAGTTGTGTACCATGAAGCTGGTAGAACACTGCAGCAGATTGCCCTGCAGGGAGGTGGTTGAGGCCCCAGCCCTGGAGCTATTCAAGGTGAGGTTGGACAGGGCACTGGCCAGCCTGATTGAGTTGAGGATATGCCTGCTGACTGCAGAGATGGTTGGACTGGATGACCTTCAGAGGTCCCTTCCAACCCAAGCTACCCTAGAACTCCATGATTTTATGCTCCACAGATGATTAACACTGCCCCACACATCTTGCACAGGGGTGGAAAGCCTGTTAAAACACAAAGCAATTTGCACTGCCACTTGTTTTTCTCTCTAACCTTGTCGGAGGCTTTCTTGATCAGCTGAACAACTCCATTCCACTGGAAACAATCATCCCGAGCATCACAATTTAACATCTCATTGACTTCAGACTGCTTTAGTAACTTGAGCTGTTGTTGCCTTTGTTCCATTCCTGTGAGCACACAAAGGAGCATATGAGCTAGAGAGCTGCTCGTAAAATGGCTAAATAAAGACAGGGGTAGGTGTTAAATAAATCAAGTTCCTTTTGGAGTGTTGAAGCTCACATATTCTCCTCTTGATGGTTGCCATGCTTAAGATCCAGCTGTGGTACTCTTTTTAAGGACATCTAACACAGCAAGATGGCCTTGGGAGAGATTATGTAAGAATGCCAAAAGCTTGGAACAGTTTGTGAATGTCTTGAAGCAAACTGATCTCTCTGAGAGAGTTTTACTTTCTTTCTTTTTTTTTAAAGATCATCTTAGCTTTAAATATGGAACAAAGATTATGTCTCAGGAGACATTCACAAACCTACTCGAGAAACAGATTCACAGATTCATAGAATGGTTTGGCTTGGAAGGGAGCTGAAAGATCATCCAGTTTGAACCCCCCTGCCATGGGCAGAGGCACTTCACACTAGATCAGGCTGTCCAGAGCCTCATCCAGCCTGGTCTTAAACACCTCCAGGGATGAGGCTTCCACCACCTCACTGGGCAATTTGTTCCAGGCTCTCACCACCCTCATGCTGAAGAACTTCTTCTTAGCATCCAATCTGAATCTATCAATTTCTAGCTTTGTTCTGTTTCCCCCAGTCCTATCACTACCTGACATCCTAAAAAGTCCCTTCCCAGCTTTCTTGTAGCCCCCTAAAGATACTGAAAGGCCACAATAAGGTCACCTCAGAGCCTTTTCCTGTCCAGCAGCCCCAACTCCCTCATTTTGGTAGATCTCTCTTCTCGACTTGAAAATAACTTGCAGCTTTGCTTCCAGTAGTGCATTTTCTGAGTGGGCTGAGCTCTCCCTCAGTAATTAATAACTCTTAAGCTGTCTGAATAGTTTCCCTTGAGTTGCATCATATAATGTGTCATACGAAAACAACTTGAGGCCGAATGTAACCTGAGCTTGCAGAGTGCATCTTAATGTGATTTGAGGAAGATGGATGGGAAGGAAATCATTTCTTATTCTGAGTCACAAGCAGCTGCTCTTATACTTTTATTTGAGAAGAATTTGAAATAACCTTTTTGTCATAGGTTGAGTTTGAATCTGCTGAGATCTCCAGGCACAGACTGGTAAACTGATCTACTTAGGTAGTTGCCCTTCTTCCATTGTGCCACTCCAGTTATAGGCAAAAAAAAATTAAATAAATCCAAGAACCAAAAATATAGTGACATGATTTGTAATTCCTAACAGTAATGTGGAGATTTGATTTGTATTTGCTCACCTGAGCTTTACTTTTTTTGTTCACTGTGGATGTAGAGGTGCTGGAGCATGTCCAGAGAAGGGCAGCAAAGTTGGGGACGGGTGTGGGGAACAAGGCTGGGGAGGAGCAGCTGAAAGAGCTGGGGGTAGTTAGTCCAGAGAAAAGGAGGATGGAAGGACACCTAATTGCTCTCCACAGCTCCCTGAGAAGAGGTTGCAGTGAGGTGGGGGTTGGGCTCTTCTCCCTACTATCAGGTGATGGAATGAGAAGAAGTGACCTGAAATTGTGCCAGGGGATGTTCAGGTTGGATATTAGGAAAAGTTTCCTTGCTGCAAGAGTGGTCAGACATTGGAACAAGCTGCCCAGAGAGGTGGTGGAGTCACCATTCCTGGAAGTGTTCAAGGAATGTGTGGCTGTGGCACTGTGGGGCATGGTTTAATGGCTCTGGTGGGGTTGTCGTGGTGGTTGGACTTAATCTTAGAGTTCTTTTCCACTGAAAACAGTTCTGCGATTCTGTGTGAGATAACTTCCATTTTTGGAGACTCAAAGCTCAGCTGTACAGGACTCATGGTAACCTGAGATAATTGTCAGGTCAGCCCTCCTCTGAGCAGGGGATGAGACTCATTGGCTTCCAACCTAACTCCCTACCTAAATTGTTGTGGAAATCTGAGTTTGGTCTTGGTTGAGTTCTACTTAACTTTTACCTGTTTAGTTGATGTGGCACTTCAGGACATGGTTTAATGGCTGTGGTGGCCTCAGGTTGATGGTTGGAGCTGCTCTTAGGTTAAGAGTTGAGTGTCTGCACCACTGTGGCACTAAACAAATCATTATCAACCACAGGAAAAAGTTTTTTAAGTGAACTGCTGGAGCTCAGCTCACCAAATTACCCCCACATTGTCGTGTTTCAGGCAACATATAGCAGGTAACATTATACATCAGCTGGAAGATCTATGTCTTGCCATCAACTTTAAGCATCTCTCACTTCACCCTCAGGAAATGTAAGTTGGCTCATCTTTCTCTTCTTGGAAGATGCTCAGCAAGCTGCAGGCTTCATTGATACTTGTAAACACGGAAGTCTCTCCTGGGCTGTAGTGTGCTCTCGCTCAACACGCAACAATTAAGAGTTCAGAAAGGTTAAAAATAGCCACCAGGGCTCCTTGTAAAAATAAAAACAAAAGGTAAATAAAGGATTGCCTTACTGCATTTGATATGGGCAACTCGATGCTGCCCTACAAAGATAGAACCAAACCTCTTTATAGCCTGGGGAACGCACGACAAATTCATTCATAATTACTTCTTTTAGCAGGGGGGCACGAGGAGGACCTAGGGTCTGCATTTCAGACATTGGCACAACTTTTCAGGAAACAGACTCACAGACTGCCAGGTTGGAAGGGACCCCAAGGCTAGTCTGGTCCACTCTTTTAGGGTGATGGTGGAGTTGAAATGAGCTGCCCCAGCACCCTGTCAGGCTGAAGTTTCAAACTGACCAATATAGGGGAATCCACTGCTGCCCTTGGGAGACGATTCCAGTGTCTGACTGTGCTCATGGTGACAAATTTTCTTCTGGAGTCAAATTGAAATCTCCAGTTAACTTGTCCCCATCACTGCTTGTCTTTTCCATGTGACTCCTTGTAAAAAGGAAGTCTCCACCCTCCTGGTAGCCACCCTTTATGTTCTGGTCCATGGTGCTAAGGTTTTCCGTAAGCCTTCTCTTCTCAAGGCTGATCACCCTCAGCTCTCCCAGCATTTCCTCACATGGCTCCCAGCCTTCTGACCACTCTCATGGCCCTTCTCTGGACACTCTCCAGACAAAAGCAACAGCAGTTCTTTTCCCCAAAAGCGGTGGAAGGTGTGCACAAACACAGTTGTAAAGTTCATGCATGATTCCTATATCTGCTCTGCTGCTAATCTCACAGTGGATGATCTGTGCTATAGATTCTGGTCTGTGTGCAATCATAGGCCACAGCACAGGGAAAATCATGGCTACATTAAGTCCACTGGGGGGGGAAAAAACAAAGGAGAAGCCAACAAGAGCTTCTGCAACTCTGAATATGTATATACACTTTGCTAGCATGGCACAGAGCTGCTGCTGCAGGGATGCCAGTGTGATTTGTTGGACTCTAGATCCATCTGCCTGAGCCTTTACCCTCTTGAACATTTAATAGAGAACTGAATGTCTGTGTTTGTGATGCATATTCCTAAATTCATAGAATGGTTTGGACTGGAAGGGACATTGTTAATAATCTAGTTCCAACCCCCCTGCCACAGGCAGGGACACCTCCCACCAGCCCAGGTAGCTCAAAGCCTCATCCAGCCTGGCCTTGCACACCTCCAGGAAGGAGGCATCCACAGCCTCCCTGGGCAACCTGTGCCAGTGTCTCACCACCCTCACTGGAAAGAATTTCTTCCTAATCTCCAATCTAAATCTCCTCTCCTCAAGCTTCAATCCGTTCCCTCTCATCCTATCACTACAAGCTGTTGTCAAAAGTCCCTCTCCAGCTTTCTTGTATCTTCCTTCAGGTACCAGAAGGCTGCTCTAAGGTCTCGCCAGAGCCTTCCCTTCTCCAGGCTGAACAGCCCCAACTCTCCCAGCCTGTTCCAATAGGGGATGTTCTCCAGCCCTTTGATCATCTTCATGTCCTTATCTGGAGCTGCTCCAACAGCTCAATGCCCCTCTTATGCTGGGGGCACCGGAGCTGAACTCATTACTCCAGGTGGGACCTCATGAAAATAGAGGGGGAAAATCACTTCCAGAGTGGGAGAATCACATCAGTGGGAGAATCACACCTTGTGGTGTTAGGGATTTCCCTACTTGTCTTCATTCCCAATCTGTCAGCTGGAATTTCAGTCATTTGCAGTGCACCTCAGTCCTGCAGTCTGGGATGGTGTAGGTTCAAGTCTCTGTACCCAGTCTGTGTGCTTCAATTCCTGCTATTGTTTCCAGCAGCAGTTCCCACCAAGGGTGTGCTTTGCTTTGAGAACACAGTGCTCCATTCACCACCTTTCTTTTTCTTTTATTATTATTATATGCTGCTGACAACATGGAAAAAAAGAGAGAAAATCCAACTGTCTAAACTCCACCTGAAGTGTGACTTAGTCAGACTGTGGGCGCCTGACTCTCAGAGAATGATTCCAATTGCCAGCACCACCTAACCCCTGGTGGCCCCCAAAATGAGTCATTTTGGACAACAGATTTCCCCCAGTGTCTGGGCATAAGTTCCTGTGAAGCTTAGAAGCACCATGCTCAGGCAGCCAGCCACACAACTCCCACCCAGGCTTCATTGTGACTCAAAGATGTGTGTAGAGATAGCCGAGTGCTGCTTGTGTCCCCAGAGATGCCCAAGCCATTGACTATGCTTAAATCACTCATAATAAGATTGGACAACAAAGAATTCAACACAAACCACAGCAGGCATGAGCACTTCCAGTGGAGAAGAGGGAGAGAGGACCTTCTCCATAGCCTCAAAGGTCAGAGCAGTCATCCAGGAAGCGCATCTGGTTCAGGTTGTCCTGAGCTAAGGAAGCGTGGCAGGAATGGAAGGACATTGCTTTTGTTGTCCCACTATTCAGGAGGTTTCCTGGGAGAGAAAGATCTCAGCTTCACATTTGTCTGAACAACAAAGCTGGCAAAGGGTCTGCTGGACAGGGCTGCTAAGGAAGGGCTGAGGGAACTTGGATTGTTTAGTGTGGAAGAGGAAGCTGAGGGGAGACCTCTTCACTCTCTACGACTCTGAAAGGAGGTTGGAGTGAGGTGAGGTTTGGGCTCTTTTGTCTAGTATCAGGTAATAGAAAGAGAGGAAATGGCCTGAAATTGTGCCAGGGGAGGGTTAGGTTGGACATCAGGAAAATTTTCTTTTCCACAAGAGTGGTCAGACATTGACACAGGCTGCCCAAGGAGGTGGTGGAGTCACCATCCCTGGAGGTGTTCAAGGAATGTGTGGCTGTGGCACTGTGGGGCATGGTTTAATGGCTGTGGTGGGGTTGTCGTGGTGGTTGGACTTAATCTTAGAGTTCTTCTCCACTGAAAACAGTTCTGTGATTCTGTGTGAGATAACTTCCATTTTTGGAGACTTTCAAAGCTCAGCTGTACAGGACTCATGATAACCTGAGATAATTGTCAGGTCAGCCCTCCTCTGAGCAGGGGATGAGACTCATTGGCTTCCAACCTAACTCCCTACCTAAATTGTTGTGGAAATCTGAGTTTGGTCTTGGTCGAGTTCTACTTAACTCTTACCTGTTTAGTTGATGTGGCACTTCAGGACATGGTTTAATGGCCATGGAGATCTTGGATGGATGGTTAGAATCTATCTTAGAGGTCTTTTCCAACCAAAACAATTCTATGATTCTGTAACTTCATTGAAATCAGTGCAACAGGTTCAGCAATTAATTTGTCCCTGTCTGCTCTCCTGGTTTCTCCCAACACAGTTTTGTTTGTCAGCTCAAAGCTAAGAGATGCTGGAGTGAGCTCCTGACCTTCTTCATAATGCTGCTCCATTCTTCAACCTGTCCTGTTTCCCAGCTGGTTTGCTGAACAGTTGGGGAAGCTAATATGATCTCATGTGCAACCTCACACCACCAAAGGTTTTGTTCTGAAGGAAACTCTTGGATGTTTAGAAGTCCTAACACTGTCCTAAAGTGTCAGAGAGGCTTCAGGTAAAAAGTAATGATGGTGGGAAAAGGAAAAACAGAAAAAAGGAATGAGTGCTCCGTGGTGATTAGAGTAACTACCTTGGCCAGACACAACTTCTGTTTGGTTTGCAGACTTACCACACCAATCATGGTTCCCCTTCCTTTCATTTGGTGAAGACTTCTGATCATTTCCTTTCACAGGATCATTGCATCACAGGAGTCCAAACCCCCTGCCAGAGCAGGACCATACAGTCTAGCTCAGGTCACACATGAACACTTCCAAACAGGCCTTGAAAGTCCCTTAACAATGTGGATGAGTAGCCAGACTCTTCCTGGGATAAAAAACATCAGCTGTGGGAGATAAGGCAGAGAAGGGTGATTCCCACATAAGGGCCTTAAAAGAGGTGTTAGGCCTTAAGGAACTCTTTGGCAGGATTTGGAACAGGCTGCCCTTCACAGAAGGCATCGTTTCAGAGATCCTGAGCTCACTGAAGTGATTCGCAGGAGGGCTGTGGGGCCCAAAACCAAATCCAGTACTCAAGGTGTGGCCTCACCAGTGCTGAGTTCAGGGGACCAATCACTTCCCTATTCCTGCTGGCCACACTACTGCTAATCCAGGCCAGGATGCTCTTGGCCTGGGCCATCTGCTAGCTCAGGATGTGATAAAAAACGCATGACTGAAACCATCTTTAAAGGAGACTCTTCTGAACGCTGCCACCTGCGAATTTCCAGCAGCTGCGAACATTTAGCTCCTTGTTTTCACCAGGTTGTCTTTTGTTTTTCTGCTGAGTCCTTTAAAGCAGTTTGTGTTTATAAGGATAATGAGAACTCTTTTTCTCTTTTTTTCTTTTTTGTTTGTTTGTTTGGTTTTTTCCCCCTCCTTCCTGTTGCAGGCAGGTATTTCCAAAGGGGATTCCTGAAGAATACTCTCTGGTTGCCACGTTCCGTGTGCGGCGCAGCACCAAGAAGGAGCGTTGGTACATCTGGCAGGTGTTGAACCAGTATGACACACCTGAGGTGAGAGACAGCTTTGCTTTGTTCACTGATGAGACAAAACTGGGGGGGACTGTGCTGTCAGCCAATGACATTTGGACAGGGCGAGAGTGGGAAGGCAAACCTCATCAAGTTCAATAACGACAAGTGCAGGGTCCTGTGTTTGAGGAGGAATTACAGCAGGCAGTAGTACAGGTCAGGAGTTGCCCTGCTGGAAAGCAGCTCTGTGGAGAAAGTCATTGGAGTCCCAGAGGACAGCAAGTTCTGCATGGGCTAGCAATGTGCCCTTGTGGCCAAGAGAGCAAATGCTGTCCTAGTGTCCACCAGGAAAAGTGTGTCCAGCAGATCTAGGGAGGTGCTCCTCCCATTCTACTCTGGCCTGCTGAGAGCACACCTGGAATATTGTGTCCAGTTTTGGGCTCCTCAGTTCAAGAGAGACAGGGACCTGCTGGAGTGAGTCCAACAGAGAGCCATGGGAATGACTGGGGGACTTAAGCATCTCTCCTATTGAAGAGAGACTGAGAGCCTTGGGAGTCTGCAGAGGAGAAGGCTGGGAGGGGATATGATTGATTTCTATAAATATCTGAGGGGTGGGTATCAAGGTAAAGTGCCAGGCTCTGTTTGGTTGTACCCAGTGATAGGAGAAGGAACAATGGGTACAAGCTGGAACCCAGGAGGTTCTACCTCAACATGAGGAGAAATTTCTTTACAGTGAAAGTGCTGGAGCCCTGGAGCAGGCTACCCAGAGAGGTCATGGAATCTTCTCTGGGGACTTCCAAAACCCACCTGGATGCGTTCCTGTGTGAACTGCCCTTGTGTGTTCCTGCTTTGACAGGAGGGGTTGGACTTGATCTCCAGAGGTCCCTTCTAACCTCTAACATTCTGTGATTCTGTGACCTTAGTTAAGTTGCTTTCTCCACACACATTCCCCCCCCCGCCCTGCATATATTACAATAAATATATCTGAGTGGATGTTTCACCTCTGGATTTAGTTACAGTTTTTACAGATGAGGCTGCTCTGAAGTAATTGGTGGTTTGTTACAGGAATAGCAGAAAGGTAATGATTTATTGAGGGGAGACTGCACCAGGATGAAAACCATGTCGTGATTTAGAGCTGATCTGTGTTCACGAACTACAAGAATGCTTCAGAACATAATTCTTGCTCAGTTCATGGAGCTGAAATATTCCAGTGCCTGAAGGAGGCCTAGAAGAAAGGCTGGAGAGGGACTTTTTACAAGGGCTTATAGTGATATCACAGGATGTCAGGGGTTGGAAGGCACCCAAGGAAATCATCGAGTCCAACCTCCCTGCCAGAGCTAGCTCAGGTCACACAGGAGAACATGAGACAGGCCTTGAAAGTCTTGAGAGAAGGAGACTCCACAACCTTTCTGGGAGCCTGTGCCAGTGCTCTGGGACCCTTACAGTCAAGAAGTTCCCCCTTGTGTTGAGGTGGAACCTCCTGTGCTGTGTTGCTCCTCATCCTATCCCAGGAAGCAAGTGAGAGGATTGAAGCCAGAAGAGGGGAGATTGAGACTGGAGATTAGGAAGAAGTTCTTTCCAGTGATGGTGGTGAGACACTGGAACATGCTGCCCAGGGAGGCTGTGGATGCCTCCTCCCTGGAGATGTTCAAGGCCAGGTTGGATGATTCATAGTGGAATCTAGTGGAAGGTGTCCCTGTCAGTGGTGGAAAGGGTGGAACTGGATGATCTTTAAGATCCCTTCCAACAAAACCCATTCTATTCTTTCTGTTATGCATGCTTCATTCATAGACTCACAACATGTAAACAACCTTTTCTTTTTCTTTTTTTCTTTTTTCCCTTTCAGATCTCTGTCCTTCTGGATGGTACAAAAAAGGTGGTGGAGTACATGACCAAATCTTCTCGGAGCAATATACTGCACTACACTTTTAAGAGTCGGGAAATTTATCCCTTGTTTGATCGCCAGTGGCATAAGCTTGGTATTAGCGTGCAGTCAGGGGTCATTGCCCTCTATTTGGATTGTAATTTAATTGAGAGAAAGCAGACTGATGAGAAATTCACCATTGACTTGCAGGGGAGGACTCTGATTGCTTCTCGTGCTGCAGATGATAAGCCTGTAGATGTGAGTAGTAAGGAAGTTCAGCTAACCTGAAACTGTGCTTCAGCCACACTTTTCCTAGCAGCGTCGTAAAGAATGATGTAGAGAAGTTTGTGGGGTTTTGTGGGTTTGTTTTTTTTTTTTGCTATGAGTGTGGTAGAGTACTGCAACAGGTTGTCCAGAGAGGTGGTGGAGAACCCACACCTGCAGACATCCAAAGTTTGATGTGGCTCTGAGCAACCTGCTCTAGTTGGGGATCACAGAATCACAGAAACATCCAGGTTGGAAAAGACCTCCAGGATCATTGAGTCCAACCTATCACCTAACCCTTCTGATTAACTAACCCATGGCACTAAGTGCTTCATCCAGCCTCCTCTTAAACACCTCCACCACCTCCCTGGGCAACTCATTCCAGTCCCTGACTACTCTCTCTGTGAAAAACTTTTTCCTAATGTCCAATCTAAATCTCCCCAGCCTCAGCTTGAGGCCATTCCCCCTTGTTCTGTCTCAAATTACCTGTGAGAAGAGCCCAGCAGTAGCCTCTCCACAATGTCCCTTCAGGTAGCTGTAGACAGCAATGATGTCTGCCCTCAGCCTCCTCTTTTTCAAACCAACCCTCACCAGCTGCCTCAGTCAATCCTCATCAGATTTATTCTCCAGGCCCTTCCCCAGCTTCATTGCCCTCCTCCGGACCCACTCCAGCACCTCCACATCTCTCTTGTATTGCAGTGCCCAAAACTGAACACAACACTTGAGGTGTAGCCTCCCCAGAGCCGAGTACAAGGATGTTCCTGCTCACTGCAGGGTTGTTGGACAAGATGACCTTCGAGGGAAGAGGAGCAGATTCCTTTTATCTTGTGTTGGTTGCATGGCACAGACTGAATCATTCCCATTGGAATTTCCACATCTGCAAGCAACCATTGTGGGCATAAAGCTGATTGAAGGCAGCAGAGTGAATCCTGTCCCAGTTGCTCTTCTCAGTACTAAGTGTAAGGGAGAGAATAAGAAGATGAAAAACATGCAGAGGGGGCACAGAAGGACAAGATTAGTTAGTTAAAATTAGATAGTGTTCACCTCACCAATCCACCCAAGATCTCTGAAACAGAAGCTTTAGCTACAGGATTTGTGGTTTCTGCTCTTCCAGTAATTTAGTGGCAAGGTCCATACAAAGCTCTATCCACAGTGATAGAAGATCAATGTCAGAGTGAGCTTATCAAACTTTTACTTGAACTCACTGCAGAAGAAAATGATGTTCCTGGCAAGATTTGCAGAGAGTGTGCAGAGGGCTAAAATGCCTGCGTGGCATCACGGGAAGAGAGCAGAGGCAGATAAATTCAACTCCCAATGTGATTTACCTCAAAGCAGTAGGCTGCTGCGTGTTCCTCAAGAGAGGAATTGGTTTGGATTTGTCTTTTTTCCTAGGATTTGAGAAACATGGAGTGTTTCAGAGAGAAAAGTTTATAATAAAGCCAAGATAAGGAACAGCATGCCCTAGCACATGATTTTATACGTCTCATATCCATTTCTCTCTCTGTTTCTTGCTAGATTGAACTTCACCACTTAACTGTTTACTGCAATCCCAACCTTGCAATGGAAGATTCATGCTGTGAGATATCTGCAGACTTGGTAAGTTGTTTGTTAGAGTCATAGAAGGGCTTGGGTTGGAAGGGACCTCAGAGATCATCTATTTCAACTTCTCGACTAGACTTGGCTCCTTGAGGCCTTATCCAACCTGTCCTTGAATGCTCCCAGGGAGGAGACATCCACAACCTCCCTGGGCAGCTAATTCCAGAGTCCCACCAGCCTCATACTGAAGAACTTCTTCCTAAAATGGACTTTAACCCTGGTGTCCTTCACCTGCAACCCATTCCCCCATGATTTATTGCTAGACACACTCATGAAAAGTCCCTCTGCAGCCTTCCTGCAGGATCCCTTCAGGCAGCTCTAGAGTCCCCCCCAGAGCAGTTAAGCCAAAGGGGTCTCTTACTCCACATCTACTTCCCTTGCTTTCAGAGGGGATGATCAGGTGGTGTGTCTGTAGGAGAGTGATCTTGAAGAATTCCCATCACTCACTGACCCCTTTACTTTCCGCTGATGTTTCCCATGAAATCCCTTCAAGTTGAGCCCTGAGCAAGGTGAAGTTTCCTATTCTAAAGTCTAAAACCTTTGACTTGGATCCAGCCTTCAGTGTGCTCATCTATATCTCAAATTCCACACTGTTGTGGTCACTGCAGCCAAGCCTGGCACCAACCCCAATATTACAGAGCACGTTTTCAAGCTGAGTCATGCTGTCCACACACCAGAGGGACCTGGACAAGCTGGACAGGTGAACCAGCTGAAGCTCACGGTGTTCAAGAGCAAGTGCAGAAACAATCCTTGCTATCAATACAGTCTGGGGGATGAGGTGATAGAAAGCAGCCTTGAGGAAAGAGACTTGGAAGTGTTGGTGGGTGAGAAGCTGGACATGAGCAGATGGTGTGAGCTTGCAGCCTAGGAAGACAACGTCACCTTGGGCTGCATCAAAAGTAGAGTGGCCAGAGATGGAGAGATTCTGCCACTTTACTTTGCTGAGACCTCATCTGGAGTACTGCATTCAGATCTGGAGCTCCCAGCACAGGAAGGACATGGAGCTGATGGAGCAGGTCCAGTGGAGGGCAATGAAAATGATCAGGGGATTGGAGCACCTTTGCTACCAGGATAAGCTGGGGGTGTTCAGCCTGGAGAAGGGGAGGCTCTGGATAGACCTAGTAGCAGCCTGCCAGGACCTGAAGGGGGCTACAAGAAGCAGCAGAGGGACAGTTTGCAAGGGGCTGCAGGGACAAGATGAGTGTAATGATTTAAAATGAAAGCAGAGCAGATTGAGATTGGATGTGAGGGACAAGTTCTGCACCATGGTGGTAGTGGAACACTTCAACAGGTTGCCCAGGGAGGTGGAGATATTCCATCCCTGGAGATATTCAAAGTGAGGCTGCACAAGGCTGTGAGCAACCTGATACAGTGAAGAATGTCCCTGCTGACTGCAGAGGGGGTTGGACTGGATGAGCTTTGAAGGTCCCTTTCAACCCAGACCATTCTGATTCTGTGGGTCTTAGTGAGCAGCAAATCTTTTTTCCACTCCAGTGCTCACGTGAGGAGAGGATCCTTGCCACAACTTCCTCACCAGTGACTCTTGACAACAGCAAAATGCACCTGCAGGAAGCAGCTCAAGAGAAATGCCTTTGCTTCCCAACTAAGGTATGGGAATTTCATCCTGCTTTGGAGTTGGATTTGATCAGAGATGAAAACCATCTCCCTGGGGTGTAGTGTTTTGGTATCCTGGAATGATATTTCTCAGTTAAGGAACAGGATGCTTCAGGTTTAGTTAAGAGAGCTGCAGAGGTGTGTAATTGTTAATTGGTTGAGTCTGAGCACAAAGAAAAAGATCTGTGGGCAAAAATGCTAAACAGATTTAGCTGTCAGAGTAGATGATTTTACTGCAGAAGAAATTGTTTTCTACATTAATGCTTGTAAAAAAATGTTCTCCTTCTGAAGAATTGCATTTATTACGCATCATTGATATTTAATTTATTTACTTTATTATGGTTTATTAGATAGTTTATGTTTTTTATTATACGTTGTTCCTATTTAATTTTATTATGTCTCTTTAATTTTATCATCGTTATTAAGTATATTTTATTGTGAATCTTTTTTTTTTTTGTTGGACTTTTGTGATGAGGACAAGGAAACCCAAACCAAATACAAACTTGGGATCTACTTATTTGTTGGGTTTATTTTTATCTTTATTTTAAAATCAGAGATTTTAAAAACAACTCCTCCCTCTCCCTCCTCCCTC
>VWZI01016948.1:796368-843947 GCA_013396835.1 Psilopogon haemacephalus | reverse complement strand
TTATGTATCTTTTTTTTTTTTTTTTTTGTTAGACCTGTGTGGTAAACACAGGGAAACTAAACCAAATACATCTTCTGGATCTACTTATTTGTTAATTCTATTTATTTCCTTCTTTGCCCATCAGGGAGAAGCAGGGCTGCCAGGAGCAGCTGGTTTGCCAGGCCAGAAGGGAGATAAAGGTGAAAAGGTAACAATGTCACTTTAATTCTCTCTTTCAAATCTTCAGCTGTGGATGTTGTTGCTCCTTATATGACTCTCCCTGTACACAGGGTCAGTGCTTTATTGCTTAGTCTCTGCTTCTACTGCAGGTTTGGGGCAGTGTGGCTGGGAAGCTGTTTAGCAGAAAGGGACCTGGGGCAGCTGAATATGAGCCAGCAGTGTACCCAGGTGGCCAAGAAACCCAATGGCATCCTGGCTTAGGTTAGAAATGCTGTGGCCAGCAGGAGCAAGGAGTTGACTGTCACCTTGTACAGCTTGGGTGTTGTGTTCAGTTTTGGGCACTTCAATGCAAGAGAAATGTGGAGGTGCTGGAGCCAGTGCAGAGAAAGGCAAAGAAGCTGGGAAGGACCTGGAGAGTAAATCTGATGGAAAAACTACTGAAGGAGCTGGGGCTGGTTAGTATGAAAAACAGGAGGCTGAGAGGAGACCTCATTGCTGTGTACAGCTACCTGAAAGGAGGTTGTAGAGAGGTTGGTGCTGGTCTCTTCTCACATGTGAATAGTGACAGAACAAGAGGGAATGGCCTCAAGCTGTCACTGGGTAGGTTTAGACTAGACATTAGGAATACAGGAACAACATAGACCTGATGGAGCAGGTCCAGAGGAGGGCCACAAAAATGATCAGGGGAACACCTCTGCCATGAAGACAGGCTGAGGGAGTTCAGCCTGGAGAAGAGAAGGCTCCAGGGACACCTAATAGCAGCTTTCCACTACCCAAAGGGGGCTACAAAAAGGATAGACAGAGACTGTTTGCAAAAGTCTGCAGGACAATGGCTTCAAACTAGAGCAGAGCAGATTGAGATTGGATGTTACGAACAAGTTCTGTACCATGAGGCTGCTGGAACACTGCAACAGGTTGCCCAGGGAGGTGGTTGAGGCTCCATCCCTGGAGATACTCAAGGTGAGGCTGAACAGGGCTCTGGGGAACCTGCTCTAGTGAAGGATGTCTCTGCTGAATGCAGAGAAGGTTGGACAGGATGAGCTTTGGAAGTCCCTTCTGCTCCAAACCATTCTTTGATTGTGTGATATACCCAGAAAACACAAACTATTCTTGTCTTAAAGTCACCTTTTCATGTTACCTTTTTATTTAAGGAGACTTAGTGCCCGTGAAAGATTTCTTAATGGACACCCACAAAGAATTAAATATTGTGATGTAACAACAAACAGGCAGGCTCTGTCAGTAGGTCACTGGTTAATGCTGTAAGTACAGCAGGGAGCAAGAAGTCAAGCATTAAAGTGCCTGTTGGTGCACAACATGGGAAGTTGATTGCTGGTCAAGTGAACTTCATTCATTTAAATATTACTTGAGGAAAAAGATGTTTAGAGGACTATCTTAGGATACCTAGAGTCAGATTTATCTACTACACTGTTTTACTAGGAAAATATTTGTAGGACTGTAAGGAAAAAAGAACTCATGGAGAGCAATTGCGGGCTTTGCTCTTTCTACCTGTTTATCTTGATGGTTGGAGTTGATGATCCTAGAGATCTTTTCCAAGTTTAATGATTTTGGTTCTTCCTTTCCTTCTTTTCTGTCATTCCTCTGTTAACCCAGGTCCATCTGATTCTTATGTAAAGCCCTTTCTTCTTCTCCCAAATGAGCTTGATTCAACAAAGCAATCCCACTGGAGAGTTCAAGCATTTCTCCAGTTTGTTTCTCCCAGTTCACAGTGGCTTTTGTCTGTCTACAGAGAAGGCAAAACTAAACCAGTGTTTTACCTTATGTTAAACAATATCTACAGCTCAGGTTTCCTCTTTCTGAAATAGAGCACAAACATTGTCAGTTTTGAATCACTCATGGCTCTACATTAGCTTATTGGAATAAATGGAAGCACCCACAATGGCCTCATTGCTCTCCACAGATCCCTGAGAGGAGGTTGCAGTGAGATGGGGTTTGGGCTCTTCTCTGGAGTATCAAGTGGTAGAAGGGGAGGAAAATAACCTGGAATTGTGCCAGGGGAGGGTTAGGTTGTGGATGAGGAAAAACTTCTGCCTTGCAAGAATGGTCAAGGACTGGCCCAGGATGCCAAGGGAGGTGGTGGAGTACCTACCCCCTGGAGGTGTTCAAGAAATATGTGGCCATGGCACATGGGGACAGGCTTTAATGGTCATGGGAATAGTGAGCTGATTGTTGGACTGGATGATCTTAGAGGCCTTTCCAACCCAAACACTTCTGTGATTCTATGATTTAATATCCAACTGGAACATCCCCTGGCACCACTTAGGGCAATTTCCTCTTGTCCTGCCACTTGTCACATGTGAGAAGGGACCAACCCACACCTCACGTTTGCCTTCCTTGAAGTAGTTTTCCAGGATGATGAAGTCTCCTTCTCCAGACTAAACATCCCCAGTTCCCTCAGGCATTCCTCATAAGAATCATAGAATTACAGAATCAGTCAGGGTTGGAAGAGACCACAAGGATCATCCAGTTCCAACACCCCTGCCATGGGCAGGGACATCTCACACTAGAACAGGCTGTCCAAAGCCTCATCCAACCTGGCCTAAAACACCTCCAGGGATGAGGTTTCCACCACCTCCCTGGGCAAACCTGTTCCAGGCTCTCACCACCCTCATGCTGAAGAACTTCTTCCTAACATCCAATCTGATTCTACCCATTTCTAGCTTTGTTCTGTTTCCCCCAGTCCTATCACTACCTGACATCCTAAAAAGTCCCTTCCCAGCTTTCTTGTAGCCCACTTAAGATACTGAAAGGCCACAATAAGGTCACCTCAAAGCTTTCTTCTCTCCAGACTGAACAGCCCTCAGTCTCTCCTCATAGCAGAGCTGCTCCAGCCCTCTGCTCATCCTCATGGCCCTTCTCTGGGCACCTTCCAGCACATCCATAGCCTTCTTGTAACAGGGGCTCCGGAACTGGACACAGTACTTCAGGTGTTGTCTCAGCAGTGCAGAGCAAAGACAGAAGCTTAAGTTGATGTGATTTGAATTGTCTTCAGGATGTGGAGCCTGTCTGCAGGCAGTAGCACAGGAGTGCAAGCATACCTCTGCTAACTGGCCAGAAAGTCAGAGGTGCTAAAGGCTTCCTGGCGTGTGCCAGGCTCTGTGTAATTTTAGCCTCTGCCCCCTATAAAAACCCTCTGCTGGACGGGACAGAGGAGCTTTGCTCTCTTAAAACACTGCCAAGTGGCACAAGGGAACAGAGTGTGCAGAGATAAGAGAGTCACTCTCTGGCTGATTAGATAAGGTACCCAGGGGCCAGGCCTGCTGCTTTCTCTCTCCTCATGCCCCTGAGTGCCTGCTGTTTGTGCATACAGGATTTTGGTCTGCTTTTGATAAAAAGAGGGAGTAGGTAAGTTCTATGGCAGGCAAGAAGCAACACCTCTGGTATGAGGGCATGACAGTTTGGCCTTAGGGTGGCAGTCATTAGGGCATGTCAGCCTGCTTTTAGAAAAGGTAACTGGGAAACCTGACCTGTAGGACTCTGGGTTTGGGGGATTTTCAGTGTTCTAGGGTGGATTTAGCCTTCTCTTTCTTTTTTCCCCCTTGAAGCAAGAGCCAAAACTACTGAATTCTCAGCACTTCACTCAGGCTGCCATCCAAAGCCCTGAATGTGATCCATAAGCCTCCCTGGGTAGAGCAGAAGGAGAATGAAGCATCTCGGGTCTCAGTGTGCTGAGGCAGCAGCTGGTGTGTGCCAGCCTAGAGAGAATGCTGAGGAAAAGCAAGTATTGCAAGTCTTCCTCATCCTGGGGTGAAGTGCTTCACAGTGGCTCTTCTGGGGCATAGCAAATACTGCTGCTGTCTACTTCTTCTGGCCAGTCTTACTGCTCCTCTCCTAAGTTCAGAAAGGTTTTACCAGGAGAGGTTGAGGTTGGAGATTAGGAAAAATGTGTCTGCTGCAAGAGTGGTCAGGGATTGGCACAGGCTGCCCAGGGAGGAGGTGGAGTCCCCATCCCTGGAGGTGTTTAAGAAATGTGTGGGCATATTAGCAGGGATTTGTTTCTTATGCTCTTCTTTTCAATGTGCAAGTTACAGAAGTCTCCAAAGGATAGGGGGAGCACATTCTGCCTCTTAGAGCATTGCAGAATTTAAAGAGCCTGACAATGTATTGGAAAGTTCTCAGAGTGAAAATCCATGGAGCATGTCAGACAAACACTTCTGGAGCTCCCTGACAACTGCAGCCTGGGAAATCCACTGGAGAAGGCCTTGTGCTTGTCCTGCTCTTCTCTTAGGCACAACTGTAGCCATACACTGGAGCAGAGAAACCTTTTCTTTAATCCACTCAGACAGTTTGTACTTCCCTCTGCTCCCAGATGTGAAAGTTATTGTAAAACATGTTGGATGAAATGAGGCTGATGTCGAATGAAGCTGAGTTTTCCCATGGCTCTTTTTCTGTAGCTCCTTCTCTGATGTTATCTTCCTTTAAAATTACCAAGCCACATTGTTTTTTTTCCAGCACAAGTTATTCTTACAGTTTCCATGGTTAATAATGTTTGGGTTTCTTTTTGCTTAGCACCTCACAGATTCCCAGTCAGGCCAAATCCCCAAACTCCTGGTAGTTTATGTAAGGCTCAACAGTCCTATCATATTTAATATAAAAAATGTTCTTGAATCTCGGAGTTCTTTGAATTCTGACTGCAGAAAAGCCATAGGACTGTTTCCAATTAGAAATCAACTACTGAAACTGGCAAAGCCAAAAGCTGTTTAAAACCAAAACAAAAAAAGGAGGGGGAGGCAAAGAAAAGAATTTTGTGTGTATGTAGCTGGATGAAAAAGCTGACATCCATTCACCCAGCTTCTGCTAGCCAGAACTATCCTGTCTGTGCACAGTGCTGCAGTGCTGAGTGGAATTGAAGCTTGAAGAGAAGAGATTTAGACTGGAGATGAGGAAGAAATTCTTTCCAGTGAGGGTGGTGAGACACTGGCAAAGGTTGCCCAGGGAGCTTGTGGATGCTCCCTCCCTGGAGGTGTTCAAGGCCTGGTGGATGAGGCTTAGAGCAATCTGGGCTAGTGGGAGGTGTCCTTGCCCACGGCAGGAGGTTGGAAATGGATGATCTTGCAGGTCCCTTCCAACCTAAACCATTCTGTGATTCTATGTAAGCGAATACTATGGAGGTTTGGATAAAGAGGAACAGACGAAACCGTTTTATTTTGGGAAGCCTTTTGTATTACATTTCTGACTACATCAGCTTTACATTGCAGAATGTAGTGACCAAGAAAGAAGAAAACATATTTTTATAATATTAAAAAAAAAAAAAGTAATAACTCCTTGGAGCCTTCTCCAGGCTGAACAGCCCCAACTCTCTCAGCCTGTCCCCATCAGGGAGGTTCTCCAGCCCTCTCTGATCATCTTCGTGGCAGCTGGACCAGCAGTTCCATGTCCCTCTTATGCTGGGGGCCCCAGAACTGGAGGCAGTGCTGCAGGTGAGGCCTGAGTAGAGCAGAGGGGCAGAATCCCCTCCCTGTGCTGCTGCTCTCCCTGCTCTGGCTGCAGCCAGCACACAGCTGCCTCCGGGCTGCCAGCGACCAGTGCTACTTCCTGGGCAGTTTGGCTCCAACTGACACCCCCAAGTCTTCTCAAGACCTCTTTTTTACCATGCAGTCCTGGTGCACATCCCACAGTGATGAAAATGACACAATTATGTTTCTTAAAACTGCCTTTTGTGGCATACTTGTGGCACCCTTCACTTTTAATTCTTCCCAATGGCTTCGCTTTGTTGTTGTAGCTCTCTGCACTAATTTTTTGCAGTGGCTTAGCTTTGCTGTTGTGGTTTTCTGCATTAATTTTTTTTTTTTTTTTTTTTTTTTTTTTTTGCAGTTAGGCATCCTAAAATATTAACTGCACTGAGTAAGCTCTGAAGTAGCTGGGCTTGCACAGTGAGCTTGAAGAAATAGTGAAATACTCAACGTGCTCTGCATTTACTACTCTGCTCTATGGGTGCTCCCCTAGTGTGTGTTAATAAAATAAACAGTTTAGACAGAGTGAAAGGAGAAAGAAATGCTTATGAGAATAAAAGCAATGTTTATCACCACACAACTGAGATTTATGTTCAAAGCCAGGCTAGACAGAGGGGAAAAAAACAAACCCTGAGTATACATTTTGAGAGCTCTACCAAGTGCACGAGTGCTGTTTGTACTTCAAGAGGCATGAGTAGGAGATGTGGTTTATGTGAAGCTGTGCAGTGGGAGTCTGTTAAAAGACTGTTCCTTCATTTTGCATGTGTCAGTGATGATCATAGAATGGTCTGGGTTGGAAGGGACCTCCAAAGGTCATCCAGTCCAATCCCTTCTGCCATCGCCAGGAGCATCCTCAACTAGATCAGATTGCTCAGAGTCCTGTTGAGCCTCATCTTGAATATCTCCAGGGATGGTGCCTCAAACACCCCCTAGGCAACCTGTTCCAGTGTTCCACCACCCTCATATTAAAGAATTTGTTCCAAGTATTCAATATAAATCTGCTCTTCTGATGGCCCCAGGGTGTGTACCTGAACTCATACTATGTGAGCTAGAAGGTAACAGGACTGGAGCATACAATGCTGTTTGTGGTAGCTTTCCTTTCACTGAATGAGGCAGTTATCTGGAGCTTCAGTTTTCTCAAGGCTGTAACCAGTGCTCTGTCTTGAGTTTTCATAGAATCCCAGGATATTGGGGACTGGAAGTGACCTCCAGAGATTGAGTCCAACCCCCTGCCCAAAGCAGAAACACCCAAGGCAGATCACACAGGAACACATCCAGGTGGGGTTTGAAAGTGTCCAGAGAAGGAGACTCCACAACCTCTTTGGGCAGCCTGCTCCATGGCTGCACCACCCTGACAGTAGAGTTTTGTCCTGCTGTTGAGATGGAATTTCTTGTGATTGAGGTTGTGTCCACTGCCCCTTGTCCTGTCACTAGGTACCACTGAAAAGAGACTGTCTCCATCTTCCTCACAGCCACCTTTCAGATATCTTGTAGACACTGATAAGATCCCCTCTCAGCCTTCTCTTCTCCAGGCTAAGCAGCCCCAGGGCTTTCAGCCTTTCCTCACCACAGAGATGTTCCTGTCCCTTAGCCATCCTCATAGCCCTCTGCTTGACTTTCCAGTGGTTCCCTTTCTCTCTTGAGCTGGACCAGATGAGGCTCCAGCAGGGCAGAGTAGAGAGGAAGGAGAACCTCTCTTGACCTGCTCACCTCTTAATGCACCCTGGGATTCCGTTTGCTTTCTTAGCCTCCAGGGCACATTGGTGCCCCATGGAGAACTTGTTGTCCACCAGGACTCCGAGGTCCTTCTCCATGGAGCTGCTTTCCAACAGTTCAGTTCCTCACCTCTACTGGTGAGGGGACTATTCCTGCCCAGGTGCAGGCCTCCACACTTACCCTTGCTGAACTTTCCACTGGCTCTGAAACCTAACACTGGTGATTTTATTTGTGTTGAACTTGATTCCCCTTTTTCTAATTGAGTTCTGCTTTTATATTTGGTACAGGTAAGGAAATGATTAGTAAAAGGGTGCCCAAAACATGATATAGATACCATTGGTGGTATGTGTGCTGCATCCAAGTGGCATCTTAACACTTCCTTCACTTTGCTCTGCCTGCTGGGAAGAGCTCCCCTTGCCCTTAGTGACACCCTAGAAAATGAGTTTGAGAAGTGCTGCCTTTTGAGATCGTTTATTAAAGAAGAAACTGAATCCAGCAGCTCAGCCTCAAACGTGGCTTGGAAATGCCCAGTGCTTTGTTTTCTGACGTGATTTAATTATATGCACTCATTAATTTAGAATTAAAAAGAAGGGAATGGCATGCTGCTGCAGCAGCATGGGACTTCAGCTTGCTGTCAGAGATGCTTTTAAGCCCCAGCTTCATACTGAGTTACTCCGGGGTCAGGTCTTCAGGGCCAGCTGTGTCATCAAATGCACCAACAGGAACCGTGTTCAAATGTGCTTCCAGATCACCTTGTGTCAGCCTGGAGCTTTCCCCATTGCTCCAGCTAGACCCTGTCTGGCATTTTCCAACGTGCATTTAACTTTGCAGAGGAGCCATGGCTATGTGGCTTGTGCTGCCAGTTCAGCATCTGCTCCTGGAACATCAATCACCCATGCAAGCACACGGTGCTGAGGAGACACTGGTGTCAAGCTGACAGTGATGCACTCTTTTCCTTGCAGCTGTCTCAGAAGATCTCTGAGTACTGTGCCTTCCACATTTCATCTGCTCTACTGATCCTTGACAGGACTCAGTGCAATTCCAAAGCAGCTCCTCAGCCATCTCTGAAAAAGCTTTCCAGATGGCACGTGGATAGGTACTGCCCAGAGACATCTTACTGACTTTATCTGTCTTTTGTTCAGTGCTATCCAATTTCTGACCTCTTGCCATGGCTAATCAGTTAGATTTCAATCTTTTCAGACCAGGGATGGACATCAATTGTGCAGCTTATGCATGACTGAAAAATCCTGGTACTACTTTATGCTGGAGTCTCCAGCAGAGGTAAAAAAAAGGATATAGGAAGGCATATAGGAAAAACTACTTGACAGGCTATAATCATAGAGTGATTGGAAGGGACCTCTGGAGACCACCAGGAGCATGTCTAGCTGGGTATTGAAAGTCTCCAGAGATGGAGACTCCACCACCTCTCTGGGCAGCCTGTTGCAGTGTCCTGGCACCTTCAAAGTGAGTAAGTTTCCCCTCATGTTCAGATAGAACTTCCTGTGTGTAAGAATAGGTCTTATGGGGAGCAACTGAAGGAGCTAGGGATGGTTAGTTTGAAAAAGAGGAGGCTGAGGAGACCTCATCACTATCTACAGCTACCTGAAAGGACCTGGTGGAAAGGTTGGTGCTGGTCTCTTCTCACAGGTGAACAGTGATGGAACAAGAGGGAATGGCCTCAAGCTGCAGCTGGGAGGTTTAGACTGAATATTGAGATTTGTTTTTTTTTTCCCCAGCAAGAGTGGTCAGGCATTGGAATGAGCAGCCCAGGGAGGTGGTGGAGTCACCAACCCTGGATGTGTTTAAAAGTTGTTTGGATGTGGTGCTTGGGGACATGGTTTAGGATGCATCTTGTAGAGCAGGGACATGGCTTGGACTTGGTGACCCTGAGAGGCTTTTCCAACCTGAATGTTTCTGTGATTCTGTGTTGAAGTTTATGCCCTTTACCTCTTGTCTTGCTGCTGGGCACCACTGGGAAACAGTCTGGTCCCATCCTCCCGACACCCGTCCTCAAACTGTTGATCAGCATTGAGGAGATCTCCCTTCAGTCACTTCTTCTCTAGGCTAATATCATTGACACAGGAAAAACCAAACAACTATTTGACACCAGAAAGCTTTGCAGAGCAGAGGAATTGTGAGCTGTGAGATGGTAAAAAGCAACCCAACATTTTAAGAGGGAACATGCTGCACATTTGAAAAAGAATAGGTTTAAATAAAGGGGAAAAAAAAAAAGTATGGGTTTAAACTAAAAAAACCAAACAAACAAAAAATAATAATTAAAAAACCCAACTTAAAAAAAAAAAACAAAAAAAAAAAAACCCACCATTTTCAGTAATTTTCTAATTGGGCAACTTTATTACCACTAAGCTTAAAAGCCTGAGTTGCTGGCAACTAAACCAGGCAGTTGGATGCCACCTATTAAAGCCACAGATTTGGTCTCGGGCTTTGTTTTTGTTTGCAGTGATATCTTTGTGCACAATTAAGTGGTGAATGCATGCGAGCGGAGCAGCTCTCAACAGCTTTCTGATGGCTACATTTGCTCTCTGAAAAACCTTCCTGGGCAAATCCCCTTCAAGCCCATCCTCTTTTGCAGAGCTTATTGCTTCAGCACGTATAGCTCTTGCTCGCTCCCTCCTTAGCGCTGCAAGGAAGTGTTTTGAACAGCCTTTGATCATAAATTTGATTCCAGAGAGCTGTCTGCTGTGCTGACTTATTTTTGCCTTATTAGGTGATTCTTTGCCCTTCTCAGCTCCAGGAGCTCTTGAGCCTCTCTGGTTTTTCAACTCCTGAAGCTGAAAGGAAAGGAGTTTAGTTCGGTGCTCGATAGAAAGCTCAGTGGAATCAAGTTACCTTGGTCCTGGGGTGCATTGAGAGGAGTGTGGCCAGCAGATCCAGGGAGGTTCTACCTCCACTTCACTCTGCCCTAGTGAGACCACACCTCCAATACTGTGTCCAGTTGTGGGCTCCCCAGTCCATGAGACAGGGATCTGCTGGAGAGAGTCCAATGGAGAGCCATGAGGATGACAGGAGAACTTGAGCATCTCCCTTGAGAGACTGAGAGCCCTGAGGCTGTTTAGTCTGGAGAGGACTGAGAAGAGATCTGATCAGTGTATGCAAATATCTGAGGGGTGGGTGTCAAGTGGCTGGGGCCAATCTCTTCTCGGTGGTCAGCAGCAATAAGACAAGGCACAGTGGATGCAAACTGGAACACAGAAAGCTTCACCTCAGCATGAGGAGAAACTTCTTTACAGTGAGGGTGACACAGCTCTGGAGCAGGCTGTCCAGAGAGGTTGTGAAGTCTCCTTCTATGGAGACTTTCAAACCCCACCTGGATTTGTTCCTGTGTGAACTACCCTAGGGGAATCCTGACTTGGCAGGGGGCAGAATTGGACACAATCTCTGGAGTTCCCTTCCAACCTCTAAAGTTCTGTGATTCTCTCCTCTTGTGGTTTCCCACCAAATCAGATTAGTACACTTGAGCAGAACAAGAGTGCAGATGTGTTTGGGGAGGCAGACACTAATGCTTGGCATCAAAGCCAGGGACTCCTTCAGGCGAGTGCCACGGCTGAGTGGGGGTGGAAGGGCTCTACCCTCTGGGGTTTGCAGTCGAACTGGCTTGCAGCAGCCCCTATTGTGATGTGTGAGGTGTGGCCAAAGGAACCAGAGGTCACCCTCCATTTTCTAGGGGTCTGGGCTGCTGGGAGCAAAACTGAGGGTGGCAAAGTGCCACACAGGGCAGGCTTTTGTTAGCCAGTTATGTAATGGGGAAGTAAAAAATAATGCAGTCGTTAAATAACGCACTCATTAAATGCAGCTCTTTGTTCCTTAATCAGAGAGCCATGAATACACCAGCTGGGAGCCAGCCTGGCTCTGGGATTCTTAACTGGGCTTGAAAAGCCTCAGTCAGGACCTTGCAGACCTTGCAAGGGCGGGGGAAGGCTTGGGGAGTCTTCTCCCATTGTCCCTAAATGATATTTATGGACTTCTTTCTGTGAGGTTTTTCCCCTGGCAGAGAGATTATTTTCTAGTATGATTGCTTTCTTTTCTTCCCCCCCCTAATTGTGTTGTGCTTTCCTTTCAGTTGTGAGGGCTACAGACTGGGTTTTGAAGCTCATACTCCGAGCAGCCTCCTGACAAAGTTAGGCTGCAAGATAAATACTTGTCACAAGGCTTAGTGGCGCAGGAGTTGGCAGCAGAGTGTTGGAGGAAGGAATTTTCTCACTGCACTGCAGCACTGGACAGCTTGGCTGACACGTTCTGCTTAGTTCCCTTTGTCTTCTTTTGAGGGATTAGCTGTTGGCCTTTGCCAGATGTTAGGTGTTAGAAGCGATGAGGCACTCATCTAGGTTAGAGCCATTGTGGAGAGCTCCTGGTGCTGTGTTTCATTTGTGCTTGATGCTGTTATCTCCCCAGCTAACATCTACTGCATGTAGTGCATCAGATTAAACAAACAAATAAATGTTAGCTTTGTGGGATAGAAAATTTATACTTAGTAGAAATTCTAGAGAAATTCTGAGTTTTACATCAGGTTGATAGACCTATTCATAGAGTAGTTCAGGTTGGAAGGGGCATTGAAGACCATCTGGTGTCCCTCCTATCCAGCTAATTTGCCCCAGTTTTATTTAAACCCAAAGCACTATCGTGATAATTAACCATTTTAAGGTCCATTTAGCAAATACTTTAAAATTTTCAGGCAGTAACTTGTATAAATTTGCCTATGCAAAACTATCTGACATATGCATAGAATGGTTTGGGTGAGAAGGGGCTTAAAGATCATCTAATTCCAACCCCCCTGTCATGGGCAGGGACACCTCCCACTAGTCCAGGTTGTTCAAGGCCTCATCCAACCTTGCCTTGGACACTTCCAGGGAAGGAGCATCCACAGCCTCCCTGGGCAACTTCTTCCGTGCCTCACCACCCTCACTGAAAAGAATTCCTTCCTAATCTCCAGTGTCAATCTCATCTCCTGAAGCTCAGATTCATTTCTCATATGACTACTGGAGGTGTTCAAGAAAAGCCTGGATGGAGCACTTAGTGCCATTGGATAGGGCTGGCTGCTAGGTTGGACTGGATGATCTTGGAGGTCTCTTCCAACCTGGTTCATTCCATTCCATTCCATTCCATTCCATTCCATTCCATTCCATTCCATTCCGTTCCATTCCATTCCACTCCACTCCACTCTTAAAAACATCCAGCTCAAATGTGTACTTTTCATCAAATATAATTCTTCCCTCAAACCTCTTCAAAACTGTAGGTTTAATATTTCAAATTCCATGCAAATTTCTTCACCACAGATCACAGCTCACAGGATGTTAGGCGTAGGAAGGGACCTCTGGAAGTCTTTGAGTCCAACTCCCCCTGCCGGAGCAGGACCATAGATAGGTGTTGGACACCAAACCTGCCATTTTGTTCCAGCAGGAAAATCCTGCATGGGCACAGCAAAAGAGAATGCTTGGGTGTCTCTTTTGAATTTGCAGTGCTAGGCAGGATTTCTCAACACCTAAACCTCACCCTGGCTGTCTCAAGTCAGAATCGATTAAATCAACGTGACACACTGCGGCCAGGCCAACTCTTGTCTAATCAGCAGTCAGCACTGCTGCTCTGGCATGAGGCTCCCAAAAATAGAAACACAAGAAGTCAAACAAGTAAGTAGAAGGGCACTAAAAGAAAAAAAAAAAAAAAAGTGCTGCTAATTCCACTGTTGACTTTCTGTCTAATGGATTCTTGTTCCCAGGCCACGCTAAGTAAAGCAACTGGCGCTGGCTGCATCTCTGCAGATGGCTCAACAGTGACACAGGCAGCCCAGCTGGTTGACAGGTGTTTGATTTGGGTTTAACAAGTTCCTCACACAAGGCAGATTTATTTCTCTATTTTTTTTTTCCCCTTACAGATATTGAGAAGTTAGTCAGCTGATGCTTTTTATTCAGCGTTAACACCCCTGGCACTGTGCTGCCTTTTGTTGTGAGTGACAGTTAGAACCATTGAGTTGTTTTGGTTGGAAAAGACCTTCAAGATCATCAAGTCCAACTAGCAACGCCACTGTGCCCATTAAACCATGTCCCAGAGTGCCATGGTCACACATTTCTTGAACACCTCCAGGGATGGGGACTCCACCACCTCCCTGGGCAGCCTCTTCCAATCCCTGACCACTCTTGCAGGAAAGAAATTTTTCCTGATGTCCAACCTAACCCTCCCCTGGCACAATTTCAGGCCATTGCTTCTCACTCTATCACCTGATACAGGGGAGGAGAGACCAACTCCTGCCTCACTCCAACCGCTTTTCAGTGAGCTGTAGAGAGCAATGAGGTCTCCCCTCAGCCTTCTCTTCACACTGCACACCCCCAGCTCCCTCAGCTGCTCCTCCCCAGCCCTGTTCTCCAGTTCCTTCTCCAGCTTCGTTGCCCTTCTGTAACATGCTCCACTTTTTTTTTTCTTCTGATTTTCCTTTACAAATGAAGAAATTATAGTTTGTTTGTAGTAAGAAAGACACTAAATAGGAGAAATTAATCCCTGCTTTATTTCATAGCTGTATCTGTTACCTTTACACATGGCAGATGCACGAGATTTTATTTATAGCTGTTGGCAGCAGGATCTCAAGAAATGTTTCTTTAGCTGTCTACTTTTTATAATGAAAATGCTCTTAAATAGCTTCATGGAAGGAGCATGCCTGACTTGTAGGGTATCACTGTTACACTCTGGGTTGATGTCTTCCATAATGTGAGAAGGTCTTGGGAATTTCATGTACAGTTTAGGTCAAGCCTGGAGGGAAAAACATTCAGAGAATGCTGGGGGTTGGAAGACTCCTCTGGAAATCATCTAGACCAGGGCCAGTTCCCTGCCCAGAAGAGAATCACAGAATGGTTTAGGTTGGAAGGCACCTCAAAAGTCAGCCAGTTCCACCCGCCCTGTGCCACAATCAGGGACACCTCCCACTAGAACAGGTCACTCAAGACCTCATCCATCCTGGCCTTGAACACCTCCAGGGAGGGAGCAGCCTCAATCTCCCTGGGCAACCTGTGCCAGTGTCTCACCACCCTCACTGTAAAAAAACCTCCTCCTAACATCCAGTTTAAATCTTGCCTCTGTCAGTTTAAACCCATTCCTCCTTGTCCTGTCATTACAAGACCTCGTCAATAGTCCCTACCCAGCCTTCCTGCAGCCCCTTTCAGATACTGGAAGGCCATTCCAAGGTCTTCTCGAAGCCTTCTCTTCTCCAGCCTGAAGAGCCAAATTATTGATAGAGACACACCCAAGCTTGTGAGGGGAGAGCAAAAGTGAGAAACTACTTAACAGACCTGGGGGGAGATTTAGACTGGAGATTGGGAAGAAATTCTATAGAGTGAAGGTGGTGAGACACTGGTACAGGTTGCCTGGGGAGATTGTGGATGCCTCCTCCCAGGAGGTGTTCAAGGCCAGGCTGGATGAAGACTTGAGCAACCTCAGCTGGTGGGAGGTGTCCCTGCCCGTGGCAGAGAGGTTGGAACTAGATTATATCTTGAAGGTCCCTTCCAACCTACACCATTCTGTGATTCTAAGAAAATAAATACTATGGAGGTTTGTTGGAGGAACAGACAAAACCAGTTTAGTTTGGGCTGCCTTCTGAATTACATTTCTGACTACATCAGCTTTGCTTTGCAGATTCCAGCCTGTGAATCTGTGAACAAGTAGTGCATGATGCTATTGGTTCATGATTTGGTGGTGAGCTGCATAAGTGCACACTCATAGCTGCAGAGAGGTTGTCTTGGTGGGACCTGTTTATTCAACTACACTTTGCAATTGTTGTGTTGTTTTAATAACTGGGACTGGGACAAGTCCTGATCTTTGTGGCATTTGTTAGTGCCATAGCAGGAATTCTGCCAGCAAAACTGACAGTAGAAGCAGTTGGAGGTGTCAGGATGCTCTCAGAAGTCATCTTTGCTCAGTGTGAACTGTCAGAGCCTTGATCAGTAGGATGTGTAATGTAGCAGTGACTGTGGCCAGTTTGTCTTCACCTCATCACTTCTGTGTTTCCTCAGCCTTTAGTCTGAGCGTTTTTCTTTCCTGCTATCAAATCTATGAGGTGGAAGATGATGAGATTGCAGGAACTGGGTGGCTCTTTGCAGAGGCAGGGTTTCCATGGCAGTGTTGTGAAACAGCCAGAAGAAATAGCATTGTGTAGAATGCATTCTACTGCAGGACTTCTGCTGAACCTTGGAAGGAGAAGAGAACGCAGCCTGGGAAATGGCTATAAGAGTAGTGGTGAACCTCTAAATAAACATGGAGAGGGTGATTAAAGCTCATGCAGAGAGCTCGTGGCCCTTGGATATTGGACTTCCTTCTTTCTGTCAGGCAGCCTCGATGTGGGATGGTGCTAAACCATGGCCCTCAGCACCACATCTCTCTTTTCAACACCTTCAGCGATGGGGATTCAGTCATCTCCCTGGGGAGCCTTTTCCAGCTTTGGAGAACCCTCTGAGTTAAGTTTCTTTTAACAGCCAATCTAAACCTCCTCTGGTGCAAACTGAGGATGTTTCTTTGCACCCCTGTCACTAGGGAGAAGAGACAGACCCCCCTCCACACCTGGCTGTAACCTCCTTTCAAGTAATTGGAGACAGCAATGAAGTCTCCCTTCAGCCTCTTCTTCTCCATACTAAACAGCCTCAGTTCCCTCAGCCACCCTTCACCAGCCACTTCCTGAGACCTAGCAGATCCTCTGATCCTGGATTCACAAGCAGGGAAGTGCCTCTTCATCCAAATAGAAAATGCACCAAATGGCCAAAGGCCTTGTTTGTGAATTAGGGAGATATTTCTTGGCTAAGTCTGACATTTCCAAATGTAAATAGAGCCTTGAAAGCTGTCTTGAGCTGCTTTAGTTATCAGTAGCTGATAGGAGCTTTGCAGCTGTTTGAGCACACCAACAAATGTGGTATTTCAGAAAAAGAAAGTCCACATTTGGGTTAGTGCCTAGAGTGGACATTTCAGTCTCGATGTGATCTATTTATTTGGGCTTCACCTTAAATCTTTAGTTTGGCTGCTACATATCTGTGTGGTCAGACACTTTAGTAGAGTTTAGTAGTCTGTGGAATAGATCTTTGTTGTTTAAATTGACCCTGCCTCCTGAATCTTCAGGTTATGGAAATGGATGATGGTGATGCAGGTTGCCCAGGGAAGTTGTCAGGATGCCCAGGGAGGTTGTGGCTGCTCCCTCCCTGAATGTGTTCAAGGCCAGGCTGGATGAGGTCTTGAGCGACCTGTTCTAATGGGAGGAGTCCCTGCCTATGGCAGGGGGTTAGAACTGGCTGAGCTTTGAGGTCTCTTCCAACCTAAACCATTCTATGATTCTATGATGGTGATAGCAAAGAATACCCTCTGCCAGCTAAGAGCTTCACCAATCCTAAGAAATATCAATCCACTGTGTTTTTGTGCAGTCACCCTTCCAGCAGGTGATCCTAGCCATTGACAGAACCTGTGTGACAAAGCAAGGGAGTCTTCCAGTAGGCTGAAGAAGCTGTCACCTAATGACAGCTGTTTGGTGGAAAGCTCACCATGAACCAGCAGTGTGAGTGCAGCCCAGACAGAGACTGTGTGCTGGGCTGAAGCAAGAGCAGCTGTGGGCAGCAGGGCAAGGGAGGGGATTCTGCCCCTTTGCTCTGCTCTCCTCACACCCCACCTGCAGTACTGTGTGCAGTTCTGGAGCCCCCAACACAGGAAGGACATGGAAGTGTTGGAGCCAGTCCAGAGGAGGCCACCAAGATGCTGAGAGGGCTGCAGCAGCTCTGCTATGAGAACAGGCTGAGACAGTTGGGTCTCTGCAGCCTGGAGAAGAGAAGGCTTTGAGAAGACCTTGGAATGGCCTCCCAGTATCTGAAAGGGGCTACAGGAGGGCTGGGGAGGGACTACTGACAGGGTCTTATAATGATATGGCAAAGGATAATGGGTTTAAACTGGCAAAGGGGAGATTGAAACTGGATGTTAGGAGGAAGTTTTTTTACAGTGAGGGTGGTGAGACACTGGCACAGGTTGCCCAGGGAGGTTGTGGCTGCTCCCTCCCTGGAGGTGTTCAAGGCCAGGATGGATGAGGCCTTGAGTGACCTGTTCTAGTGGGAGGTGTCCCTGCCTGTGGCACAGGGTGGGTGGAACTGGCTGAGCTTTGAGGGTCCTTCCAACCTAAACCATTCTATGATTCTATGACATATAACTGGTGTGGGGTTTCAACTGGTGAAAGGCAAAGCTGTGGCCCTGCTGGTGGCTGTGGCCTGGCTCTGTACGTGCTGCATGGGGGAGGATGCTGCTGGAGCCCTCTGCCCGTGTGCTGTCGAACATTCCGCTCCATTACTGCCCTGCTAAAAATAGCTGCACTGCTTTTCAAACACCAGCCTATTAGATTAGTCCAAGGGTCTGGCATGCTCAGGGTGATGGAAGGCACATATCCATAAATTAGCAAAACAGTAAGTAGTGTTTGACCACACTAATTTTCCTTCTATTAAGATGAGTTTCCTTGTTAGTAACCCTGGGGTGCCAAGGCTTTTCTGTAAATCAAGCTCCTGGCAGTGCCCCAGTGCCTTTACAAATGCTTGGGTGGAGAAACCTCTGAATGCTTCTTGCTGCTTTTGTATTGAGGTTTGCTTTCTGGGGGTTTTATTTGTTTGTTTGGTTTTTTGTTGTTGGGATTTTTTTTGGGGGGTGTGGGGGGGTGGTTGTGTATTATTAGTTTTGCAAAATCATAGAATTCTACAATCAGTCAGGGTTGGAGGGAACCACAAGGATCATCCAGTTTCAAGCACCCTGCTATGGGCTGGGACACCTCACACTAGATCAGGCTGGCCAGAGCCTCATCCAGCCTGGCCTTAAACATCTCCAGGGATGAGGCTTCCACCACCTCCCTGGGCAACCTGTTCCAGTGTCTTACCACCCTCATGCTGAAGAACTTCTTCCTAACATCCAGTCTGAATCTACCCATTTGTAGCTTTTTTTCCATTCCCCCCAGTCCTATCACTACCTGACATCCTACAAAGTCCCTCCCCAGCTTTATTGCAGAACCCTATCTGCAAGCTGCTCAAAGTGTTTTGCAGCAGTGGTTTCACTTTCTCAGCCTTACAGAGAGGATCTCACGAGGTCCCGGCACGTTTGCCACTATAAATCATCTTAGTGCCTAAAATACTCCAAATAGCAAAACACATTCCAAGTGATTGATACAAGTTGCTCTCCACTTCTAGGTTGTTTCTTTTTTTTCTTTAGTGATTAGATAATGTGGTGCCTAATTCATTTTTGGCACTGTATTGTTTCTGGTGTGAGTAACCACTGCACTTAACAAAGTTCATCCTTTTATCTTGGCAGACAAGTTCACATACTTGTGTGCTAAGATAACCTCTTCCTTTCATCTCGTTTTCTTTTGGCTCACAGCACTAAGTTGGGTGGGAGTGTTGATTGCCTGGAAGGGGGAGGAAGGCTGTGCAAAGAGGTCTGGGCAGGCTGGAGTGATGGGCTGAGCCCAGCTCCCTGAGGATCAACAAGGCCAAGTGCTGGGGGCTGCATGTGGGTCACAGCAACTCCATGCACTATTCCAGGCTGCAAAGTTGCCTGGTGGAAAGGAACCTGAGGGTGCTGATTGACAGCTGGGCTGAAGATGAGCCAGCAGTGTGCTCAGGTGGCCAACAAGGCCAACAGCATCCTGGTGTGGGTCAGGAATGGTATGGCCAGCAGGAGCAGGGAAGTGTTTTTCTCCCTGTATTGGGCACTGGTGAGGCTGCACCTTGAATACTGGGTTCAGTGTTGGGCCTCTCATTCCAAGAAAGATGTTGAGGTCCTGGAGCATGTACAGAGAAGGACAACAGAGCTGGGGAAGGGTCTGAAGGAAGACTTGTGAGGAGCAGCTGAGGAAACTGGGTTTAGCCTGGAGAAAAGGAGGTTGAGAGGAGACCTCATTGCTCTCTACAGCTCCCTGAAAGGAGGCTGGAGTGAGGTGGGAGTTCTTCTCCATAGTGACAGGATAAGAGGAAATGGCCTCAAGCTGCACCAGGGGAGGTTCAGGTTGGAGATTATGAAAAAAAAAATGCTGCAAGAGTGGTCGAGGATTGGAACATGCTGCCCAGAGAGGTGGTGAAGTCATTCTCCCTGCAGGTGTTCACAAGAAGTGTGGACATGGCACTTCAGGACATGGCTTAGGGGTCATGGTGGTTTTAGTTTGAAGGTTGGCCTCGATGATTTTGGAGGTCTTTTCCAACTGAAATATGCTTAGAATCATGGAATCATTCAGGTTGGAAAAGACCTCTAAGGTCATCAAGTCCAACCTTCTACCTAACGTCTCCATGAGCACTCCATCCCATCTCACAATGCCACATCTAACAATTCCATGATTCTATGAGGAATAGCTAAAAATGCAAGCCAAGGTGTAAAAATAGATGTAAATGCATTGTCAGCAAGTTGCTAAGAGCACAGCTGCAAAGCATTTTACTCTGGCTGGAAAACATTTAGGTCTAAATTGCATTTCTGCATTTCTAAGTTGCTGCAGTGCAAATGCAAGCTGCAAAATCAATTTGAAACACGTGGTCATGGCACTTTGGGATGTGGCTTTATGGCTATGGTGGTGTTAGGCTGAAGGTTGAACTCAGTGATCTTAGAGGTCTTTCCCAACCCAAACAATCCAATGATTCTATGATGAATGCATTAGGAAGCATAATTATAAATAGACTGCAAGCTAAAGCAGCCACATGAACAGTTTGAGACTGGGTAAGAATCAGGGTTGATGCAGGAGGCTGTTTCTGCATTGTTGTGTTGAAGGGATAATCACAGGATCCCAGGATGTTAGGGCTTGGAAGCCCTCTGGAGATTTTCCAGTCCAACTGCCCTGGAGGCAGGACCTGCCCTGGAGGCAGGACCTGAGAATCTAGCACAGGTCACATAGGAACACATCCAGGCAGGGCTGGAAAGGCTTCAGAGAAGGAGACTACACAACCTCTCTGGGGAGCCTGTTACAGTGCTCTGGAACTCTTGCTGTCAAGAAGTTCTTCTCCATATTGAGGTGGATCTTTCTGTGCCACAGTCTCCATCTGTAGCCCTTTTGCTATCCCAGGGCACAAGGGAGCAGAGGCTGTCTCTGTCCCTTTCTTTCCTAACCCCCAGCACTCAGATGTTTACAGACTATTCTCAGATCCCCTCTCAGCCTTCTCTCCAGACTAATCAGCCCCAGGGCTCTCAGCCTTTACTCCTCAGGCAGTGCTCCAGTCCCTGCAGCAGCCTTGTAGCACTTTGTGGGACTCTCTCCAGTAGATCCCTGTCCCTCTTGAGCTGGGGAGCCCACAACTGGCCAAACACCCAGGGCTTGTCTCCACAAAACCAAACCCCAACAGTGGCTGTGGGGTGTTTTGGGTTGTTCTTACTGCTTTGCAGTGACTCTGTGTGGCAGGGAAGATGAAATATTGTCTGGTACCTATTAGCCTCTGAAGAACTTTTCTGAATTCACTCTGTAAATCTGGAGAAAATGAAGGGCTAAGGATTCCTTGTGCTGATTAATTGGAAGTTTTTTCTCCAGCGTGCTAGCATCTATTTTTACAGAGGAGAGCTGGAGGGAAGATGTTGGAAACTCTGCCACGAGGGGAGTGAAGAAAAATGCCATTTTAACAAGCTATTTTAAGCTGTGTTTTTTAATTGCTGTGTGTCGTGAGTGCTTTGCATTTGTTTGCTAAATTACTTGTATCATTTTGATGAGTAATTGGCCTTTTATTGGCTCTCTCTGTTGTGGAGAGATTGGAGGTGTTTTTTTCCCCCCCTTTTTTCTCTTTTTGTGTGTCTGTGAGACATTTGTCTTCTGCTTGGCTTGGAATTAAACAAGCAAGCTTTCCAAACTCTCTTTTGTTGCTGAATTCTGGCTTGGCTAGAGAACTGAATTAGCTGATGTGCAAGTTACCAGAGCAAACTTCTGTCAAGCAGTTAAGAGCCATGAATGCTATGGAGATGTAGGAACTGACTGATGGAGCTGCGACATCACTGAGATGGACCTGGAGGTAGACATGAGGCTGAATGATGAGATGAACGTTTCCTCCCATTGGGAATTTAGTGAACCACATTTTGGACTATGTTATTAGTCTTCAGAGGAGGAAGATGAGGGAAGACCTCATAGACATGCTGGAAGGCAGGAGTGCCATCCAGAGGGACCTGGACAGGCTGGAGAGGTGGACACAAGCCAGCCTCATGAGGTTCAACAAGACCAAGGGAGGTGGTTGGGGCCACATCCTTGGAAGTGTTTAAGGCGAGGCTGGATGAGGCTTTGGCCAGCCTGATCTAGGGTGTTCCTGCCCATGGCAGGGGGGTTGGAACTAGAGGCCAGGCTGGATGAGGTCTTGAGTGACCTGGTCTAGTGGGAGGTGTCCCTGCCTGTGGCGGGGGTTTGGAACTGGATGATCTTTGAGGTCTCTTCCAACCTAAACCATTCTATGATTCTGATTCTATGATTCTATGATCCTTGTGGTCCCTTCCAACCCTGACTGATTCTATGATTCGTAGAATCATAGAACAACCCAGGCTGAAGGCGATTTTCAGGCTGTAAGGGACTTGGATATTAGAAAAAGAAAATCTTCACACCAAGGGTTATCAAGCATTGGAACAGGCTGCCCAGGGAGGTGGTGGAGTCACCATTCCTGGAGTTAACTTAAAAGACACATGGATGTGGTGCTGAATGGTGTGGTTCAGTGGGTAGTGGCTCGGTGGGATTGTGAGCTCTAGGCAAGCGGTTAGACTTGATGATCTCAAAGGTCTCTTCCAAACACAACAGTTGTGTGATTAAACCTTCAGCTGGAACGTCAGGGGGAAATATTTTCCCCTCTTTGGTTGGTGATGCTGCATCTGGTATGCTGGGTCATATCTGAGAAGTCTTCCACCTTCACTTCTTCAGGACATGTTGGAGCACCAGAGAGGACCCAGCAGGGAGGTAATGCATGTTCAGGAGCCTGCAAAACAAGACCTTTGAGTACCATGTCAAGGAGCTAAGGTTGCTGAGTCTGGCAAAGAGGAAGCCAAGGAGCAATAGAGCCTGTCCTACAAGCCTAAGAATTTTCAAGGGCAGCTTCCTCAAATGCCAAGAGCAGTCCAGGCTGATGAGTTGAGTGAGCAGGGCAGAAGTCCAGCATGGATGAACACGGAGCTCCTGCCTGAGCTCAGATGCAAAAAAGCAGGTAAACACTGAAAGCAGGGGTGAGCCACCCAGTGGGAATACAGAAACACTGCCAGAGCATATGGTGGTGGAGCTAGAAAACCACAAACTCATCTGGAGCTGAAATTCAAAGGGCAGCATGAAGGACTTCTGCTAACTGCATCCACAGCAAAAACAAGGCTGAAGGAAACACTGCCCCAGGACAGTACCTGCTGCCCTTCTGGCTTTGGTTTTCACCAGTCAGGTTTGCCTTCAGGCTGTTCAGGTCCCTTAAGCCTCCTCACAGAGTGAGAAGAAGCATTGTCTGCTGAAGAGGAAGGGAGTGTTGAGGAGCAGTTAAGCTATTTGGACATCAATGAATAGTTCAGAATTCTTAAAGCCAAGGAGATGCCTCAGGCTGAATGGGAAAGAATGATTGATTGGTTTCAACTGACAAATAGCTCTGAGAGCTTGGTCAGGTTTTGGTGGAATCTCATCCCTTTTTGAACAGGAGATAACCAACATCCCATTGATTCCTTCTGCTTTAAGCCCCTAAGAAGCAGTCAGTGAAATCAAACTGCTTTAAAGAATGACAACACAGAGCTTGGCACCCTCAGCATGTTTGCCAGCAACACCAAGCTGGGTGCTGCACTGGACTCGCTTGAGGGCAGGGATGGCATCCAGAAAGGCTTTGATGGGCTTCAGAAATGGGGCAGTGCCAGCTATGTGAGGTTCAACAAGTCCCAGCTGCAAGGTCCTGCAGCTGGTTTGGGCCAACCCCAGGCACAAAGCCAGACAGAGAGGGTTGAGAGCAGCCCCCCAAGAAAGAGTCTTGGGGGTGTTGGTTGCTGAACAGCTCCCCAGGAGCCAGCAGTGCCCTCATGCATCTGTGTGCTGGGCTGCAGCCAGAGGAGTGTGGGCAGCAGGGCAAGAGAGGGGATTGTGCCCCTTGGCTCTGCTCTGCTTAGATCTGACCTGAAGTCCTGCCTCCAGTTCTGGTGCCCCAGCATAAGAAGGACACAGAGCTGCTGGAATGAGTCCAGAGGAGGCCACCAAGATGCTCCAAGAGCTGGAGCAGCTCTGCTGTGAGCACAGGCTGAGGGAGCTGGGAGTGTGCAGCCTGCAGAGGAGAAGGCTCAAGAGGGACCTCAGAGCTGCCTGCCAAGAGCTGAAGAGATCCTGCAGGAAGGCTGCAGAGACTTTTATCTGGAAACAGACCAAGGGAGAATGGTTTGAAGCTGAGACAGAGCAGGGTTAGTATGGATTTGAGGAAGAAGTTCTTCAGTGCCAGGGTGTTGGGGCTCTGGAACAGGCTGCCCAGGGAGGCTGTGAATGATTCTCTCTGGGGGTGTTCAAGCCCAGGTTGAAGCCTTGAGCAGCTGAGTCTAGCTGAGAGGTGTCCGTGCCTGTGGTAGGGAGGTTGGAGAAGATGATCTGTGAGGTCCCTTCCAACCTAAGCCATTCTGTGATCATTTGAAGAATGTTTGTGGCTGAGATTTATGTTTGGTTGCTTTGTGTTGCAGGGTGACCCTGGCTTTACAGGCAGTAAAGGTGAAGAAGGGGAAAAGGTAAAACAATTCTGTGCATGCTAATTATAGTTTCAGCTTAACAATTTGATGTAAGGCCAGCCAAGGAGAACTTGGTTCTGAAGGTCTCCCTTAACACTTTCATGGCTGAAATTCTCACTTTTTGCCATGGAAATTAGTCCTCAAATGCTGAAATCCTGAAAAAAACAGCAAGGAAACTTCCATGCACATTAATCAGAGTCTACAGTAGAAAGATCTGATTTGGTTAAGATTTAATAATCAAATAACAATCAAATTTAATCATCACATTTAGAATCAAATCATCAAATTTAACCATCACATTTACCAGAAGCATAACCACTGGATCCCAGTAGTGTTTCCTGGTGTCTTATTTCTATGGTTACTAGGCAAAGTTTACTTATCCTGTCTGAAATGTGTGATGAGATGAAGTGTAGGCATTTATAGCACTTAATTATGACTTTTGCACATTACAAATGCACTTAATGTGTTGATCCTGACTACCAAATGTTGCAAACCCTTTTTTTTTTCCCTAAGTACATAAATTTAGAGCAAGAGCAAAATTTAATATTTGCCCCATCTGAAATAAGGTTGGAGTGAGGTGGGGGTTGGGCTCTTCTCTTTAGTATCACATAATAGAACAAGAGGAAATGGCCTGAAATTGTGCCAGGGGAGGGTCAGGTTGGAGATTAGGAGAAAATCCTTTGCTGCAAGAGTGGTCAGGGACTGGCACAGACTGTCCAGGGAGGTGGTGGAGTCCCCATCACTAGAGATGTTCAAGAAATCTGTGGCCATGGTACTTTGGGTCATGGTTTAATGGCCATGGTGGGGTTGGGTTGATGGTTGGACTCAATGATTGTAGAAGGCTTTTCCAACCCAAATAGTTCTATGATTTTCATACGTGGCTGCCAATTTTAGAAGGTTCATTTTCCTTGCCATACTTCTCTGTACCTACACAGTAGTTAACATGAGTTTTGTTTCCTGCACTCATCTGTCTGGAGCAGGCTGCCTAGAGAAGCTGTGGAGTCTCCCTCTCTGGAGACTCTCAAAACCCCTCTGAACGAGTTCATGTGTGACCTGCCCTGGGTGATCCTGCTTTGGCAGGGGGGATTGAGCTTGATGATCTGTGGAGCTCCCTTCTAACCTCTGACATTCTGTGATTCTGTCTGAGTGAATTGACTGCCTCTGGCCAAGCTGGATGCAGATGCCTTTATCTCTTCCTCTAACTGGAAGCTCAGTCCCTTTGCCTGCTGGCCTGGCACATTGCCCTGAAGAGATTTTTAATCTCTCAACAGCCATAAAGCATAATTTCTGAGTGTAAATTCCAGGAAAAGCCTTTCCTTGTTCTTCAGCAGCAGGGGTTGGAAATGGGAGTTTGAGGCACTTTTCCCTACTTGTAGGTGCTCTGCAGTGGCCAGAAATAGTTCAAAAGCTTCTGTGCTCAAATGAGACCTGAAGTGGCCCTGTGGAGGGCTGTGTTGGCTGATAGAATGCCAGCTGGGTTGCTCTCAGGGATGCCACCTAATCTTCTCGTGTGGCTTCAGACTGTTAGGTCTTCACAGGTCACCACAAGCAAATCTGTGTTGAGGGAGAAGTGGAAGGAAGATTCTGTTCCTAGATTGTTTCACAGGAATTGAAGGAACGATGCTGACAGCTTTGGGTTGAAACTTCAACTCCCAACCATGTTACTGCCTGGCTGCTGCTTTGTCACTGATTTTGGTTGCTCTGACAGCTTGGATTAAGAGCTTCATCTTGGATCGCGGAGAGCTTCTCTGTGCTTCCCTTCACTGTCACACAAAAAAGGTGGAGAAAAGGTTTTCTGCTGAATTCATGTCTGCTAAAGATGAAGAGTGATGAGTGCTGCTGTTCTGGGAATATTCAGACTGCAGAAACAGGAGGGCAGGTGGCAGCTTCCGAGTCTGCTGAGGGGCAATGTGTGTGTGAGCTGGGCTGCTGTGGGCATGCTCACTTACCCACCATCCATCTTCAGAGGTCTTAGCCAGCTTTCCAGACTTCATGTTTTGAAGCATGTTAAGGATTGAAACTGAGGGAGGGGAGAGGAGATTTAGGTTGGATACTGGGAAGAAGCTCTTTGCAGTGAGGGAACGGGGAGGTTGAGGATGTCTTCTCCCTGAAGGTGTTCAGGGCCAGGTTGGATGAGGTCTTATGGAAGCTGTGGTGAGACACTGGCATGGGTTGCCCAGGAAGGTTGTGGCTGCTCTCTCCCTGGATCAAGGGCAGGTTGGATGAGGCCTTGAGTGACCTGTTCTAGTGGGAGGGGTGTCCCTGCCTGTGGCGAGAGGTTGGAACTGGATGAGCTTTGAGGTCCCTTCCAACCTAAACCATTCTGTGATTCTATGACATATAATTGGTGTGGGTTTTCCCCTGGTTTCAATCCATTCTATGATGCTATGATTCCCATGACAGGGAGGCTGGAACTTAATGATCTTTAGGGTTCCTTCAGACCCAAACCATTCTGTGACTCTGAATTTCAGAAGGTTTAAAATTATGGATTTTTTTTTTTTTTTTTTTTGAGGAAGTATTCCAGTAACCAGGAAGGAAGAAGTATGAGAAGTGAAAAGCAGCATCCATAACAACTAACATTTGGAATTTGAAGCTTCAGCCTCTAAAAAATCCCCACTTGTTACACTTGAGTGTTGCTAACTCCAATAACAGATCTTGTTTCTTTGTGGCATCCTTATTCATCAATTCTGAAGGGCTTGTGGATTGGGATTTTTTTCCCCAGTTTTTTTGTTTTGCTTTTTTTTTTCCTCCTGCATAATTGCATTGCAGCTGTGCTGTGCTTTCCTTCAGTTTTATGAATAAATTCTGTTTGAACACAGGCTCTTGGTTCCAGCTGCTGCTGCCACTCTCTTTGCTTCATTTCCCTTATTTTAAGGCAGAGATAAAATAACCCAACCACAGCCAAGCACATTTGTGTTATGTGGAAGCTGAGTCAGCACAATTCAGATTTTTTTGTTTGTTTCTTTCTTTCACAGAATTGTCAGGGTTCAAAGGGATCTCGAGGATCATCCAGTTCCAAACCCCCTGCCAGGGGCAGGGACACCTCACACTAGATCAGGTTGCTCAGAGCCACATCCATCCTGGCCTTAAAAACTGTCTGGGATGAGGCTTCCACCACCTCCCTGGGCAACCTGTGCCACTCTCTCACCAACCTCATGCTGAAGAACTTCTTCCTAAAGTCTAATCTCAATCTGCCCTCCTCCAGCTTAGATCCATTGCTCCCAGTCCTATTACTACCTGACACCCTAAAAAGTCCCTCCCCAGCTTTCTTGTAGCCCACTTCAGATAGTGGAAAGCCACAATATGGTCTCCTGGGTGTCTTCTCTTCTCTAGGCTGAACAGCCTCAGCTTTCTCAGCCTGTCCCCATAGCAGAGGATCTCCAGCCCTCTGATTATCCTCATGTCCCTTCTCTGGACCTTCTTTTTATACCTTATAACTTCAGAACTTAATCTAAAGACCCCCACTAAAAACTATTTCCAGTGTAGCTATTAACAATGTCTTCAGCTGCACTTCAATTTAAGGAAATGTGTGAGTGGAAGGGTCTTTATTTACCAGACATTACTTAGGAAAAAGAAAGAAATTAGGAAGAAATTCTTTACAGTGAGGGTGGTGAGACACCAGCAGAGGTTGCCCAGGGAGGTCATGGATGCCCCCTCTCTCCCCTCTCTAGAGAGAAATAAATTGGGTTTGTTGTGATAGAATGGAAGATGGAAGAGGGCAGATTTAGACTGGAGATGAAGAAGAAATTCTTTGCAGTGAGGGTGGTGAGACACTGGCACAGGTTGCCCAGGGGGGTTGTGGATGCCCCCTCCATGGAGGTATTCATGGTCAGGTTGGATTAAGTTTGGCCAACCTGATCTAGTGGAAGGTGACCCTGCCTAGATTGGACCTAGAGGACCTTCAGAGCTTCCCTGCACTCTCTACCACTCTATGATTCTGTGATTTTGAAAGGCCAGCACAGAGAATGGCTGAGGCTGTGGAGCACATAACCTTTAAGGAAGGCTTGCATGAATGGAGATTACTTAGAGTCAGCTGGAAAGAAATATGTAAACAGATCCCAAATCCAGAGCAGTGCTGCAAAGAGGGAGGGAAATGTGTGCTTGCTGTTGTGTGTGTTTGCAGAAGGGTGGAAGTGTAGCAGAGCATCACACAGCAACACTGAGTGGTGGTCGACAGGTGACTGAACGTGAACCAGCAGTGTGTCCAGACTGCAAGAAGGCCAATGGCATCCTGGCCTGTGTCAAGAATAGTGTGGCCAGCAGGAGCAGGGAAGTCATTGTCCCCCTGTGCTCTGCACTGGTCAGGACACACCTTGAGTCCTGTGTCCAGTTCTATGCCCCTCAATTTAAGAAAGATGTTGAGGTGCTTGAAGGTGTCCAGAGAAGGGCACCAAGGCTGGTGAGGGGACTGGAGCACAGCCCCCTGAGGGAGCTGGGGGTGTGCAGCCTGGAGAAGAGGAGGCTCAGGGCAGACCTCATTGCTGTCTACTTGAAGGGAGGTTGTAGCCAGGTGGGGTTGGGCTCTTCTGCCAGGCACCCAGGGACAGAACAAGAGGACACAGCCTCAAGCTGTGCCAGGGCAGATTCAGGCTGGATGTTAGGAAGAAGTTATTCCCATCAAGAGTGATTGGCATTGGAATGGGCTGCCCAGGGAGGTGGTGGAGTCACCATCCTCAGAGGCTGGATGAGACACTTAGTGCCATGGTTTAGTTATTTAGAAGATGTTAGGCAACAGGCTGGACTCGATGATCCCAGAGGTCTTTTCCAACCTGGTGAATTCTCTGATTCTGCGGGGCTAAAGCAGGATGAGTTTCTGTGCAGCCATTAGGAAATTGGTTTTAATTTTAACACTGTTGTTTATCGTGGAAGTAATTTCCTCTTCCAGCCATCTGCACTTTTTATCTCGGTTACAGAGAAAGGAATAAACTGTGGTGAGGCTTCCTTCATCAGTGCACAGCAGATGAGATTGTCTGTAAGGATTTCAACCATTTTCTGCTAATAGCACAAAAATGATGCCAGGTGTTGCTCACACTGATCCCTCATTCCATAAGCACAGGGAACAGCAAGGCAATTTCTCCTTCAGCATATATCCCTGTGTGGTTTTAATGCCCACCTAATGCTTTTCTGTAACGGGGCAGTAAAGCTCTGGAAGAGGTTGCTCAGAGTGGTTGTGCAGTCTCTTGTCCCTGGTTTTGCAAGATTAGCCCTCAGCAAGCAGACCTGAGCCCAGAGGTGCTCCCTGGTTTGAGCAGGAAATTGGTCTAGAGACCTCCTGGGGTCATGTCCAGCCTCAGTTATTGGCACCTCCAATGCTGCATTTTGCTTTGGACCCCACACTTACAGCAAAGACATTGAGGTGCTGGAGTGTGTTCAGAGAAGGCTAACAAAGCTGGTGAGGGGTCTGGAGAACAGGGCTGGGGAGGAGTGCTTGAGAGACCTGGGGTTGCTCTGCCTAGAGAAACAGAGCCTGAGAGGAGACCTTCTGACTCTTTACAACTCCCTGAAAGGAGGTTGTAGCTGGATTGGGGTTGGTCTCTAGTAACAAGTGACAGAATGAGAGGAATAGCCTCAAGTTACGGCAGGGCAGGTTTAGTTTGGAAGTGAGGAAAAATTTCCATACTGCTCTCTACAACTACCTGAAGGGAGGTTGTAGCCAGGTAGGGTTGGGCTCTTCTGCCAGGCACCCAGGGACAGAACAAGAGGGCACAGCCTCAAGCTGCAGCAGGGCAGGTTCAGGCTGGATATTAGGAAGAAGTTCTTCGCAGAGAAAGTGATTGGCATTGAAATGGGCTGCCTGGGGAGGTGGTGGAGTCCCCATCCCTGGAGGTGTTCAAGAAAAGCCTGGACGGGGCACTTAGTGCCATGGTCTAGTTAATTGGCTAGGGCTGGGTGATAGGTTGGACTGGATGAGCTTGGAGGTCTCTTACAGCCTGGCTGATTCTGTGATTCTATTGGACTAAGGGAAAAGTGTAGAGTAAGGCTCTACTGACACTCATTCGTTGCTTCCAAAGCTTCATCCTTTCAGATGCAGGTTTTGGGTTGGTTTTGGTTTTTGGGATTTTTTTTCCATGGTTTGGTTGTACTTTTGCCTGTGTATACACACGAGAGGAGAGAAAGGCTGGGGCCTGTAAATGTAGAACAAATTGTCACCTGCTTCACTTTCTTCTAAATGCAGGATGTTCTTCGTGTATATATTTACTGGCTTGTGAAGCAGGGTTTGAGTTATCCCAGGAAGCAGGGCTTCCTCTGTTGTCTCCAGCAGAAAATTCCTAATAGATCTTAGTGTCAAGAAGATTTCCTGGGGGTTCAACGTTTTCTGCTTCATCCTATCACACCTAATAAAAGCCTGTGTCTGTCTGTCTGTCTTCCATCCCTTCAGAACACGCCAGGCTGTAAGCTTCCAGCCTGGCCCCAGGTGGAGGTCTTTATGTCACAGCCTTCAATGTGCTTTTCTTAAGTAAGCATAAGTGAGGAGGGAAAATCCTTTCTAAGGTGCTAAGATGAAGTTAGTCAGCATCTAATCTTCCTGATATTTTGGTGTCTGTACCCTAAATCTCAGAGATGAGGATGGCTCAAGTGGTGGGAAAACAGCCCCTGACATTCTGTGATTCTGCAAGCTGATCTACTTGCAAAATAGAAGCTATTACCCCTGGGTAGAAGATAGTGTTGAAACTCTAGGGTTTGTAATTAAAAATAAATAGAAGTGACAGCTAAGAGAAGCAGTTAGTGACCCTCCTGTGTGTTAGCACAGCACTTTTATTTGGCTACATTCTGCTAGAATCTCAGCCTGGGGAAAAGAAGGCTTCAGGGAGACTTTAGAGCAGCCTTCCAGTAAGTGAAAGGACTGCGAGAAAGCTGGGGAGGGACTTTGGACAAGGGCTTGGAGTGATAGGGTGAGAGGGAATGGATTGAAGCTGGAGGAGGGGAGATTGAGACTGGAGGTTAGGAAGAAATTCTTTGCAGTGAGGGTGGTGAGGCACTGGAACTGGTTGCCCAAGGAGGCTGTGGATGTCCCTTCCCTGAAGGTGTTCAGGGCCAGGCTGGATGAGTCCTTGAGCAACTTGGGCTGGTGGGAGCTGTTACTGCCCATGCCAGGGGGGTTGGAACTGGATGATCTTTAAGCTTCCTTCCAATCCAAACCATTCTCTGATTCTATCAGTTTACTTTAATCCACAAAGCTCTTCAAATTCCAATTGTTCCTGCAACATAGGAAGCCACTTGTGTGGTAGACCCAGATGTGGAGATCTGGGCAAGAAATGCCCTGTGGTGCTATGCAGAAAGTTTGGGGGGGGTTTATGTTTTTTTGGGGGGGAGTTTGGTTTGCTTTTTGGGTTGTTGTTGTTAATTGTTTAATTTGGGGTTTTATTTGATCGGTTGGTTCCTTTTAAGGAAAAATCAATCAGCATTACTCAGAGCTGGGTGGGGTTTTAAAGCAGCTGTGGAGCATTCTGCTGAGACAGAAGAGCCAAAGGCAGAATGTTTAAAAGCAGCAAGCATCCATGGCTATCCTAATGAGATGTGAGGGGCTTCAGAGGTCAAAAATCATTAGTTACCTGCAGTGAGTTAGTGACACTCTCCAGCTTGCCTGCTCTGCAGAGTATTCCAGCTATTGTTAACAATGGTACATTAAAATGCTTGGAGCAAAGGATATCAGGGATTCCTGATTAGTATCATTAACAGGGCAAGGCTGTAAAAAAAAAAAAAACCAACCCAAACTTTACCTTTTTAGGTAATTTTCTTGATATGAAGGCTTTTTATTTCCAAACAGATTACTTTGCCTATATACTAGGAAGGATAATATCTGCAAGCAAAATGTGGCAGGCTCAAGGTGGGCAAGTGAGTTGCAGGCTGGTACTCTGATCTTGGAGAGATCATGCATGAAGCCCTGGCTCTAATTACATTATAGAGTGTTATCACTAATTAATAGTCCAATTACAGAGTGTTATTGCTTGGTACCACTCCAGGCTGGGGGATGATGAGGTTGAAAAGGACTTGGAGGGTGCTGTTCTAGTGAGAGGTGTCCCTGCCTATGGTGAGGGGTTGGAACTAGATGATCTTTGAGGTCACTTCCAACCTAAACCATTCTGTGATTCTGTTGCTGGTGGGTGAGGAGCTTGGCATGAGCTAGCAATGGGCACTTGCAGCCCTGAAGGCTAGTGGCAGCCTGAGGTGTATCAAAAGATGTGTGGCCAGCAGAGAGAGAGAGGGGATTCTACCACTCTGCTCACTCAGACCTCCCCAGAAGGACTGTGTCATGCTCTGGAGTTCTTAATGTGGGAAGGACATGGAACTCATGGAGCAGACACAGAGGAGAGGCATGAAGATGATCAGAAGGCTGGAGCCATGAGGACAGGCTGAGAGAGCCGAGGTTGTGCAGCCTGGAAGAAAAAAAGGTTCAGGGGAGACCTTGCAGCTGCATTTCAGTATCTGAATAAAGGCTGGGGAAGGACTGTTTAGAAGGGCTTGTGGTGACAGGATGAGGAGAAGTGGTTTGAAATGAGCAGGGGAGATTTAGATAGGATTATTAGGAGGTTCTTTACTCTGAGGACAGTGAAATACTGGAACAGGTTATCCAGAGATCTGGTGAAGGCCCCATCCTTGGAGACACTCAAGGTCAAACCTGATGGGGTCCTGAGCAACCTGTCTGGTTGGGCATGTCCTTATGGGGAGGTTGGACAAGGTGCACCTGGAACAGGTTGCCCAGAGGGGTGGTTCAGGCCACTTCCCTGGAGTTGTTTAAGCCAAGGCTGGATGAGGCTCTGTCCAGCCTAATCTAGGGTAGGGTGTCCCTGGGCGTGGCAGAGGGGTTGGAATTAGATGATCCTTGTGGTCCTTCCAATTCTGACTGATTCTATTATTCTATGACCTTCAAGGTTTGTCTTGCAACCCAAAGCATTCTGTGAATTCTGCGTATCCACCATTATCCACAGCAGACTGAGCAACCCCATCAGCTCCTTCCCTTGGGGGAAATGAAAGCAGAATGCACCCAGAGAAGCAGTTCAGTGTTACATTGAATTAGTTTGAGTCAACTCATAAACAAGGCACAGCACTTCCAGAGCTTTGGCATCCTCTTTTTGCAATAAATAGTCTTTAATTATTTCATCCAAATATAGTCTAAGCAGGCAGCAGTGTTAGGTAGGAACAGACATTAACATTTCTTCTCTCTCTTTGTTTGTTGATTTATGAGGTAAGCCACAGAGCTGGTTGTTAGCAGCCTCCTCTGCACTGCAGATTGGCTTTGGTGGTTGTGCAAATTGGCTGGCTGTGAAGCTATGGATTCTGCAGCACAGTGTGCTCCATGGAGGCAGAAAGCAGTGGGACTTGGCTTGCTCCTCAGCAGAGTGAATTGTCCAACCTGGACCTCTGGTTTGAGTTCTGGCTTCACACAGCACACACACATTCCATACAACCAGCTTGGGGAGGGCAAATTGTTTACTCTCTTAAAAAAATTTAGAGAACACTTTGGAGAGCACAGAATCATTGAATAGTTTTGGCAGGAAAAGACAACCCAGTCCAGCCCAGCAACCCAACACCACTGTGGCCATTAAACCACAGCCCAAAATGCCATGGCCACAAGTTTCTTGAACACCTCCAGGGATGAGGACTCCACCACCTCCCTGGGCAGCCTGTGCCAATGCCTGGCAAGCATCTCTTGTGAAGAACTGCTGAGGCACCTGGGATTGTTTGGTCTGGAGGGGAGACCTCATTGCTATCTACAACGCCCTGAAAGGGTTGGAAGGGACCTTAAAGGTCATCTAGTTGCAATGTCTCCACCATGGGCAGGGACATCTTGCACTAGACCGGGTTGTTCAGGGCCTCTTAAAGGTCTTTTCTAACCAAAACCAGAATGGTTTGCATTGGAAGAGACCTTAAAGGTCATCTAGTTGCAATGCCCCCGCTTTGGGCAGGGACACCTTCCAGTAGACCAGGTTGCTCAAGGCCTCTTAAAGTCTTTTTCCTACCCAAACAATTCTATGATTCCATCTTTCTATGATTCCATCTTTCTCTTGATGTGTTACACAACTTGGGCAGGCACCACCTGAAAAGAGCTTGTAGGTAGATGGGGGTTGTTCTCTTGGTCTCTTGTGATAGAATAAGAGGGAGGTTAGACTAGATGATCTTTCAGATCCCTTCCAGCCCCTAATGTTCTGTGATTCTGTGGTAAAGAAAAACTTTATCCCGAGGGCGGCAGAGCACTGGAGCAGGCTGCCCAGAGAGGTTGTGGAGTCTCCTTCTCTGGAGACTTTCAAAACCTGGATCAATTCCTGTGCAACCTGTTCTAGGTGAATCAGCTCTACCAGGGGGAGCTGGACTGGATGATCTGCAGAGACACCTTTCAACGCCTACCATGCTGTGATGCTATGACCTAGTGAAGCCATTGTGTGCATGGGGTTATTAAAATCACAGTTTGCTGCTGCTAATTTGTTACTAGGCTCCAATTGTTTGTGCAAGCTCATACAAACTCATTTTGCAAACCCAATTACTGGATGCAAAGGCCTCTGCCATTGCCAGGGGATGAATAGCTCTGAATCAAGGCTGTGTCACAAATGGAATTAGCTGAAGGATCTCAGTTCAATACCATTTACCTAACAAAATTATGAGGATGATGCTGGCCTGATAAATGAGTTCTGCTCAGATGAATGTGATCCCCTGGAGATGATGGAATTTCGGTACAGGGATGTTTGCTGCCTTTGGTTAGTATGAAGAGCTTGGACGTGAAAATCCTCAAGCTATTGTTAGAATTATGTTACTTTCATGATTTCTAACTCCAGTTTAGTGTCAGAGATGCAGTTATAGATGGCTTCAGGGTTCTGAAGGACATCCCTCCTTACATTATGCTTATGATATCTAGTATTGGTGAGGCTACACCTTGAGTAAAGGGGTCCTCACTACAAAAAGGGCATTGAGGTGGTGGAGCATACCCAGAGAAGGGTAGCAAAGCTGAACAGGGTTGGTGAGGAGCAGCTGAGGTTGTTTAGTCTGGAGAAGAAGCAGCTGAGGAGAGAGCACATTGTTCTATAGAGCTCCCTGAAAGGAGATTGAAGTCAGGTGAGTGTTGGTCTCCTCTCTAGTAACATGGGGTAGGATGAGAGGAAATGGCCTCAAGATGCATCACAGGAGGTTTTGGTTGGAGATGAGAAGAAATTCCTTGACTGAAAGGGTTTTCAAAAACTGAAGCAGGCTCCTTATGGAGATGGTTGAATTCTTCCATCCCTGAAGGTGCTCCAAAGAGGCAGAAATGTGGTATTGAGGGGCATGGTTTGGCACCAGCCTTGGCAGAGTTAGCTAATACTTGGACTTGATGATCCTCCAGGTGTCTTCCATCTGAACCAATTCTGTGGTTGCCAAGCAGGTGGATTGATTGGGTTGCTGTTGATGCAGTGTGTGGTAACTGGAACGGCATGGTACTTAGAGACAATACATTTTAAAAAAGCCTTTCATGTATTCTCCACAGAAGGTTGTGTTTGTAGCTGGTGCTCTGTGACCAAAGACAGGAACCACCCTGCACAGTCAGCATCCAAAGGCCCTTGCCTACCATTCTTTTTTTTTTCCCCTTTTGATTCATAATGTGTTTCAAGATTCTTACTTGTGAGGAAGCTTCCACAACAGAAATCATTTCCATTCTCAAGTGCAGTCAGCAAACCAATACACTTGAGTCAGAGAAATAAAAATAGTGAGGGCAGTTCTGTGATCAGGCATTTAAACCACAGCCCCAGAATGAAAGCAATTAATTGAATGTTGGTGGTAGGATTTTTCCACAAGGAAAACTGGTCCCCAGTGTGTGTTTCTGTTTCACCACTATCTTCTTGGAGCACTGTGAGAACCAAGGAAGATTTTTCTGTGGTGAGTGTGGAGCTCTGTGGCTCTCAGAGCCTGAAGACATTTTTTCAGAGGCATTTAATTAGAAGGAATTTCAGCTGGAATGTAAGAAATGGTTTTGCTTGTACAGCCAAGCAGTGAGGGCTCCCAGGAGACCTTGTTGTGGCCTTCCAGTATCTGAAGTGGGCTACAAGAAAGTGGGGGAGGGACTTTTTAGGATGTCAAGTAGTGATAGGACTGGGGGGAATGGATCCAAGTTAGAGGAGGGAAGATTTAGATAAGGCATTAGGAAGAAGTTCTTCAGCGTGAGGATGGTGAGAGACTGGCACAGGTTACCCAGGGAGGTGGTGGAAGCCTCATCCCTGGAGGTTTTTAATGCCAGGTTGGATGTGGCTCTGATTGAGTGTGAGGTGTCCCTGCCCATGGCAGGAGGGTTGGAACTGGATGATCCTTGAGATCCCTTCCAGCTCTGACAATTCTGTGCTTCTGTACGTGCAGAACAAACCAGCAACTTAAAATATCCTTTCTGGTGACTGCTGTCATGGGGTAGCATTTGTCTTGTGTGTCTAATAAAATAAATATTTATCCTTTCAGGGTGAAAAAGGAGAGAAAGGAGAACCAGGACCAGAAGGCAGTCATGGAAGAGAGGTAAACTGAATGATAATCAGCCAAGTTACAAACTTTGCAGGGGTGGTTAAGCAATGCAATTCATGATTAAGCAGTGAAATCTGAGTCAAATTTTCTCTTTTCTTTTTCTCTGATGGCTTTCACTTCCTACTTAATGATTTGGTTTGGACCATATTTGAGGTAGAGCATGAACTGCTGTCTCAAAATATTGGATAATCCCAATCAGTGTGTTCACATGCAGGCTTCAACTGTAGCTATCACTATAGAAACTCCCAGTAATAAATCTTTCTTTTCCCTAATACATTGAGTTGAAGTTGTGGCTTGGGGCTGAGGTTGTGGCTAGAGGCAGATGTTGTGGCTTTGAGTGAGTTTCAGTTGTCCCGTTAATTTAAATGTCCCTTTAATTTAAATGTCCCTTGGAATTTATTTTTTTAATGTGTCTTAAACCAGGATGAGAGGATGTTGTATCAGCGTAATAATAACAACAACTAGTGATAGTAATTATAACGATAATAATAAGATTCCTGCAACAACAAATTAAACCAGCCGTTTACTGTATCTCCCTCTTCTGTCTCCTTCCTTGATCTAGCCAGGGGTCAACCTGAGCGTGTGTTTTAATGCAGAATGTTGTCCCTCTGTTTGCAAATGATCACCAAGAGCACCTCGGAGGGATTTGTACTTCCCTGTCCAGATTTTGTGGGCAATGGCTAGCATTAGGGCTGGTATCCCAGACAGAGGGCTTGGAGACACCATTCAGCAAAGACTTTTTTTTTAGCCACTTTCCCAACAGAGTAAGAAGTTCAGCATTTGACAGAGAAATGCTGAGAGAGTCTAGCTGGAGCCACTGAAAATGCAGTAGAAGAGGTTAGGTAATGCTAACACTTTTCCTGTCATCAGGCACACTGAAAAAGTAGGTTTCTTTTTTTAGTTTATTACAATTTAATGCTATTTTGGACTTAATGGTGGGTGTCTTCCCCATGAAAACATGCACTGTGCACTGAGTGAAACTCCCTTTAGGTATTCCAAGAGGTATCCTCTTGTAGCCTGCCTGTCTGTAAAGGTGAACTGTATACTCCTGCCATGCATACATTAATGCTGACAGCATGGAAAGAACACATCTGTGCTTCTTTCCATAGCTCTGGGGGCATTTCTGTGTTGGCCTTACCACCAGCTCCTTTACTGCCTGGGATCTTGTTCCATAAACCTTTTAGGAAGAGTAAGGAATACCAAGTATCTGGTGAACTCCAGAGCGTGTCTGGCATAGTGAGGCTGGGAAAGTGTGAAACGTTGAACCTTTCTCTTTGGAAATGTTTACTGAACTGTTGGGATGTGCCAAGAAATGGCAGGTTCTCATCCTAAGAACCCTCATGCAAACATCTTGGAAGTAAAACTGCACTGTGGTATTATCTGAACACACCCCCACACCCCCCTCCCCGTAATTCCTTGTTAGCAGCACTTCTGTCAGATGCTTTGCATTCAGTGATCAGTGTGCATGGAGATGCCAGTGACAAAGCTGAAATTTAAAGGGCCAGGTGTCCCTGACCCTTGCTTGCTATCAGTGTCTCTCCAAGTCGTTCCACCCACGGAAATGGAACATCTGATATTCATGAAATAGTGAAGTTCATCTCCTCTGAGGAGAGACTGAGGCAGTTGGGGCTGTTCCATCTGGAGAGGAGAAGGCTCCTGGGTGACCTTATTATGACCTTCCAGTATCTTACAAGAAAGCTGGGAAGGGACTTTTTATGATGTCAGGTAGTGATAGGATTGGGGGGAATGGAACGAAGCTAAAAATGGGTAAATTCAGACTGGATGTGAGGAAAAAGTTCCTCAGCATGAGGGTTGTGAGAGCCTGGAATGAGTTGCCCAGGGAGGTGGTGGAAGCCTCATCCCTGGCGGTATTTAAGGCCAGACTGGATGAGGCTGTGGACAGCCTGATCTAGTGTGAGGTGTCCCTGCCCATGGCAGGGGAGTTGGAACTGGATGATCCTTGTGGTCCCTTCCAACCCTGACTGAGTCTCTGATTCTCTAGTCTGCTTCCATGGCTGTAATCTGCAGCACTGCACAAAGAAAGCCAGAAAATGCTTCAAGCTGCTGCTCTCAGCTGCTGGCAGCTGTCGCCTCTGCCTGGTGAACTGAGGGTTTCTGTAGGCATAAGTGAAGAACTTGAAAATTATGACTGAGCATTTTCTCCTGCACAAATGGTAGAATATTGGAATTTATTTTGCTCAGAATCACAGAAACATTCAGGTTGGCAAAGCCCCTCAGGATCACCAAGTCCAACCTAGAACCCTACTCTACAAGATTCACCTCAAACCATAGCCCCAAGCACCACATCCAAACCACCCTGGAACACATCCAGGGTGGGTGACTCCACCACCTCCCTGGGCAGCTCATTCCAGTCCCTGACTGCTCTCTCTGTGAAGAACTTTTTCCTAATGTCCAATCTAAACCTGCCCAGTCTCAGTTTGAGGCCATTCTCCCTTGTTCTGTCTCCAACTACCTGGTAAGTGGCTGGTGACAGAATTTGCTTGCTGGTGCTGCTTGTATTGATTTAGCTGTACCAAAGTTTCCTCCTAGAAGAAAGCAGCGTGAAAGAGGGGAAAGCAGACCTGATTTGGAGACCAGGCTTTCTGTGATGATAAAAAGCTACCTAAGAAGTTTATTTCTCTCCTCCCTTGCTGGTAGCCCAGAAAGTTGTTGGATGTCCCATGCCTGGAGACATGCAAAATCAAACCTGATCTGTTCAAAGATGTTAGAGGGAAGATTTAGACTGGAGATAGGGAAGAAATTCTTTCCAGTCAGGGTAGTGAGACACTGGCTCAGAGAGGTTGTGGATGCTCCCTCCCTGGTGGTGCTCAAGACCAGGTTGGATGAGGTCTTGAGCAGTCTTAGTGGCAAGTGTCCCTACCCATGGCAAGGGGATTGAAATTAGATGATCTTCAAGGTCCCTTCCAACCCCACCCATTCTATGGCTCTATGACTGAGTCTATATCCTTGCTCAGTGCAGGGTGGTTGGACCAGGTGATCTTTGAAGGTCTCTTCCAACCTGTCATTCTATGGTGGTGCTAACTGGGTCATATAATCTCACTGAGGACTAGGTTTGGATGCAGGAACGGGGAATATATTTAACTGCTCTGCACATCTCCCTGTTTGCCACTCCAGAAATCCGAGCCAAGATCTACAGTGCCATGTCCCAGCCTGGGACACTATTCAATATCCATCTGACAACGTGAATGCTTACTATAAATACCAGTTATGTGCTTACCATTGTTTGGAGCTTCTTAAGGAGCAGTTATAAATAACTTCATATATTTACTAATGCAATCCATAAATAGCTTAATGCATTACCAATGTTGTCCTCCTGTGCTACGTGCCTGTGTCCCAGCTGTGAGCAGGTATTGCCCTGCATGACAACAGCAGCCAGATTGTTTGAGCAGTGCCTCTGAGTTATTCCTTGAGACTATTCTAGCTTTTTTTAAGCTCTTTTTAATTTTTTTTTTTTAACATTAGCAATGCTCTCATTTGGATCACTGTAGCAAGTGGAGCTTCACAGACACAGTAGTGTCTGAAGGGAATCCTGACAGGTGCAGTTTCTTCTCCATTCCACTCCTGTTCCCTATAGAATAAGGAAATTTTTTCAAGACAGATATCCATTAAATTGTCTATGGAGTAAGACCTCCTGAGAGGAGATTTTTGACTCTCACTACAAGAAAGAATGTTGAAAGAAGGACAACAAAGCTGATAAAGGAGGTCTAGAGAGCAAGTCTTATGAGGAGGTGCTTGAAATTGGTTAGTCTGGAGAAGAGGAAGCTGAGGGGAGGTTGTCTTGCTCTCTACAACTCCCTGAAAGGAGGCTGGAGCAAGTAACAAGTGATAGGATTAGAGGAAATGGCCTCAGGTTGCACCAGGGGAGGTTCAGGTTGGAGATTAGAAGAAACTCTTCAACTGAAATGGTTCTCAAAGACTGGAACAGGCTCCTCATGGAGGTAGTTGAATCCTTCCATCCCTCGAGGTGTTTCAAAGAGACAGAAATGTGGTACTGAGGGATGTGGTTTAGCAGCAGCTTTGCTAGAGCTAGATAATTATGTGACTTGAAGATCTTCAAGGTCCTTTAGAACTGAAAACCAGGGGAGGTTTAGGTTGGATATTAGAAGAAACTCTTTGACTGAAAAGGTTCTCAAAGACTGGAACAGGCTCCCCATCCCTGGAGGTGTTTGAAGGGACCAGCCTTGGCAGTGTTAGGAAGGGAATGGTTGTACTCAATGCTCTTAAAGGTCTTTTCCAAGCAAAATGATTCTGTGATCCCATGTCATGTCCATATGCTTGTCAGCTGAGCTGAAATGGAAAGAGAATCTTCTATTATTGTAGTTTTTAGAATCTTTTTGGCATCATGGCATTTTCTTGGCTCAGGTAAGGAAGTGAATAGCAGGGGATGCTCCCAATTAATGTTCTGCTGACATGAAATACTTCAGCAACAAATAAAATAGAAATGTGATATCTATCAGCATGTGTCATGCACAGTAGGGGAAGAACAGAGTCTTTCTTGTCAACTGTAAAAAAAAAAATAGCCTTAACATCTAGGATATAATCTCTACAGCATTAAACCAAGTGATTCATGAATGATTTTTGTTTTTTTTCTCTTGCTGGGGAAAGTGGCTTTTGAAAGACCTTCCTCTGTTAAATATAGTTATTTACATAGCTGGTGTCAAAGGATGAACCTCTGAAATTCAGGAAGCAAGAAAAAGAATCCCCAGGCTTGCAATGGGAAGACTGAAAACACAGCAGAGCTTTCTGGTTTTATGCTTGTGGGCCAAGGTGAATGGAAGCATGAGCAGTTTAAAAGAGATGTGACAGCAACGCTCATTAAGCTTCACACATCCATGGCCTGGAAGCTTCAACTCCCTTAGTGTTATAATTTTAAGGAAACCAGAGAATTCTGGAATGACTCAGGTTGGAAAGGACATTAGAGATCATCTACCCCAACCTCCCTGCTGTGAGCAGGGACACCTCGCAACTATACTCAGCTTCTCAAGGCTTCTTCCAGCCTGGGCTTGAACAACCCCAGGGAGCAGGTAGTTACAACCTCTCTGGGCAGCCTATTCCAGACTCTCACCACTCTGGTACTCTTCTTTCTCAGATCCAGTCTGTCCCTGCTCTGCCTCAGCTTCACACCATTCCCCTTGGCCTGTCTCTAGACACCCTCAGCAAATGTCCCTCTGCAGCTTTCCTGTAGGATCCTTTCAGGTACTGGAAGGCAGCTCTGAAGTCCCCCTGGAGCTTTCTCTTCTCCAGGCTGCACAGCCCCAGCTCCCTGAGCCTGCCCTCAAGGCTGTTGCTTGGAAATACAATGACATTTAATTACATTTAGAGTTTGAGGATTCTCTTAGGGACAGAAGTGTGATGAGGCAGTAGACACCGATCAGGGTCCAGAAAATTCTGGTGGTGCAGACTAATCCTAAGGCAGCAATGTGCTCTCCTGGCTGGGAAGGCCAATGGCATCCTGGGGTGTATTAAGAAGTGTGTGACCAGCAGGTCCAGGGAGGTTCTTCTGCCACTCTGCTCTGCCATGATGAGTACTGTGTCCAGACATGGGCTGTCAAGAAGCAGGAGGAGCTACTACAGAGCATCCTGCAAAGAGTCTCCAAGATGATGATGATGGGACTGGAGCATCTGCCTTATGAGGAAGCTGGGGCTGTTGAGCCTGGAGAAGAGGAGATGAGGAGTGATCTCCTTAATGCTGGTCAACAGCTAGGGGTGAGTGTCAGGAGGATGGAGCCAGCCCCTTCCAGTGGTGCCCAGTGACAGGACACAAACTGGAACACAGGAGGCTCCAGGTAAACATAAGGAAAAACTTCCTGACTTTGAGGGTGGCAGAGTCCTAGAGCAGATGTTGGGGAGTGGTCTGCTCTGGAGTCATTCCAAACTCGCCTGGACATGCTCCTGTGTGATTTTCTCTAGGGGAACCTGCTCTAGCAGGGGGGCTGGACTAGAAGACGTTCAGAGGTCCCTTCCCACTCCTGCCATCTGTGAATCAGTGACTCAGAAGCTGTTGTTTTAATTTAGTTAGCTCTTCAGGCTGCTCTTGGAGAAAGTGCATGGCACAGTTTTCTCAGGCCTCTCTGAACTTCCTAGGGCCTCTTAGGTCAGAACTCATCAAGTAAAGCATTAGGGCACAAGACTGATGTTTGCCTTGGATGGAATGCTTCATTTCCCCAATGTTCCTCAACTCCAGAGTTCTCTAATTGATAATTTGATGCCAGAGTAACAATTCAGTTATTTGGGAACTCTTTGGTTTTGGGTTTTTTGGTTTTTTTTTCAGGCTTCTCTGATCAAATTCATGTCTACTATTATGACAAACATTTTGTGTCAGGGTGAGAGGTTAATGAGGCTCTCAGGCACTTCCCAGCTGTGGATAAGGCAGCAATTGATGGCAGCTGAGAAAAGGCTGTGGACCTGCCTTCTGACACCACGGGGAGGTTTGTGGTGTGCTTTACAGCTGTTTCTTCATCTCAGTAACCTCTCTTTAATAAGCTGTTAAACAGGGCTGTGGCTCTCCATGCCCTTGGTCCCTCTGGCCTCCAGTCCATAGGGAATTTCCAGTGGGAAGAGTCCAACAGAGGGCCACAAGGCTGATGATATTTAAAGGCGGATGGAGCTGGACTCTTTTCTTTCAGTGGTGGCCAGTGGGAACAAACAAGGACTTAAGGAAAAGCTTCTTGACTTTGGGAATGCCAAAGCACTGGAGCAGGGTTCCCAGAGAGGTGTTGAAGTCTCCTGCTCTGGAGACTTTCCAACCCCTCTTTGACATGCTCCTGTGCAACCTGTTCTAGGTGACCCTGCTTTACCAGAGGGGTTGGAGTAGATGATTTCCAAAGGTCCCTGCCAAGCCCTGCTGTTCTGTAAGCCTTACAAACTGGCAGCTGTGTAAGAGTTGTTTCCCAGTAAGTTTAGTTTTCTTACCCTGGCTTTATTTAGGCTTCTGTGTTTGCTCCCAGATCAGCTGCTTGTCAGTCTGCTGCTGAAAGTCTTCCTCAAACATCCCTGGCCTGTCATTCAAATCCCCCTGCATGAGTTGCAGAGGCTTTTATCAGCAGGCCTGGCAGCTAGTCACTCTCATGGAGAGGTATCTGCTCATTAAACCCTTACAACCCCCTTGTGTGTCCTTTAAGCCCAGCTCAACATCACAGTGGCAAGGTTAAAAGCAACAAAGTCTACAAGGAAAGCTCATTTCCAGAAGCAGACTCCTTTAAACTGCAGAATGCTTTCTCCATCCTGTGCAAGCACAAACTCACTTCTCCCTTTTCATAAAGCCCTGCAGGTTGTTTGGAAGTGCTCACAGACCTGTCTGCATGGCTGAAGTCGTTGCTGCTGTTTGATGGGCAGGTTAGCTGATACCCTAGGGGTTAAGTTTCCTTCATAGTGTGGTTCCTGAGACGCTGCAGGCATATGAGATGTGATTTGCAGCACATGTAGCAAGCCATGGATCCTCTGCTCTGTTGCCCTTCTCTCCTATTTGTCGTGTTTAAGCCCACCTAGCCTGCAGCAAAGCACCACACAGCCACTTACTAGCTCCTAACCACCTCCAGTGGGGTGGGGAGGAGAACATACACCAAAAGGCTCCAGGGTGTAGGTGAGGACAGAGGGTTCATTCATGGGTTATCATCACAGACAAAACACAAACCCAGCTTGGGGAAATGGTATCTATTGTGTAAAGCTCTGGAGCCCCCATTGTCAAGAACTTCTTCCTTGCCTCCAACATGAGGAGAGCTTGGAGTGGTTGTGGTTTATGCAGTCCTTCAGAAGGAGGTGAAAAACTGAAATGCAGTGGATGGAGGTAATAGTAAATAATCTGTAAAAATCAAGCACATTTTTTGGCTTGCTTTCCGACTCCATCTGCCTATTACGTTTCTGAAGTTCAAACAGCAAAACTCCTTCTGATTTAACTCTTACATATTTGGCAAGCCTAATGAAGGACAAATGAGAGCTAAATCAGGGGTATTTACAACAAGCACAAATTGAATCCAAAGTGGGTGCTTAAATGCTCACATGGTTGTAAATGCTGCTCCTTCCAGATGGTGAATTAATGTCATTGTAGCAGGAAGTGGAGTTGCACAAATAGGCAGGATTTAGAACACTCACTCATTTTGTGTTTCTGTCCCCACCAAGGCACAGATGTTACTTAGCATTTGCTTGCCAGTTGTCTCCATCCTTCCAATTACTTCAAACTGAGGAGGAGAGTTTGCATGGGAGAGGAGGGGGCTGGGAAGGGCTGGAGGTAGTGAACCAGTAAAACTTCATTCAAATGTAGGGGAATCTTTACTGTCCTCAACCTATTTAACTTCCATTATAATAATGCTGGTGGCCAGCTTGGGGAGCATCTCATATGGTTCAGTCCTGCTTGTGGAGTGTCTTATCATGGTCAGTCCTGCTTGGGGAATGTGTTATGTTATGTTATGGTTCAGTCTTGCTTGGGAGTATCTTATCATGCCTCAGCCTTGCTTGTGGAGTGTCTCATGATGGTTCAGTCCTGCTTGGGAGTGTCTTATCATGTCTCAGTCCTGCTTGTGGAGTCTCTTATCACATCTCAGACATGCTAGTGGAATATCTTATCATGTCTCAGTCCTGCTTGTGGAGTCTCTTATCATGTCTCAGTCCTGCTTGTGGAGTCTCTTACCATGTCTCAGACCTGCTTGTGGAGTGTCTTAACATGTCTCAGCCCTGCTTGTGGAGCATCTCATGATGGTTCAGTCCTGCTTGGGAGTATCTCATGGTTCAGTCCTGCTTGTGGAGTCTCTTATCACATCTCAGACATGCTAGTGGAGTATCTCATCATGGTTCAGTCCTGCTTGTGGAGTGTCTTATCATGGCTCAGTCCTGCTTGGGGAGCATCTCATCATGGTTCAGGTGATAGAACGAGAGGATATGGCCTGAAATTGTGCCAGAGGATGTTTGAGTTGGAAAAAATTGTTGACTGAAAGGGTGGTCAGGCATTAGAATAGGTTGCCCAAAGAAGTGCTTTGTCACTGTCCTGGAGGCGTGCAAGAAACTTGTGGCCATGACACTTCAGAACGTGGTGCAATGGCCATGGTGGTGTTGGGTTGATGGTTGGATTTAATGAGTCAAAGCAGTTCTATGATTCTGTGATCTTTGTCAGCCACTGCAGACACAAACCCATTGGGACTGCAAAGGAATTTAGCATTTCTCTGTGGTGCTTGCTGCAGTGAGGCACAATCAAGTGGAGAGTTTGGCTTTCTGTGTTTCATTACATGTCACAGGCACATGTGGCCTTCAGTAGGCATTTATCTGGTCACAAAAGAATTGTGGCATCACAGTATTAAATACTGTGATCTATTTGTGGTTAGCATAAGCTGATTCATAGTGCTATAAGGTTTTGTCCAGCACTTTCTACAGATGATAACAAATATCCTAGAATCGTGTCATAGAATGGGTTGAGTTAGAAGGGAACTTAAAGAGCATCCAGTTCCAACCCCTGCCATGGGCAGGGACACCTCCCATCAGCCCAGGTTGCTCAAGGCCCCGTCCAACCTGGCCTTCTGAATACCTCCAGGGAGGGGGCATCCATGACCTCCCTGGGCAACCTGTGCCAGTGTCTCACCACCTCACTGGAAAAAACTTCTTCCTAATCTCCATTCTAAATCTCTTTCCTTCAATCCATTGCCTCTCATCCTATCAGGGTGGTGAGAACCTGGAAGGGGTTGCCCAGGGAGGTGGTGGAAGCCTCATCCCTGGAGGTGTTTAAGGCCAGGTTGGGTGAGGCTCTGGCCAGCCTGATCTAGTGTGAGGTGTCCTTTCCCATGTCAGGGAGGTTGGAACTGGATGATGCTTGTGGTCCCTTCCAACCCTAACTCATTCTATGATTCTATTACTTCAAACCCTTGTAAAAAGTCTCTCCCCAGCTTTCTTGTAGTCCTCCTTCAAATACTAGAGGGCCTCAGGATGTCTCCCTGGAGCCCAAACAGCCCCAACTCTCTTCCTGTCCCAACAGAGGAGGTTCTGCAGCCCTCTGATCATCTTCATGGCCTTTTCTGGACCCACTCCAACGAATATGTATTTTTCTCTTTGTCTAGGGCCAAAAAGGTGACCCTGGTGTTGCTGGTATGGCTGGCCCTAAAGGAGAGAAGGTATTTTGTTCAGCTTTAAAGTTGTCTGTCTACATGTGTGCATAGCTCTTCAATATTGAACCCATGACCTTCACTGCTGCCATTTGTGTAGCTCAGGGCTGCAACATGAGCCCAGACTAACTGCTAAGGTGAGGCACAGGTCCTCCTGATCACAGTGAAAAGGGGAAGGAATTCTAGAGCAGAAGCCTAAATTCCATGCACTGAATTCTGGCTGCTGTGATTTGTTGCCATCACCTGAGCCTAGAGGTCTCACAGCAAGATTCCTACCACAGCCACTTAATTGTGGGAGCACGTTAGGCAGTCAGATGCCCTTACCTAGGTGAGCTGCCAGACCGACTTCAGTGCCCACCTCATGCAGGCAAGCTGCAGCTTGTGACTGTGACACATAGCAGATGTCTCTGGGAGGATTTCTGCTTTTCTTTTTTCAAGCTGGGGTTCATTTATGCACTGATTTACCATTTTTCCCCCCTCCCTCTTTTTCCATTTAACCTGTGATGAGCTACACCACTCATGGATATCCTCACTGATTTTTGTCATCACAGCACATTTGATGATCTGACTGAATTGTTTTCTGCCTATACTTTAAAATGCCTGGAGGTTAAATGTGTGTAACTGAAGAGCTTGCTGATTTATTTTCTTCTCTGTTTCACCCAGGGAGACTCAGGACCTCCAGGACCAGCTGCTTTGAGTGTAAGTACATGCAAAAGGAAGACAGATGCAAGAAAACGAGAGAGAAATGGTTGCACCTTTGGGCTTCTTTGCAATGTGAATGCTTCCATTATTATCTGCTCAGAAGGTCTCTCTGCTTTCTACACAAACTGCAAGGCAAGGCAAAGGGAGTTTTATAACTCTGGAGAAAATCAGCATCTTGTTTCCCATCAAATGCTAACAAGAATATTATTGGATTTGGTTTGGGGGGTTTTTTTGGGGGGGGTTGTTGTTTTGTGGGGGTTTTTTTGTTTGTTTTTTT
>VWZI01016948.1:774608-796320 GCA_013396835.1 Psilopogon haemacephalus | reverse complement strand
GCTTTGTTTGGTTGAATTTTATTTTTTTATTTTCTTTTAAAATTTTGTATTTAGATTCATAGAATGGGTTGGGTTGGAAGGAACATTAAAGAGGATCTAATTGCAGCCTCCCTATCATTGGCACGGACACCTCCCACCAGCCCAGGCTGCTCAATGCCTCATCCAACCTGGCCTTGAACATCTCCAGGGAGGAGGCATCCACAGCCTACCCAGGCAACCTATTCTAGACTCTCACTGCTCTCATACTGTGGAGCTTCTTCCTCAGCTCCAGTCTAATCCTGCTCTCCGTCAGCTCAAACCATTCCCCCTTGTCACAGGAGCACAGGATGTTAGGGTTTGGAAGAGACCCAAGGAGATCATTGAGTCCAACTCCCCTGCCAGAGCAGGACCAGACAATCTAGCTCAGGTCACACAGGAACACATCCAGACAGGCCTGGAAAATCGCCACAGAAGGAGACTCCATAACCTCTCTGGGCAGCCTGTTCCAGTGCTCTGGGACCCTTACAGTAAAGAAGATCCCACTTGTGTTGAGGTGGAACCTCTTGAGCTTCAACTTACACCCATTGCTCCTTGACCTATCACAGGGAGAAATGTGCTGTCTCTAGACACCTTCATGAAAAGTCCCTCTGCAGCATTCCTGCAGGATCCCTTTATGTATTGGAAGGCAGCTCTAAGGTTCCTCTACAGCCTTAGGAGTTTTCTCATGAAACACAATATTTCCAAAATTCAGGGGGGGGTTACCCTTTCCACAGTCCTGAGAGGGACTTCTCTTCTTTTCTTTCCGTATAGGAAAAAAATCATAGAATCATAGAATGGTCTGGGTTGGAAAGGATCTCTAAAGGTCATCTGGCCAAAGCCCCAGGTCTGTGTGTCAATCTTTGGAAGTTATTACAGGTTTGGTCACTAATTAATTTATGCTCTTTCCTGTAATTTGCCAGCAAATCAAAACAAAAAACAAACAAAAAAAATGAATTGGTGAGGGTCAGATGTGATATTTAATTGTCTTGCAAGTATCAGGGAAAGACTTCTTGAGCATGGATCTAACAGTGTCTCTGGGAGGATCTGGTACACGCCTGTGCACTGGGATAGAGAACTGACCTGTGGCCAGGTAGTGCCACAGGCCTGGTGTAAGGTGTCTTTAGCTGCCTTGAGCGATGTGTGCCACAGATACAGGATTGCAGAGTCAGTTTGGTTGCAAAAGACCTTTAAGATCATTGAGTCCAACCATGGTCAGTTGCATTTCTTGGATTATAAAATGCTGTGGAAACGTGTTGGTTCAGGCAGAGCAAGCTGTCTCTGCACTGCTGCAGCTCCTTGAGGGTTGTCTTCCTGCTTTTTGAAAGGGAACATTTGCATTTTAGGAAAGCAGGCACAAGTCTTCAGAGGGATATGTTAGAGTGTGCACTTGCGCCTAGAGAGCAATCCAGAGCCTGGGCTGTACCAAGAGAAGTATGGCCAGGCAGGTCTAAGGAAGCGATTCTCCCCCTCTACACTGCTCTCATCAGAGCCCACCTGCAGCACTGTCTCCAGTTCTGGAGTCATTATTCACAAGAAAGACTTGGAGGTGCTGGAGCATCTCCAGAGAAGGGCCATGAGGATGCTCAGAGGGCTGGAGCTGCTCTGCTATGATGAGAGACTGAGGGAGTTGGAGCTGTTCAGTCTGGAGAGGAGAAGGCTCCCAGGAGACCTTATTGTGGCCTTCCAGTATCTGAAGGGGACCTACAAGAAAAGCTGGGGAGAGACTTTTTAGGGTATCAGGTAGTGATAAGGCTGAAGGGAAGGGACCCAAGCTAGAGGAGGGCAGATTGAGATTAGACCATAGGAAGTTCTCCAGCATGCGGGTGGTGAGAGACTGGCACAGGTTGCCCAGGGAGGTGGTGGAAGCCTCATCCCTGGATGTTTTTACTTCCAGGCTGGATGTGGCTCTGGGTAACTTGATCTAGTGTGAAGAGCCTCTGCCCATGGCAGGGGGTTGGAGCTGGATGATCCTTGAGTTCCCTTCCAGCCCTGACAATTCTGTGATTTATTATCTTTTTTTGGGTGCAGCTGCTAACTGAGAGAAGAGACAAGAGTGAGTGTGAATTGGTTTAGCAGTTTGAAGACAGATTACAACTCTGAAGGAATACATGTCCCAGCAGGAAGGCTTTTCTCTCTCCACCACTCTGCATAGCCACATGTTGCTGCTGTCAGGAGCTCAAAGAAGATGAATGACATGAATGGTGGTGGCTCAGGGAAGAGCCTGTCCCCAGGGCTGTCTTATTTGTATGACTTGTGTGTGGCTGAGACTCGTATAATACATAATCATGAAAGAAAGCTTTCATATCTCACTGTAAGTAAGTAGCAGGTCAGATAATATCAAGTTTTGTTTGTCACTGAAGGAGAACTTACTGTGTCAGGACCATTCTTGCTGCTACAGCCAAAATGTGACATCAGTGGTTTGCTTCTCAACCCTGTTAAAGCAAAGCTTAAAACATTCCCTACCTATGACAGGGGTTTGGGACTAGATGATCTTTGAGGTCCCTCCCAACCTAAACCATTCTATGTTCATCTGGGACTCCTGCATAATGTCATAAATAATGAGAGGGTGTTAGAGCAAAGTCCACAATACATTTGGGCAAGGGAAGGAAGAAACCAGAGAATCAGTCAGGGTTGGAAGGGACCACAAGGATCATCCAGTTCCGAACCCCTGCCATGGGCAGGGACACCTCACACTTCAGAGCCTAATCCAGCCTGGCCTTAAACACCTCTAGGGATGAGGCTTCCACCTCCTCCCTGGGCAACCCATTCCAGACTCTCACCACCCTCATGCTGAACAATTTCTTCCTAACATCCAGTCTGAATCTACCCATTTCTAGCTTTATTCCATTCCTCCCAGTCCTATCATTACCTGACATCCTAAAAAGTCTCTCCCCAGCTTTCTTGTAGCCCTCTTAAGATACTGAAAGGCCACAATAAGTTCACCTCCCAGCCTTTTCCTGATTCTCTGATTCTAGTTCTAAGTAGATGTGTTTGACAGATGCAGTATGCATGCAGACACGTTCTGGTGGCTCATGTTGTTAACTTTGACACACAGGTGGATATTTAAGCCTTTAAAGGGCTTGTTTGGCTAAGTTCTTGTTTCCATGGAATCAGTTCACACCACAGAAGCAGAGGATAGTTTGGGTTGAAAGGGATCTTAAAGATCACTCAATTCCACTCCCTCAGCCGTGGGCAGGGACACCTCCTACTAAACCAGCTTGCTCAGGGCCCCATCCAACCTGACCTTGAACACTTGCAGTGTTGGAGCCTCCACAATTCTGGGCAATCTGTTCCAGTGTCTCACCCACCCTCATGGTGAAGCCTTTCTTCCTAATGTCTAATCTAAATCCAGCTTCTTCCAGTGTGACGCCAAACTATTAATGCTGTAGGTAACTTTTCCCCAAACAACTATTCTTGTACCATTTTATCTGTCTTTATCAAACCTGTTATCAAAATAACTTCTTCTGGTGTTGATGCTACCTGTAGTGTTTTCAAGATCTCTGAAATTGTGCAATTAGCAACCTTCTTTCTTGAGCAATATTCAAATTCTTACTTTCTAGGTCACCATACGTGCATTTATTTGGTCTTCTCACGTATGAGAGTAGATTGATGGGAGTAGTACATAAGCCATGATCCCTGGAGGTGTTCAAGGCCTTGAGCAACCTGTTCTAGTGGGAGGTGTCCCTGCCTATGGCAGGGGGTTGGAACTGGATGAGCTTTGAGGTCTCTTTCAACCTAAATCATTCTGTGATTCTCATCCGTTCTCTATGCTTTCTTTAATTTCCCTGGTATATTCTTGATGGTTAGACTCAATAATCTTAGAGGTCTTTACACAGGCTACCTCAGGTTGGAAGGGACCCTCAAAGGTCATTTTGTCCAACCCCCTTGCAGGCAGCAGGGACACCTTCAACTAGATCAGGCTGCACAGGGACACATCGTGAAAGTCTCCAGGGACAGGACCTCAACCACATCCCTGGGCAGGGGAGCGGCAGAAGCTGGGGCCAGGGTTGGGCAGGGGCACAGCTGGCTCCGCAGCTTGCCCACTCTGCTACCCCCAGCTTAAGCCTGTGCGTGCCGTGGCAGGAGAGTGACAGGTGAGGGAAGGTAGCAGAGGCAGCCCCTGTCAAATATCTGATAACGATTCCTCCCGACACCCGATCCCCTGCTCCCAGTTCCTGAGCACAGCCAGCCTCCGTCCCCACGTTCCTGCCACCTATCCCTTACAGCAGTGAGAAAATAGGCATCCAGATGGCACCAAGTGTTTATGCAGAAGCCCAGGCTTAAGGCAGTCGCAGACACAAGTCCCCAAGACTTGCTTACTAAACAGATAGTTGGAATGTTGGCTGCTGCCGCTGGTTAAATCGAGCTGAAGGAAGCTGGAGCACAAGTGGGGCGCAGAGGCGGCTGTAGGAGGAAGCTGCAGATTCAGGCTGGGGCAAGCTCTGTCCTGCCTTCTGGCTCTGTCCTGCCTTCTGGCTCTGTCCTGCCTTCTGGCTCTGTCCTGCCTTCTGGCTCTGTCCTGCCTTCTGGAGTACTGTATACAGTTCTGGAGCCCCCGACACAAGAAGGATGTTGGAGCAAGTCCAGAGGAAGCCACCAAGATGCTGAGAGGGCTGCAGCAGCTCTGCTATGAGGACATGCTGAGAGAAGTGGGGCTCTGCAACCTGGAGGAGAGAAGGCTTCAAGGAGACCTTAGAGTGGCCTTCCAGTATCTGAAGGGGGCTCCAGGAGGGCTGGGAGGGACTACTGACAAGGTCTTGTAATGACAAGATGAGGAGGAATGGGTTTAAACTGGCAGAGGGGAGATTGAAACTGGATTTTAGGAGGAAGTTTTTTTTACAGTGAGGGTGGTGAGACACTGGCACAGGTTGCCCAGGGAGGTTGTGGCTGCTCCCTCCCTGGAGAAGTTGAAGGCCAGGTTGGATGAGGCCTTGAACAACCTGTTCTAGTGGGAGGTGTCCCTGCCTATGGCACAGGGGGGTTGGAACTGGTTCCTTCCAACCTAAACCATTCTATGATTCTATGATTCTGCCTCTGCCCTCAACAAACACCAGCAATAGGTTTACACAGCTCTCCCCTAAGAGGCTCAGCAGTTATTGCTGTAAAGCTAAAATTCCCTTGATTTGGCACTTCCATGGAACTCTGCAGAGGAGGTGTTTGATGTCCTGATGTTCCTGCTGCTGTCAAGAGCAGTGGGATTTTGGATAATTCTCCTTGAGAAATCCTGTACCAGTTTTGCTTTATCTAGATTTCCTTTCTTGTCTCAAACTGGAGAAGGTAATTCCTCTTGAACAATTTGTATTACTTGAGGAAGGGACACACCTCTTCCATTAGTAAGCATCCCAACTAATATCATCTTCTCTTTCTTTTCACCTGGTGACATAAAAGACAGAAATTCCAGCTAACTAAAGACAGCACTGATTAAAAACCTGCATTTGCATTTTAAATCTATTCTTTTTGTAGGCAGCCCTGTAAGAAAAATGCTTTATCTACCTGAGTTTTTTGAAAGGAGCTGTATTCATTTCATGGTAATATTGTTCAGCAAGTTTGCACGAGACATGGGGATCTTTAACTCTCACAATACAGCTTGCAAATATTCTCTTTAAAACATGGTTTACAGGATCCCAGGGTGTTAGGGGTTGGAGGAGATCTCTGAAGATCTTCCAGTCCAATCCCCCTTACAGAGCAGGACCAGAGAATCTAGCACAGGTCACACAGGAACACATCCACACAGGGCTGGAAAGGCTCCAGAGAAGGAGACTCCACAGCCTCTCTGGTATCCTGTTGCAGTGCTCTGGCACCCCTACAGCACAGAAGTTCTTCCTCATGTTGAGGTGCAACTTCCTGTGCTATAGTCTCCATCCATTGCCCCTTGTGCTATCCCATGCACAAGTGAGCAGAGGCTTTCCCTGTCCCTTCCTTCCTGACCCTCACCCCTCAGATATTTATAGACGTTGCTCAGATCTCCTCTGAGCCTTCTCCTCTGCAGACTAAGCAGCCCCAGGTCCCTCAGCCTCTCCTCATCAGACAGTGCTCCAGTCCCCTCAGCATCCTTGTAGCTTTCCCTTGGACTCTCTCCAGTAGATCCCTGTCCCTCTTGAACTGGGGAGCCCAGAACTGGATGCAGTATTCCAGATGGGGCCTCACTAGGGCAGAGTAGAGGAGGAGAAGAGCCTCCTTGGATCTGCTGGACACACTCCCCTTAAAGCACCCCAGAATCCCTTTGGCCTTCTTGGCCACAAGGACACATTGCTGCCTGTGGAGAACTTGTATATTGAAAAGTATGGGAGCAGGTCCCATTAAAATTCCCCATCAACAGTGAAATATTAAATGTTTTAGCAGTTTCACTCTGGTTTTTATCTTCTTTACGCAGTAAAACTGATACTGAAGGAAGGCACAAGTGAAGATGGATATCTTAGCCTCCCAGAAAATGTGTTTTTCAGGGTTTTGCAGGCTGCTAAATTGGAATGAATGTGATTGATGTGTCCTTCATTACAAGAGTGATTTGCAAATCGTCCCATCTTCAGTAGGCACTGATGTAAAGAATCATTTCCAATTACCCCTCAGGATTTTACATGCTGCTTTTATTTTGTTTTATTTCTTGGAGAATAAGGCCCTGTCTGTGGAAAGCAGTAGGCTCATAAAATGTGAACTTCTCGGAGATTCCTCTTCCCATTTCCCTTTGAAGTGGCTGTCTCTGAAAGAAAATAGATTGTGAGCTAAATTACCAGAGCGAGCTGCTGAAATGACCAAACCCACTGCGTAATGAGATCAGTGAGGAGCATGTTTGCTGTTTGCTTCAGTAATAAATTATCATGGAATTGTAACTGATCACGTTTTCTGGCAGGCTGCAATACGCTGCCTGAGTTCTGGCTTCTTTCCCACAGGAGGAGATGGATTGGCAGCAGCTTAGAAAGAGAACTTGTGGCTCTTCCACTTTGCACTCCCAAGCAAAGCACCTTGATTGCTGCAGAGGCAGCGAGGCCAAGCATGGGGTATAAACCTTCCAGCTCCCCAGCCTGTCTTCCTTCATTAAGGGTACCATAGGATGTTTCCAGTTGGAAAAGAGCAAGTCCAACCATTAGAATCAGAATCGGTCAGGGTGGGAAGGGACCACAAGGATCATCCAGTCCCAACACCCCTGCCATGGGCAGGGACACCCTACCCTAGATCAGGCTGGCCAGAGCCTCATCCACCCTGGCCTTAAACACCTGCAAGGATGAGGCTTCCATCACCTCCCTGGGCAACCCATTCATCAAAGAGCTAACTGCATTCAAGCATGATTTCCAGTAGAGGCATTCAGATTCATTGAAGACCTAACTGAACTCCATCTTGATGCATCCTCGATGCAATGAATGTAAGCTGCAGCACAGGAGGTTCCACTTCAACACAAGGAGGAACTTCTTTATTGTAAGGGTCATAGAGCACTGGAACAGGTTCCCCAGAGAGGTTGTGGAGTCTCCTTCTCTGGAGCCTTTCAGGACCCATCTGCATGTTCCTGTGTGACCTCAGCTAGATTGGATGGTCCTGCTCTGTCAGAGGGGTTGGACTCAATGATCTCTTTGTGTCTCTTCCAACCCCTAAAATCTTGGGATCCTGTCTGGGATCTTGGGACATTCTGACATGAGAGCAGTGCCTTCCATTCCAGAAGCAGCGTTTGGGTGGCTGGGGAATGTTCTTCAAGTCAGTGTGGCCACAGCTCATTGTCTTATGTCAGAGATGTGGAAATCCATGGTGACTTTTTCAGACTGGCTCTTGATCTGTGTGGTTCTCTGCTGCTCCACTTGTGGCTTTTACAGTGGGCTCATTGAATGTTTAATTCATCACTGTGACAGCTTCGCTTTATCCTGGTGAGGACTTTGTATCCAGGAACTAGGTCAAGCCCCTGTGGTGGGAATTGCCACCAATTCATTTGGAAAAAGATTTAAGTGTTGGGTTTGTTTCAGTCAAGCTCTACCTTCCCATTTAGAAACCAGACTGCAATCATCTCTGGTACAGCTGGGTCTTTTTAAGAGCAAGAGTCACCATTCTGAAAGCTTGCATATCCAAATGGGGAAAGAAAGTTACTTCTTGCTGCTTTACAACCAGGTCTTTCTGCATACCTCATTTAGGCTGTGTCTCTGTTTTTGCTAGACTCCCCTCACCATGCTACAAGTACTTTCTCCCTGTCTAGCAGCATTGATTCCATCAAAATTGAGGGCAAGTGTTTGTTGGAATTCATAGTGAGAAGAAAAAAACAAAGAGGAAAGTAGTTTGGGCGTAGAGAAACCTGTCTGTATGTAGTGAAGTCATCTTTGTGCCTTAATTAGATCTGCCTCATTAATGTGAGAATTTGCCATATCCCACGAGGTCTGTGTATTTTTTCTGTGTTCTGTCCTTTTCTGTCTGTGCTGGTGGTCTCCTCTGGGTGGGGGTTGTGTACTTGCTGTCCCATGTGGCAAGAATCTGATTTTTTGTCTTCAACATAGAGTATCCATCTCTGGAGGCATTCAAAACCCACCCAGAAGCATTCTTGTGTGATTTACTCTGGGTGATCTGGCAGTTGCATTAGACGAGGCCACATGTCTGTGTGTCCAGTCTGTATTCCACCATTTTCTGCCTTTGGTAGTGGTGGGCTCCTCTGGGTGGGGGTTGTGCACTCACTGTCTCAGGAGTCAACAATCTGATCTTTCATCTTGAAAGCAGAGGCATTCAAAACCCACCCAGAAGTGTTCCTGTGTGATTTACTCTGGGTGATCCTGCTCTAGCAAGGGAGTTGCATTAGATGGTCTTCAGAGATCTCTTCCAACCTCTACCACTCTGTGATCTCCAGAAGTTAAATAGGGATAAGATCTAAGTAGATACTTTGGTCTGCCTTCCTCCAAATATGTACTTCTGCCCTACTGAGACCACACCTGCAATACTGTGTCCAGTTTTGGGCTCCCTGGTTCAAGAGAGACAGGAACCTGCTGGAGCCTGTCCAGTGCTACAAAGATGACTGGGGGACTTGAGCATCTCTTTTATGAAAGAAAAGACTGAGAGCCCTGGGGATGCTTAGTCTGGGGAAAAGGCTGAGGGCAGATCTGATCAATGTCTATAAATATCTGAGGGGTGCCAGGTGAAGGTGCCAGGCTCTGTTTGGAGGTGCTGAGTGATAGGACAAGAAACAAGAGGTACAAGCTGGAACCCAAGAGGTTCCATGTCAACGTAAGGAGAAACTTCTTTACTGTGAGGGCGACAGAGCCTTGGAGCAGGCTGCCCAGAGAGGTTGTGGAGCCTCCTTCTCTGGAGACATTCAAAACCCACCTGAATGTGTTCTTGCTGTGGGTGATCCTGCTCTGGCAGGGAGGTAGAAGTGGGTGGTCTCTGGAGGTCCCTTCCAGCCTCTAACATTCTGTGATTCTTTTCTGTGCTAAACTGTTATGGTCACAGAATCACAGAACCACCATGGCTGGAAAAGACCTCTAAAATCATCAAGTCCAAGCCTTTTAGGGGTCCAACAGAGGGCAATTTATTTGTCCTTTTGGACAGATGTCACTGTAGAGAAGTTTTCTTGCATCCCTCCTGCAGGTTTCTTCCTCAGTTGTGTTTGCAAGATCTTGTTCAATAAATAGTGAAGAAGAACAGCTCTGCTAAGTCACTTGCATTGCCAAGTTACTACAGTTGCACAGCCCTGATAGTTACCATGGCCCACGTTCTCCTGTCACTTTTCAAACTGAAGATCCCACTGAAGTTGTGTGAACTTCTCCCTCCCTTTCAATGTCAGGATGTGGCTCCTTGTACAGGGTAGTCCTCCCTGCCTACTTACCAATTGTAAGCTGCTCTCCTCCCTTTCCTCGGAGATAAACCTCCTTATCTAGTTCCTTTCTCTTGACAATCATATTGTAGAGAGGAGAAAAATAATAAAATTAGGCCTTGGACAAAAAATGTTGGCTATTAATTATCATGATTGTGCAGCTACATTCGTGTGTAATTCATGTCCCTATTGTACAGAGATGTGAGGTTAAGTATTTCCTCCTCCCTAAAACAGACCTTAGAGGTTCTCATCTTGCATGAAGTTGTCACAGAAAATGAAATATGAGCAAAACAAAACTCCACCTCTTCCTGAATTCCCAGGAATTCTTCTCTACAAAGCTTGGATATTGCCAGCAGACAGCTGGATATTGGACAGACAGAATTCCAAAGCACCTCGAGGAAAAAGGAGAGGCATACAGAGGCCACAGTCCTGTACTGGGTTATGGAATTGTGCTTGTAATTAACTGCTCTGTAATTAACTTACTGTGGTTTTATTTATTGGCCACAACATTGCCAGGCATGTTTTGCTTCCGTAAACTTTTGGGGAATGATGGGAACGGTGCACATCAGTTTTGTTAGAGATCCTAAGCCTCATGTTGCTTACATAGAACCACAGGTTGGAAGGGATCTTAACGATCATCCAGTTCCAGTAGTTAGCGCTTTTGGGCTTTAAACTTCAGAATTTGACCCAATAGCTTGAACTGCAGCAGTTCCTGACTCTGGGTTAACAACTGGTTAACAACTTAATATTTTAATATTTAAAACTCTTCAAGTGAACAAAAGTTCTTTAGTTTTGTTTAAAAAAAAAAAAATAAAGACTATGCAGCGCTGCATTCAGGACTTTTCGTATTATACAGTGCAAAACTCTTCAGCGCTTTTTACCCATTACATGGAAACTGATTTCATGTTTCTGGTTGCTGCAATGGAACTCGGAGAGCTTCCTCAAAGTACTTTTGCTTTTTTAATTGTATTCCAAGGTGACTTATGAAATTAAGTTGGGGGAGGAGGGGCACTGTGCTGAGTACTGGAAGGCTTTGTGATTTTATCACACGTTAATCCGATACCAAATGAAAGCCCCAAGGTGTCAGAAACTGCCATTCTGTGTCAGTAAAGCTCTTTGCACTGAGATCAGAAACCAGGCTCACAAGTTGAGGCTATGTTCAAACCACCCCACTCTCCTGTATCTGGTCAGAGGAGAGGGTGAGAAAGCAGCAGCTCTGAAGGGTTTGGAAAGCCTAAGCCAGATGCACAGAGGAAGCTGCTCAAGCCTGGTTCTTACGATACAGCGAGCATAAGGCTCCTTGCTATATTTAGTCCCTTTCCCCTCCCCTCCCTTTCCTTCCCCTCCCCCTTTAGAGCCTATATTGGAGTTTGAATTGTGGAGTAAGCTGTCACTCAGTTCATATAACTTCTNAGCAACAACATATACTTCTTTTTTTTTTTTTTTTGTTTCTTGTTTCTTTTCTTATGGCATCCCAACTTAAGAAGATAAATTACTTTTCACACGAGACCGTAGTTAAATATAACCGCACTCAAGCAGTGCTGGCTTAACCTTTTCTGTTCCAAATGATTCAGCCTTTCTGTGGAAGAATCTGCTTCATCATTATTGTTTGCATCTTTTTTTATCTCCTGCCTGAATAAAACATTATCACAGGATCACAGGATGTTAGGGGTTGCAAGGGACCTCTGAAGATTTTCCAGTCCAACCCCCCTGACAGAGCAGGACCAGGGGAATCCAGCATGGGCTGCACAGGAACACATCCAGGCAGGGCTGGAAAGGCTCCAGAGAAGGAGACTCCACAATCTCTCTGGGCAGCCTGTGCCAGTGCTCTGAGACCCTTACAGTCAAGAAGTTCTTCCTCATGTTGAGGTGGAACTTCCTGTGCTGTAGCTTATACCCATTACCCTAAAATAAGTTATTCATAATAACCTATTTTTATTGCTAGGAATAAATGCTGCCTCTTGCCATCTGACTCGTTGGCTCTCTCCTTACTTCTATAGAATTACAGAGGATTAAAATAACCCTGAACCTTATATTTGTTTAATATTTGTATTTTTCAGGGCTTGCCAGGGCTGGAAGGTCCCCAAGGTCCACCTGGCAAGGAAGGCCAAAGGGTGAGTAAACTTGGTGGAACAGCTGGTGAGTGTGCTAAGTGACCTTGGGGTGCAGCTTCTTTCTGAGCACTAATAAAAAACGGAAAGGTGGCAGCTGAGTATGAAGCTTTGCTGACAAGAAACTGAGCTTTGACATTTGAGGTTTCTCTTCGCTCGAAGGAGATTTAACAATTTCAACCAGCTAAAGGCTTTTAGTGACTGGCAGCACAGATGGAGATGTTGTCCTTTGTCCAGCGTGTTTCTGCTGTAGTTCTGAGCGAAGGAACTTTCAAATTGCTCACATTTTTAATTGTACTGCAGGGAAAAATCAGACTTTGCTATGCCTAAAATAGGTACAAGTATGAATTCAGGGCCGCTGGCTGAAATATTGACAGAAGCCAGACCTGGTGACCCAAGATTTGGTGTAGATGCTGTTGTGCAATATGCACAAAGAAGTGAGATATAGTAAAAGAGTGGAGAGATTACTTGATGATTGATTTTATTAATTATAATTGTATTATAACAGATGATTGGTTTCTCTGTAAAGGGGTGGAGAGATTATTTAATTATTCATGCTATTAATTATAATTTTATTATGCCAGAGCAGCTGACTGATTAATTTCTCTGTCCTACGCTTTGTTTTCTGTCACTCACTGACTTTGGTAGTTCATTAGAACAGGTAACAAATATTTATCATTCTGGTATCCCAGAATAGGGTTCAGTTTTGAGGTTTGGGGTGAGAATTCAGCATCAAACCTTTCAATACTTCCACGAATTGTGCCCAGTTTGTTGTTTTGACAGTTGGGGCTCTCAATAAATCTTGCCTAAACAGGCATCTTGATATTGAGTATCTCTGTTAAACCCTCTGAATTGGAAGCCTTTAAGTGTTGCTCATCACTGATCTTAGCCAACCACAGTGAATTATTAAAGACCAGTTTGATATTTCCAGTGCTAATAATAGCAGTGTAAAACTGTTCATTTTTCTGGGACAAAATGAGGCGCCAAAGCTGTGCTTTATCTGGGTTTTTAAGAACCCTGAAATTCACTTAAATTTGCAAGCTGAGGTCCTTTATGTTGTGCAGTAAGGACCAAGAACTGCTCAGAGACTAACGGTAGAAAGGGAGATTGCAAAGTGATGTGGTGAAGGTGCTTTGAAGGCATATTTAATAGCATATGAAGATGCAATTAAGGATTTTATGATTGCTGTGACTCTTACTGCTGTGCAATCAAACATCCACAAGCTGTGGATTCAGTTTTAGAGTGGTTTAGAGCATTGGAGGGTTTTTTTGGTGGGGTATTGTGGTGGTTTGGCAGTATCCACCCCCCACCTTTGAAACAACCCAAGCTAGGACTCAGTTGGCTGGAAGTTAATAAATGAAGCTTTATATTTGCAGCTTTGCAAATATTTACAGTATATAACAGATATTTACAGATATATACAGTGAAAAGGTAATACAGAACCATCGCACCCCTCCCAGAGATCAGAATCCCCAAGAGGGGATCCCAGTCTCCCTTCCACCTTCCCCCTACTACCCAGTCTTATCCCAATATCTGTCTTATGTGCCAGGAAGATCGGCCAGGGGGGTTAAGAGGTAGGAAACTGGTTAGTGGAGTTACACAGATCCAGCTAGAAGGCAGGGAGAGAGAGAGAGAGGTGCAACAGCCCCAAAGGCTCAAACAGCTTTGTCTTATCTATGTTGTGGTTCTAATTCTTATACAATTTCAGTAAACTTGTGAGTGGAGTAGAAATAATTTTGTTTTCCTTTCTCAGCCTATAATCTAATTTCTCATTTAAGTCCTCCAATTAGTTCAAACCAGCAGAGGTATTGAGTCTTAGAGGTTTTGCAGTGGATTTTTTTCCCCTTGATGTTATAGGTCCAGTCTGCCAAATGGGCACACTATTACTTTTAGGTCTCATGAATGTGTTGAAGAAAAAAACCCAACCTAACAGTTAGTTAAACACTCAATATGACAAACCCAGCAACTTCAGATCATGTGAAAGACTTGGAGGATCTGCTGGAAGGAGAATGGAGGAACCTGCCACCTCTAATGAAATAAAAAGGGATATCTAAGAGCCATTAGATGTGCACTGTCCTGCTTGTCATCAACCAGAGCAGAAACCTCGTTACGAGCGGTGTGGCTGTGTAATTAAATGTATTGGAAATGCAGCTGCACGTGGGGTTTGAATTAAAGACTGCAAACTGGGTTACGAGTGCTTGGCCAGCAGAAAGAATATTGGTGTGAGCAGCTCACTGCTAAAAAGATAAAGACAGATGCTGAGGCTCTGCAGATTGCTGTTCCCACTGGCTCAGAGCATTGGCCAAGGTTCTAAAAGAATCAGCACTCTTATTGTAAACTTTGGAGTGAGAGAGTTGGTTTATTGATAAAAATATCTGTTTGTCAATTTGCTGGTGAATAGGAAATGGACAAACTTCCTAATTCCCACTGCAAAATGGGGAAAAAAAAAAAAAATCTGTTCCAAGTTAATTTCTCCACCATTCTGTAAAATACAGTGCATGAACTTTGAATCTTTTGCCTCAGAAAATGAAGTTCAAAAAGGGATGTCTTGAAATTCCTGCCATGTTTATCATATCATATCATATCATATCATATCGTATCGTATCGTATCGTATCGTATCGTATCATATCATATCATATCATGGTTTGGATTGGAAAGGGCCTTAATAATCACCTTGTTCCAACCCCTTGCCATGGGCAGGGACACTTCTCAACCAGATCTGGTTGCTTAAGGCCTCATCCAAACTGGGAATGAGGCTTCCACCACCTCCCTGGGCAACCTCCTGTTCCAGTGTCTCACCACCCTCACTGCTAAAAATTTCTTCCTAATCTCCAGTCTCAGCCTTCCTCAGCTTTAATCTATTCCCTCTCATCCTATCACTACAATCTCTTACAAAAAGTCCCTCCCCAGCTTTCTTTTAGCCCCTTTTGGGTACTGGAAGGCTGCTCTAAGGTCTCCCTTGAGCCTTTTCTTCTCCAGGCTGAACAATCCCAACTCTCTCAGCCTGTCCACATAACAGAGTAGCTCCAGCCCTCTAATTCTCCTCATGGCCCTTCTCTGGAAACCTTCCAGCACCTCCAGATCTCTCTTGTCCTTGGGGCTCCAGAACTGGACACAGTGCTCCAGGTGAGGGCTCACCAGAGCAGTGCAGAGGGGCAGAATCACCTCCCTTGACCTGTTGGCCACACTTCTCTTGATGGGCCACAAAACATCAACAGTGTCAATGTGGACAGTGTCAGAATCTGTGTCTGACTAAGAGCTCGAGCTCTGGTCCCTGGGAGTGGTGTGCCAGCAGGGACAGCTGCTCATTCCCCTGTCCATGTTCCTCTGTGAGTCCATCTGTGTGCTCTACATTCAGATGTCATTTTTCAGTGTCCTGGCAGGCTTCAGATACTCAACATGTTACTGCTGGAGCAACCTGATACTATTAACACCAGTGCTGAGAATGACATCAGGAGCTTCAGAAGGTAGCTAGACATTCCTCAGAAAAGTCCCTGCTTCAGCATTGCTGACCAACAGAAAAGAAACCTGGAGAGGTTTGCCTCATCAGGCAGTGCTCCAGTCCCTGCAGCATCCTTGTAGCCCTCCTTTGGACTCTCTCCAGTAGATCCCTGTCCCTCTTGAACTGGGGAGCCCAGAGCTGGATGCCACATTCCAGATGGGGCCTCATTAGGGCAGAGTAGAGGGGGAGGAGAACCTCCCTCGAGCTGCTGGCCACAATCTTAATGCCCCTCAGGATTCCATTGGCTTTCCTGGCCCCCAGGGCACTTTGTTGTCCATGCAGAACTTGCTGTGCCCCAGGGCTTCTCCAGGGGGCTGCTCTCTGGACAATTGATTCTGCTTGAGGAGGGAGATTATTCTGCGTGATCTCAAGAGGCCCCTTGCACCCAGGCAATTCTGTGATCTTTCTTTAGCCAGCTCTGGTTTATTCTCAGCACATCTGCCAACAGCTCCATTTTTAAGGATAAATGGGATCTTTTTCCCTAATCTTTCATATGTATTTAAGCTGCCTGATGCTTCGCTGTGGTGGTCTCCCTGGTTCCAGTGATGAAGTCAGTTCAAACATTTATAATTCTTCCTATCCTGCCACAACCATATCTTGACTCTGCATTCCTTGGGAAGCTGCAGGTGTCTTAAAGTAAATATTTTGGGAGCAACTTCCTTATTTCCAATTATTGTGTTTATAATACCAAATCCTTCACTTAAGAGGAAGTTATTTTAGCATTATCTCAGTAGTAAATGAAACACCTCATAAAGCTGAGTCCTGTTTGTTGTCTTATCTCATTGATTGAGCTGGAGTTATGTGTTTGGAGGGACATTGCCTTGGCCTTTGTGGCCAAGAAGGGCAATGATCTGCTGGGGTGCATTAAGAGCGTGGCCAGCAGGTCAAGGCAGGTTCTTCTCCCCCTCTGCTCTGCCCTTCTGAGACCACATCTGGAGGATTGTGTCCAGTTCTGGACTATCCATGTCAAGAGGGACAGGGATATGCTAGAGAGTGTCCAATGGAGGCTACGAGGGTGATGAAAGGGCTGGAACATCTGTGTGGTGATGAAAGACTGAGAGCCCTGGGGCTGTTCAGTCTGGAGAAGAGCAGGCTGAGAGGGGATCTTGGTTATGTTCATAAATATCTGAAGGGTGGGTAGTGAGAAGGGGTCAGGCTCTACATTTTGTGACAGGACAAGGGGCAGTGGATACAAACCAGAACAGAGGAAGCTCCACCTCAACAGGAAGAGACACTTCTTTAATGTGAGGATGACAGAGCCCTGGTAGAGGCTGCCCAGAGAGGTTGTGGAGTCTCTTTCTCTGGAGACTTTCAAGTCCCACCTGGATGTGTTTCTGTGTGCCTTGCCCTGGGTGATCCTGCTTTGTCAGGGGGATTGGACTGGATGATCTCTGAAGGTCTCTTCCAACCTCTAACACTCTGTGATTCTGTGAGTCTTTTCTATGCTGAACTGTTAGAGATCTCTTTCAGTCTTTGCTATTCTGTCTGCAATCCTTGCCTGACATTAGTAATCACTTTACTCTGTAGGACTGCAAGTTTTTATCATGAAGCACAAATCAAATTGCTACACCACAGTGGAGAAAAAAAAAAAAAACACAACACAACAAAAAAACCAACCTTTCCTATGTAAATAATTGAGCAGAGAGCTGTTAGATTTTTCTGGAGGTATTTACTTAGAGTGACATCCAAACCAACTGAAATTCAGATTGCGTTGATCTGGTTTATAGAACTCAAATAATTCTTTGACATGATTTGTTTTCTAGCTCACTGAGTAGATGTTTTACTCAACCAGTTGTAAAGCAGGCCTTATAGAGCAATAATTACTACATAGAAGGTCAGGCTCCTGGCACAGTGCAAACAGTATTTTTCACAGCTACAGCTCTGGTGGTTTGGAATCTCCTTTAATCTTCTCAGTCCTTCTTGACTTTGATGTAAGATGTTTTTAAGCATGCAGAGCTCCAGTTTGGTGTTATCTCTAAGTTGGAATGCTGTATGTTCTCTTTCTAGGGCATCTAGCCCTCTCTAGGCTCTCTCTCTATGCCTCTCTCTAGGCATCTAGCAGTCTAAAAGTGATTAAAGGAAAAGAGGGACTGTTCAGAAGCTCCTGTGGGGATAGGATGAGGGCAATGGTTTGGAACTGGAGAAGGGCAGAGTTAGGTTGGACATCAGGAGGAAGTTGTTCACAGTGAGTGTGGTGGAACACTGGAACAAGCTGCCCAGAGCTGTGGTTGAGGCTCAGTCCCTGGAGACATTCAAGATCAGCCTTGCTGTGTCCCTGTGCAGCCTGCTCTGGTTGGATCTGTCCCTGCTGCCTGCAAGAAGGGTTGGAGGAGATGACCTTTGAGTGTCCTTTCCAACCCGATGCAATCTGTGGTTGTGCAATTTAGAAAGCTGAAGATAGATTTGTCACTTAGAGAATAACTCTGTAATTCGTTTATGTTTTCATTCTTTTCTAAGGTAGAAATGAAAACCTGAATTTTAATGGAGGAAAAGAAATTCTTTCACTTTTCAGACCTCATTTAGGGCTTTCAGTCTCCTTTCCAAACCCTCTATGCTCAATATTTCTCCTTGTGTCTCTTAGCAGAAGGAAACAGCAGCATGAGAGAATAGGAAACTGTTTCTCCTAAGAGAAGAGGAAATTATTTCTCATCATTAAAAATCAGAGTGTTCACTATAAACATCAATAGAGTTGCAAAAACATTTCTATGAGCGACTTTGGATTTCAAATGTACTTTTTGTAACTATGCCTAAAAAAAAAAAAAAAAAAAAAAAAGTGATGGATTTGGGGAGGGATTTGTTGGCACAATAGGGCTGGGGAATTGGAAAGCCAAGGTTGAGTGCAGGAATGCTTCCTCATTAGGAAGAAGCTACTTAATGACTTCCAAAACAAGGGATTAGGATCCATGTGCTGTGTTCTTCTGTGAGCCATGTTTCTGTGAAAGGCTTTAGTGAGTTATGAGGGACAGACTTGCATTGGGTTTTGGCAAACAGCTCCATTTTATCTCTTCTGGACTTGTTTCCTGTGAGTTTATGCAAGTTTAAGTTTTATTAGAGAGGTTAATGTGTAATACACTGGGTACCAGACAAGTCTTCTTGGGAGGGAGCTGGGGGTGTTTAGTCTGGAGAAGAGGAGGCTGAGGGGAGACCTCATTGCTCTCCAGAACCACCTGCAAGGAGGCTGGGGCCAAATGGGAGTTACAGAAACACAGAATTAATCAGATTAGAAAAAACCTTCAAGATCACCATGTCCAACCTAACACTTTCTAATTAACTAAACCATGGCACTGAGTGCCTCGTCCAGACTCCTTTTAAACACCTCCAGGGATGGGGACTCCACCACCTCCCCGGGCAGCCCATTCCAATGCCAATCACTCTCTCTGTCAAGAGCTTCTTCCTAACATCCAGCCAGAACCTGCCCTGGCACAGCTTGAGGCTCTGTCCTCTTGTTCTGTTCCTGGGTGCCTGGCAGAAGAGCCCAACCCCACCTGGCTACAACCTCCCTTCAGGTAGTTGCAGAGAGCAATGAGGTCTGCCCTGGGCCTCCTCTTCTCCAGGCTGCTAACCTCCAGCTCCCTCAGCCTCTCCTCACAGGGCTGTGCTCTACCTTGTTTCTTGAACTAGGAGATAGATCAAGAGGAAATGGCCTGAAATTGTGCCAGGGGAGGATTGGATTGGAGATGAGGAAAATTTTCTTTGCAGAAAGAGTGGTCAGGAATTGGCACAGGCTGTCCAGGGAGGCAGTGGAGTCCCTGTCCCTGGAGGTGCTCAAGAAACCTGTTGCCATGGCACTTTGGGGCATGCTTTAGTGGGCATGATGGGGTTGGGTTGATGGTCTTGGAGGTCTTTTCCAAGCTTAATGATTCTGTGGTACCACTTCACTGGCTAACTGCTCACTTTTACAGGTTGTTGTAATTACCCAATACATACAACTTCTGACAGTCCCCTGAGTCAGACTGTATTTAGGCGTCCAAGTGCTGTCTGTGCTCACATGGCTGCATTTAGGTGTCCAAAGGCTGTCTGTACTTATATGGCTGTATTTAGGTGCCCAAGGGCTATCTGTACTCAAATGGCTGCATTTAGGTGTCCAAAGGCTGTCTGTACACATATGGCTGTATTTAGGTGCCCAAGGGCTGTCTGTATTTAGGTGTCCAAGAGTTGTCTGTGATTACTTGGCTGCACTTAGTTGTCCAAGGGCTGTCTGTACTCAAATGGCTGCACTTAGTTGTCCAATGGCTGTCTGTACTCACATGGCAGCATATAGGTGCCCAAGGGGTGCCCATGTGTTAGGCACTCTGAGATGAGGATTTTTTCTTTCCACCTGCCTCCTGGTTTGGTTATATTGCCCCTTTTACCAGTCAGGTTTTGAAGATCATTCAAAATCAGCCTAGTTTAACTTGGCAACTGAGTTACATAAACCTCATTAATCTTGGATGATGACTCCAGGAGTTAAGACTTTAAAGCCCAGCTTCCTACTTGCTTTGGAACTGGTTCCTGTGTTTTGAAATGTGATGATGTGTTTCAGGAACTGCTAATTAGTGGTTTCCCTTGAAAATTCACTGAGGCTTCTTCTAAGAACTTCTCCTTTTGTGCTCAAGTGTGGGTTCTTTAAATTGTTGATTCCATAAATCGTGTCAGTGTTCCTACACAGCTCTGTTCAATTTTACCTTAAAATAATCCCCAGCTTATTTTTAGACACTGGGATCAGTGATCTTACTCTTCTCTAGTTAGAGATATGCAACCAGGTGGATCAGCATCAGCATCCATCTCAGGAGCAGGAGTTACAAGGCAGGCTTTGCATTGTGTGTTGGACCTGCAGTGATGCTCAGGGGCAGCAGTGAGGCTCAGAGCAGAAGCTTATGGAAGGATGCACAGAGCCTCTCTTCTGGATAGCTTTCCTGTGAGGCAAAGCTCCTCCAGTCACTGAGATTAACAGAAGAGGAAAGAAATAGGGTGTTGAAGAGTGCAGCTGAGCGTGTGCTTGAGCTAGGCACTCAGCTGGGGTTTCCTGAAGCCTATAAATTCTCATTATTTTTTTATATTTTGCCTTTTTTTGTCTCTAGCCATGCAGTTGTTGTTTGAGTGATTGATGTGTGTATCATAGCTGAAGTTTGCCCTATGGACAAGAGGAAAGTAGCCAGCCAAATTAGTCCAAACTAGTTTAATGCAGGCATTCTGTGAGCACAGAGGTTCATAGAATGGTTTCAGTTGGAAGAGACCCTAAAGATTATCCAGTTCCAGCCCCACCACGGGCAGGGACACCTTCTACTAGGTTGCTCAAAGCCTCATCCAAACTGGACTTGAACACCTCTAGGGAGGAGGCATCCATGGACCTCCCAGGGCAGCCCGTACCAGTGTCTCACTGCCCTCACCGCAAAGAATTTCTTCCTCATCTGCAGTCTAAATCTGCCCTCCTCAAGCTTCAACCCATTCCCTCTCATCCTGTCACTCCAAGTCCTTGTTAGTAGTCTCTCTGGAGCCTTTTCTTCTGCAGAGTGAACAGCCCCAACTCTCTCAGCCTGCCCCATTAGAGAGGTTCTCCAACCCTCTGATCAACTTTGTGACCTTCTTCTCGACCCACTCCAAAATTTTATATATCTTTCTTGTGCTGTGGGCCTTAGAGCTGGAGGTGGTGCTGCAGGTGAGGTCTGAGCAGAGCAGAGAGGCAGAATCCCGTCCCTGTGCTGCTGCTCTCCCTGCTCTGCCTGCAGCCAGCACACAGCTGCCTCTGGGCTGCCAGTGACCAGTGCTGGCTCCTGGGCACTTTGGCACCAACTGACACCCCCAAGTCCCAGACAGTGACATTAAACTAACTTGGAATCACACTGATTGCCCCCAGAAATGTGTGCAGGCACAAAGGAAACAACCAGCACTGGCTTTGTTTTCTCCCCTTCAGATGTTATTCTGAGTAGCATCAGCCAAGTTGTTGCCATCACTTGCATTGTTTTAAGGTGGTGTAGGTGATACTGCATATTTTATGTAGTTAGAAGAAGTGTGGGGATGCCTACAACATTTATTTATATTTTAAATATATTTAATATTATTTTTAAATATATTTAATATTTGTTTATATTTTAAGTGGGTTTATAAGCTCAATAGTTGCTCAGCTGAATAAAGGTAATGGGCCTCCTGTGCCAGCTGCCTGCCTCATGCCCAGCGCTCGTGGGGATGCCAAGACTCACTTTTGAGCAGGCAGGGGGAACTCTGGCTCCTCTAAACCCTCTCAGAAAGGACACTGAGATCTCTTTCTTTTTTCTTTTTTTTTTTTTTTTTTTTTTCCCAGGAAGGAACGTTCACCCAACAGGTTG
>VWZI01016948.1:752025-774593 GCA_013396835.1 Psilopogon haemacephalus | reverse complement strand
GCTCAGCATCAAGCTTGTAAATATTCAGTCACAGTCTGGCTCATGGTCCGCTCAGGGCGAGGCTATGAGGGGTTTGTGAAAAACATCCTTCAAATCATTTTAATTATCCTAAACAAAGCCCTAATCTGCTTTTCTCTGTTTACACTCCTCCTTGGAGTATGTATTTTAATTTTTTTTTTTTTCCTTAGTGGTGCTTGGGAATTCACAGAGAAGCAGGAGGGCAGGCAAGCAGGTAGAGCTGTATGGATACCTAATGCTTAAGTTGCTCTGTGTATCCCGGAGAGTTCAGTCTCTATGTGTGTCCCTACTACTTCATCTCTGAATCTCTGCCTGTGAAAGGCAGTGGCCTTCTGCATATCTCTGTGGGGAAATTCAAATATCAGCTCCTTTTAGAAAGTGCTTGTAAGAAAAGAAAGACTCTTTTATCCTCTGGAAAAACCTGGTGCTTCATCCCAGGCTGTCTGATTGTTCTACAGAGTTTTTGTGCTTGTGGTGTGTGGAATAAAGATGAATAACTTGCAGCTGGGAAGCTCATGAACCTCAGCAAGAGCAAGTGTGAGGTCTGAACATGGGGAGGAACAGCCTCCTGCACCAGTACAGATGAGGGTTGGCCTGCTGGAAAGCAGCTGTGTGGAGAAGCAGCTGGCAGTGCTGATGGATCAGTTCAGCAGGAGCCAGCAGTGTGCCCTCATGGGAAGGAAGGCAAATGGTCTCCTCTTAAGAGTGGGGCCAGAAAGTTGAGGGAGGTTCTTCTCCCCCTCTGCTCTGCCCTGGTGAGGCCCCAACTGGAGGATTGTATTTAGTGAAAGAGGGAGGGAGTTCAACAGAGGCTATGAGGATGATGAAGGGACTGGAGCATTGCTCTTACGACGAGAGGCTGAGACCTGAGGCTCTTTAGCCTGGAGAAGAGAGGGCTGGAAGGGGATCTGATCAATGCTGATCAATAGTCACAGAGTGGAGGTCATGAGAATGGGGCTGGGCTTTTCCCAGTTGTGCCCACAGGATGTTAGGGGTTGGAAGGGACCCAAGGAGATCGTCGAGTCCAACCCCCCTGCCAGAGTAGCTCAGGGCACACAGGAACACATCCAGGCAGGCCTTGAAGGGCTCCAGAGAAGGAGACTCCACAACCTCTCTGGGGAGCCCTGTGGTAGGACAAGAGTCAAAAGGCACAGGCTGGAACACAGGAGGTCTCACTTGAACTGAAGGAGGAACACAGGAGGTCTCACTTGAACTGAAGGAGGAACACAGGAGGTCTCACTTGAACTGAAGGAGGAACACAGGAGGTCTCACTGGAACTGAAGGAGAAACTTCTTCACTTTGAGGGTGACGCAGCACTAGAAGAGGCTGCCCAGAGAGGTGGAGAGGCTGCTGCTGGGCCCTTCTCACAGGTAATGGAGACAGGACAAGGGGGAATGGCCTCAAGCTGAGGCTGGGGAGGTTTAGATTGGACATTAGGAAAAGTTTTTCACAGAGAGAGTGGCCAGGGACTGGAATGAGCTGCCCAGGGAGGTGTTTCAGGATGGTTTGGATGTGGTGCTTGGGGCTATGGTTTGAGGTGAATCTTGCAGGGTAGGGCTCTAGGTTGGACTTGGTGATCCCGAGGGGCTTTGCCAACCTGCATGTTTCTGTGATTCTGTGATGGAGCCTCCTGTTCTGGAGACTTTCAAAACCCTCCTGGACACGTCCCCGTGCAGCCTGATCTGGGTGACTCTGCTTTAGGAGGGGAGATTGAACTCGAGGGGCTGCAGAGGTCTTGTCCTGGTTCTAGAGCCGACAGAACGAAGCGCTCAGGTGAATAGGAGAGAGAACAGAATGACAGTTTTGAAAGAGAGATACAAGAACAAAACGATGAAGCAGATGCAGAATCCATAGCCACCCCCCTTGAATATTTCCCCCAACCCAAAACTAAATCCATAATCCCCAGGGCTCTAATCCTCCCCGGCAATGCCTCTGCCGTCCCTAGGCCTAAACGAAAGCCTGCGGAGGGCCCAGGACAGGCCTGTCCAGGCAATGCCAAGCACCAATGCAGGCTGGGCAGGGACTGGCTGCAGAGCAGCCCTGAGGAGAGGGACCTGGGGGTGCTGGGGGAGGAGAAGCTCAACGTGAGGCAGCAGTGTGCACTTGCAGCCCAGAAAGCCAAGCAGAGGCTGGGCTGCAGCAGGAGCAGTGTGGGCAGCAGGGCCAGGGAGGTGATTCTGCCCCTCTGCTGTGCTCTGCTGAGAGCCCACCTGGAGTAGTGCATCCAGTTCTGGAGCCCCTGGGACAGGAGGGATGTGGACATGCTGGAGGTGTGCAGAGAAGGGCAACGAGGATGCTCAGAGGGCTGCAGCAGCTCTGCTATGAGGACAGACTGAAAGAGTTGGGGCTGTGCAGGCTGGAGAAGAGGAGGCTCCCAGGTGACCTTATGGTGGCCTTCCAGGATCTGAAGGAGGCTACAAAAAAGCTGGGGAGGGACTTTTTAGGCTATCAGGGAGTGACAGGACTAGGGGGGGATGGAGCAAAGCTGGAGGTGGAGAGATTCAGATTGGATGTGAGGAGGAAGTTGTTGAGCACAAGAGTGGTGAGAGCCTGGAATGGGTTGCCCAGAGAGGTGTTTGGAGCCACATTCCTGGAGGTGTTTGCAGCCAGGCTGGCAGAGGCTGTGGGCAGTCTGATCTAGGGTAGGGTGTCCCTGGGGCATGGCAGGGGGGTTGGAACTGGCTGATCCTTGTGGTCCCTTCCAACCCTGACTGATTCTGTGATTGTCCTGTTAACAGGTCCTGCCCAGACAGGGCTGGAGAGGGAGGAAAGGAGAGCGAGGAGCTGGCCTCACCCCGAGTCTATGAAGAGATAGCAAACTTATGGGATTGAATAACCTTTTTTGTTGTTGTTGTCGTTCTCTAGTCCCTAGAAGATTTTTAACCCTATAGTTCCCAAACTGGGACAGGTCTCTTCCAAACCCCCACCCTTCTGTGATCCTATGATCCTTGGAATAGGTAGAGCAAGGATTTCTTCTGTCTTTCACTGTGTAGGCATTCTGCTAATTCACAAATTATAGTGGAGAAATAACTGCTCTCTTTATTTATTTTAGTTTGTTTGTTTGCCTTTCCTTGGTCTCCCTACTCCTTCAGACAGTTGGTCATGCTTCGCCTGGGGGGCAATATGTGATAAATCACATTTTAGCTCATCTCGTAAATAGGGATAGAGTTGCCTGCCCCACATCTTCCTGTGTTTTCCTGTGTAATTAACACCTCGTTCACAGTTGTGTCTGCCAGTCAGGGCCCTGCCTTCTTCCCCCTGGACACTTCCTTGATGCTTTGTTTAGACTGCAGAGATTTTTAAGTGTCATCCTCCGGATGCTTTAAATAAGCTGCAACAGGAAAAGGAAGGTGCTCCCAGGAGTCGCCAGGGAGGATCATGACAGCTCCGAGGGACTGCTGCAGGAGTATGGAGCAATTCCTCTTTCTTTAGCGTTTACATCCTTACCTCTTGATCTGCTGCTTCTGCTTCCTAAGAAAAGATGACCCTTTACTATGTTCAGTGTCTATTTACTTTCCATCTGTATTTCTGGAGTAGAAAAGCGGGCCAAAAGTCTAGACCTAGCAAACAGCTCGTTCCTCTTCTCTGTGTCTGCCTTTCCCGCTCTCTGCTCTCTGCCAGGCCAGGCAAACTGCTCTGTCACTCAGGGAACTGTGTCAAAACTAAACACAACTCTGCTTTGGTTTGGGTTTGTTTTTTTTTTTTGTGTGTGTGTGCTATGCTGAAGGGGGCTACAAGAAAGCTGGGGAGGGACTTTTTAGGGGTTGGATAGCGATAGGATTAGGGGGAATGGATCCAATCTAGGGGACAGGCTGAGAGTGTTGGGATTATTCAGTTTGGACAAGAGAAGGCTCCTGGGAGACCTTATTGTGGCCTTCCAGTATCTAAAGTGGGCTACAAGAAAAGCTGGGGAGGGACTTTTTAGGTTGTTGGGTAGCAATAGTATAGGGGGGAATGGATCCAAGCTAGAGAACAGGCTGAGAGTGTTGGGATTGTTCAGTTTGGACAGGAGAAGGCTCCTGGGAGACCTTATTGTGGCCTTCCAGTATCTAAAGTGGGCCACAAGAAAAGCTGGGGAGAGACTTCTTGGGGTTTTCATATAGTGATAGGACTGGGGGGAATGGAGCAAAACTAGAAGTGGGTTGATTCAGATTGGATGTTAGGAAGGAGTTCTTCACCACGAGGGTGGTGAGAGAGTGACACAGGTTGCCCAGGAAGGTGATGGAACCTCCCTGGGTCTTTTTAAGGCCAGGCTGGATGTGACTCTGGGCAACCTGATCTGGTGTGAGGTGTCCCTGCCAATGCAGGGGAGTTGGAACTGGATGATCCTTGTGTTCCCTTCCAACACTGACAATTCTGTGATGCGTGACCCAGCTGAGTTTGCAGCTCTGGCTAGTTACAGGGCTGTGCAGAGTGCAGTAGCACAGCATTCAAGGCTACATTTATTCTTCTGCATTCCACAAATACATTCCAGTTAACAACTTAGGATCATAGAATGGGTTAGGTTGGAAGGGACCTTAAAGATCATCCAGTTCCACCCTCCCCACCACTGACAGGAACATCTTCCACTAGATTCCACTATGAATCATCCAACCTGGCCTTGAACCCCTTTGAAATTTCCCATCCTGGAGAGAATAGTCAAGGTGTTTGTGGGTTTTTTTCTTATTCAGTACATTCTTTGATTTGTTCTGTTGCAGGTCGTTGCTTTGTGTTTCATCCATACTCTGTAGCTGTCATTAATCAGCATCCCTCTTTAATAATGCTAATATAAGTTCAGGTGGTTTACTTCTTTCCATTTATTTTAAAGCAGAGGAGAAGAAGTAGAATCCCATTTGCATCTTCAAAACTGAAAAGAAACCTACCAGTGCAGAGGAGGTCTAAAGTCACACAAAGCAGGCTATAAAGAACTTGTCCCCAGCTGGGGAATCTGTTTTCTCCATCCTTAGTTTCTCCACACCTATATGCTGCCAGCCTGCAACCCTTACCAGACACAGTACCTATCTATCAATCACTGCTTGCTTTAGTTAGTTAGAAGTATATGGCAGGTGGTAATAAATAATAGTAAGTGTTTAAAAAAGGATGTGGCTGTTGATGAAGAAGCAAGAAATCACTCTTCTCTTGAACAACTTCCCTACTTCATGTGCACACCAAAGTGTGGAGGCACAGAGGCACCATCCTGTCACCCATCTGTGTTTCTGGAGTGGAAATCAATCCAAAAAGGCTATGCCTAGCAAACAGCAACCTCTTTTTCTTCTCCATGTCTTCCTTTCCCAATATGTGCCCTCTGCCAGCTGCTCTGGCACCCAGTGAACTGCATCAAGATAAGCACAACTCAGCTTTTCTGTGAGCCAGCCTTACCCCAGCTGAGTTTCCAGCCTCTGGCTGGTCACAGAGCTGTGTGGACAGCATTACAGAGAGCACACTAAGAGTTGAGTGGTGAGGGGCAGTGTAACCTCCAGCCCAATATAGACACCTAGGACTGTATTTTGGGGCTGAAAATTTACCCCCAGCTGCAGCCCTGCATGCAGGAGTGCTGCTGGGATTAAACAGCTCAGCAAGGAACAGATGTCTCAGCTAGTTAAGACCTAGGAATTTGGCACTCCAAATATGCTGAGGTGTGTGTGGGGGTTTTGTACTGCTGCCCTTAAGACACACTGACTGGCTGAGCACCTTCAGAAACTGCTGTGAGGCACAGCCTGGTGGGTGAAATGCATCTCACATGCTCTCCTTAGGGTTCCAAACCTCTGCCTCCTGCTTCTCAGGAGAGTCTCTAGCTTCTAGGCAAGAGGTTACCCTGGTGAGCTGCAGGGTGTGAGGAGGAGAGATTTTTCCACCCTCACTGTCATCATCTCTTTTCCCCTAAGCACAGATCAAGACGAATGAAAGGCAGAGTGTGAGAGGGGTTTCCTATGGGTCAGGGCTCTCACCTGTAAAGAGAGAAGCTGAGATTTCACTTTCTGTTCCTGCAGTCTGGGTGAGGTCATCACTTTGTAAAACACAGAAGCAGGCTCAGAAGTAAAGGACCGCAGCTTACAGAAACACCCTTCTGTGTTAAGTGCGAGCTGTCAGCAAGCGTTTAAAGTGCTTAAAACCAGGCTGGATGAGGCTTTGAGCAACGTGGTCTAGTAGAAAGTCCTCCCGCCGATGCGAGTGGGGGGTTGGAATTAGATGATCTTTAAGGCTCCTCCCAGCTGAAGCCTCTCATTTCCAGTTTTTTAACTTCTTAAACCACGTTTTCAGCAGGACTTCCCCCTAATGCTTTTTGTTAATTGCTCTTTAGCATATGCAAAGGCAAAGTTTAATCTGAATGGCTAGAATGCTCTTCCTTTGTGTGTGTGTGTGTGTGTGTGTGTGCCATCACATCCCAGAAATTAGTTCTCCTCCACTGCTGTGTTTCTACAAAATGTGCATCGCATTTCAGCTGGGCAATGAAGATGGAAATTACTGTAAATTGCTTCTCTTCTCATGTTGATCTTCCTAAANAAAAAAAAAAAAAAAAAACCAGAAAGGATCTAAGAAACCAGCAGCTGTTGAGTTGAACACTCTGGTCATGATATGTGCATGTTTGCTCAGAACCTGAGTGGGAAGACTCCTTTTAAGTCGATGATTCTGGACCTTCTGTTCTAACACAAATGATTTTTGCATGTGCATTATAGACACAGAAAGTGCTGCTTGCAGGGGGAAGGTGAATTAGCTTTGCAAATAAATCTCTTGACTTCCCTGCTTGTCGTCACATCTTGAAGAAGGAGGAGCTTGGTTGTTTCACTTAAATATAAGGAAACACTTCCTTGATTCCAGGGTGGCAGAGTGCTGAAATAGGCTGTCCAGAAAGGTTGTGGAGTCTCACTCCCTAGGGCCATTCAAAATCCACTGGATGTGTTCCTGTGTGACCTACCCTAGATGATTCTGCTGAGGCAGGGGGGTTGGACAGGACAATCTTCTGAGGTCCCTTCCAATCCCTGCCATTCTATGATTCCGTGAATTCTGTTGAAGTAAACTTTAAAGTTCCCTAAGGACAGTGACCAAGGAGGACAAAGGGGCAATGAATACAAACCAGGACAGAGGAAGCTCCACCTCAGCACCAGAAGACACTTCTTTAATGTGAGCCCTGGAGTAGGCTACCCAGAGAGGTCATGGAGTCTCCTTCTCTGGAGCCATTCAAAAGCCACCTGGATGAGGTCCTGTGCAGTTTACTCTGGGTGATCCTGCTCTGGCAAGGGTTGGACTCAATGCTTTAGATCATCACAGAGTTGTGTCTGCTCTGCTGGAGAAGAGAGGCTCCAGGAAGACCTTAACACAGCCTTCCAGTAGATGAGGGGGACTACAAGAAAGTTGGGGAGGCACTTTTGGCAAGAGATTGGAGTGACAGGTTGAGAGGAAATGGATTGAAGCTGGAGAAGGGCAGATTTGGACTGAAAATTAGGAAGAAATTCTTTACAGTGAGGGTGGTGAGACACTGGAACAGGTTGCCCAGAGAGGTTGTGCATGTGCCCTCCCTGGAGATGTTCAAGGCCAGGTTGGATGAGGCATTGAGCACCCTGGGCTGGTGGGAGGTGTCCCTGCTCATGGCAGAGGGTTAGAGCTGGATGAGCTTTACATTTCTTTCCAGCCAAAACCACTCTGTTGATCTTCAGAGGTCCTTTCTTGACCTTACCTCTCTGAGATTCTATTTATTTAGTGGTTCTCTCACACCTATGTGTTTACAGTGCACCTCAGAGCAGAAACTACTGCTCTGCTGCATTCAGAGAAATCTCCTGTCTTTACACCTCATCAGGATGCTCCCTTTCCAGCCTTATCAATGCACTCTCCTAACCAAGGCACAGCTTTAAAATATGCTACTCAGTAAGTTAATGTGAGCCTAGTTTCTCATAATTACTGAGAACCAATTCTAAAATATTAGAATTAGACAGCACTGCAGTGACTGATGGAGGGGATTCATTTTGGGCAGCTTTTGAACATCTCTTGCTAATAAGCCAAGGCAGTGAATCTCTTCTTGAAGAGAATTCTTGTTGCAAGTCAATCATGTCTGAATGTCTGGTGCTCTGTTTTTTGTCTCTAGGGCAGACGAGGCAAACCAGGGCTCCCAGGAAAACCAGGGCCACCAGGAGCTCCGGTGAGTAACCAACAAGGGGAATGGGAAATTTCCACTCTCTGCTGGGATGGAGTCAGTTGGGGCCTGACCTGCTGGAGAGCGCTGAAAGGGAAAAGGACCTGGGGGTCCTAGTGGATGGAAAGGTGACCATGAGCCAGCAGTGTGCTCTGGTGGCCGAGAAGGCCAAGGGCATCCTGGGGTGGATTAGAAGGGCTGTGGTTAGGAGGTCAAGAGAGCTTCTCCTGCCCTTCTACTCTGCCCTGCTGAGGCTGCATCTGGAATTTTGTGTCCAGCTCTGGCTCCCTCAGTTCAAGAAAGACCTCAGGGAGCTGCTTGAGTGTCCAGCACAGAGCCACATAAATGCTAAGGGGAATGGAATATCTTCCTTACGAGGAGAGTCTGAGGAGCTGAGGCTTGGCGAGGAAGAACCTGATGAGTGACCTCATTCATGTTGATAAAGATGTGCAGGGTGAGTGCTAAGAGCCAGGCTCTGCTGGGTGATGCCCAGTGATAGGCCAAGGGGCACTGGGTGGAAGCTGAGCCATAGAAGTTCCGTGGAAATGTGAGGAATTTTTTCTTCCCTGTGAGGGTGACAGAAGACTGGAACAGGCTGCCCAGGGGGGTTGTGTATTCTCCCTCTCTGGAGACATTCAAACCCCACCTGGATGTGTTCCTGTGTGATCTGCCCTAGGTAATCCTGCTCTGGCAGGGGGGTTGGACTGGATGGTCTTTAGAGGTCCCCTCCAACCTCTACCATTCTGTGGTTCTGTGAATTTTGCTGCATCTCTACAGCAGGTTATAATTGCCAATATCTGATCTGTGTTTACTCCACTGTATCAAACAGCTCTAATTGGCAGCCCTTTGATACAGCAAAGATAAAAGCTCTGAGTCTACAAAATGGGAGGAATTAGACAGAAGGGCATGAACAAGATGTAAACTTCAGCAGAGGAGGCAGAGGTTGTCTGGCATTTCAAAGCAAGCCTGGCTGGGGATGCTAAATGTGAATGCTGTGCATGCATTCACCTTACAGCATGCATGATGCCCTGCAGGAGATGGGATCAGTTCTGTCTCAGAGGGGTAATTTGAAAGCTGAAGGCCCGTGTGAAGCATGTGCCAACTGTCTGAATGGTGAGGAGGATTAGACCTGGCTCTGGAATGAGCTCTCAGCTGTGCTTCAAATGAGTTTACTGAAGAATTAAACAGATTAAGGAATACAGGACTCTCTGAAAGGATTTGCAAGAGAAAGAACTAAAGCATTTGGCTCAGATCTAAGGAGTTTAGGGGTTTAGTTTTTTTTTTTTTTTTTTTTTTTAAGTGATACAAAATGTTCAAAACTGAAGTCAGGGGTGGATGTATATTAGTGTGGAATGAATGCAGCTTTCCTTTGGTGGAGGGGAGACTTGGCTGCCTTTGCAAAATTCCCTACATGCTGTGTTGGAAAACCCAAAGTTGTCATGCACAAATGTAAACCAGCTTATATTTGTGGGTTAAGGAAACTTCCACTCCTTTCCATTCTCAATATCCAACAAAGATTTAGTAGTTCTTTTCCCTTCCTTTGGGAGAGGGAAAGCTTGGCTGTGTTGGTAAAATTCCCTACATACTGTGTTGGAAGACCCAAAGTCGTCATGCACAAATATAAAGCATCATTTTTCCATCTGGGTTAAGGAAACTTCCACTGCTTTACATTCTTAATAGCCAACAAAGATTTTTTTTTTGTTTGTTTGTTTGTTTTATTTTAGCATGCTTGAAATAGAGAGAGGCCACTGCTTAGTGTGTCAGAACATTTTTCTTCAACCTTGCTGAGAGGAAAGGAGAAGAGAACTGCATGGAGTAGAGTGATTAAAATAGAACAGATTCCATTTACACATCTTCAAATGAAAATGAATCCATTTTGTACATTTCCCACCCATTTTCCTTGCAAAATCTGTTCAGGGAGAGGAGTGGGTGATGGAATTCATTTATTCTGCAGAAAAGGTCCATAAGGTTAGTCAGAGGACTTGAACAGCTCTCCTATGAGGACAGGCTGAGAGAGCTGGGGTTGCTAAGTCTGGGGAAGAGGAGGCTCCCAGGAGACCTTATTGTGGCTTTCTAGTATCTGAAGCAGGCTACAAGAAACTCTGGAGAAGGACTTTTTAGGCTGTCAGGTAGTGATAGGACTGGGGGGAATAGATCCAAGCTAGAGGAAGGCAGATTGAGATTAGACTTTAGGAAGAAGTTCTTCACCATGAGGGTGGTGAGAGACTGGCACAGGTTGCCCAGGGAGGTGGTGGAAGCCTCATCCCTGAAGGTGTTTAAGGCCAGGCTGGATGTGGCTCTGGACAGCCTGATCTAGTGTGAGGTGTCCCTGCTCGTGGCAGGAGGGTTGGAACTGGATGATCCTTGAGGTTCCTTCCAACTCTGACAGTTCTATGATTCTTTTCTCCCCCACACAAAAGCTTGTTTGGGCTTCCTGATGCTGAAGCATTACTACAGACTTAAGGAGCTCAAACAGAGGAGAGTAGTAATATAGAATCTTTCTTAATACAAATGCCTAGAATCATAGAACCACTTGGATTGGAAGAGACCTCCAAAGCTCATCCAGTCTAACTCTCTCTGCAGTCAGCAGGGACATCCTCAAATAGATCAGGTTGCCCTGTTGAGCCTCACCTTGAATTTCTCCAGGGATGGGGCCCAACCACCTCCCTGGGCAACCTGTTGCAGTATTCCACCACCCTCATGGTGCAGAACTTTTTCCTAACATCCAATCTTAATCTGCTCTGCTTTCATTTCAAACCATTGCCCTCATCCTATCACTGAAGGCCTTTGCAAAACAGTTCTTCGGCAGCCTGCTCATAGCTCCCTTCAGGTACTGGAAGGTGGTGATTTGGCCTCCCCAGAGCCTTCTCCAGGTTGAAACACCCTTTAAAAGCAAACAAAAAAAGAAACAATAAATAAATAAAGCAAATAAAAGCCCCAAACCCAACCACAAGCAACCAACAACAAAAGCTCCCAACAGAATAGGATAGGATAGACTAGACTAGACTAGACTAGACTAGACTAGACTAGACTAGACTAGACTAGACTAGACTAGACTAGACTAGACTAGACTAGACTAGACTAGACTAGACTAGACTAGAATAGAATAGAATAGAATAGAATAGAATAGAATAGAATAGAATAGAATAGAATAGAATAAGCCAGGTTGGAAAAGACCTCCAAGATCATCCAGTCAAACCTATCACACAGCCCTATCTAATAAAACAAACTAAAGCAAAACTGAAACAAAAAAATCCCAAACAAACAAACAAACAAAAATAAAAGCCCACACTAAAACCAACCAAACAAAACCCAACCAACCAAAACCAAGAAGCAAACCAAAGAACCAAAGCAGAGTTCAAGGTTTGGCTTCACCTGCTTGGCATGTTGTGCACACTCTTTCCCCGTGACAGATTTGTGCCATCACAGCTGGTGAAGATGTATGCTCCTTGGGAGGCACAGCAGGCATGCGTAGTAGAAGCTAACCTGTAGTTTTGAGGCAAAGCTTAGATTTCCTTTACAGCAGAGTGGGAAGCTCAATTTTGTCAGCCTGGCAGCATCCGTACAAGGAGCTCTGCATGGGCACCGTCGCCCAGTTCTGCATATCACAATAGCATTCCTCAGGCAGTCGTGGCCTAAATAGTGGTTAAAAGTGTTTGTTTCTGGTATAGCTATCTTGATGTAGTCTTTACTTTGGATACAGCTGCACCAGCATCTCGTGTTCCTCTTTGTAGCAGACAGAAGAGGCATACTCTGAAAGCAGCAGTGCCTGCTAATGCGCCTTGGCAGTGTCCCCATGTTTGAAGTGCTACAGCTTGTGCATACCAAAAAGACTTTAACATGATCCATCATATTCCTCCTCTCCTTTTCCAAGCTCAGACTATATTAAATGTGATTTCAGTTACTCCTTCTCTTCTTAGTGGCTGCTTCCTTGTGCACATGGATTTATCAGGGCAATGAAGCTGGTGAAGGGTCTGGAGAACAGGGCTGGTGAGGAGCAGCTGAAGGACCTGGGGATGTGCAGTGTGGAGAAAAAGAGGCTGAGGGGAGACCTCATTGCTCTCTACAGCTCCCTGAGCCAGGTGGTGTAGGTCTCTTCTCCCTAGAAACAAGTTATAGGATGAGAGGAAATGGCCTTCAAGTTGCACCCGGGGAGGTTTAGGTTGGAGATCAGAAGAAACTTCTTGACTGAAAGGATTCTCAAAGGCTGGAACAGGGAGGTGGTTGAACCTCCATCCCTGGAGGTGTTTCAAAGAGGCAGAGATGTGGTGCTGAGGGCCACAGTTTAGGACCAGCTTTGGTAGAGTTAGAGAATGGTTGGACTCAGTGCTCTCAAAGGTTGCCATTGCTCTCTATAGCTCCCTGAAAGGAGACTGGAGTGAGGTGGGGTTGGTCTCTTCTCCCTAGTAACTAGTAATGGGACAAAAGGAAATAGCCTCAAGTTGCATCAAGGGAGGTTTAGGTTGGCTTTAGGGAAAAAATCTGTACTGAAAGAGTGGTCAGGGGCTGGAAGAGGCTGCCCAGGTAGGTGGTGGAGTCCCCATCCCTGGAGGTCTTTAAGAAAAGATTGGATGTGGCACTTGGTTTAGCTGAAGGTGTGGTGTTGGGTCATAGGCTTGAGCTGATGATCTCAGAGGTCTTTTCCAGCCTCAATGATTCAGGGGAGGGTTAGATTGGAGATCGGAAGAAACTTAACTGAAAGGGTTCTCAAATGCAGGCTCAGGGAGGTGGTTGAATCCTCATCCCTGGAGGTGTTTCAGAGAGGCAGAGGTGTGGTGCTCAGGGCAATGACTCAGCACCAGCCTTGGCAGAGTTACAGAATGGTTGGACTCAATGATCTGAAAGGTCTTTTCCAAACAAAACAATTCCATCATTCTGTGACTGTTGGCCTTTACTTTGGCCTTTTTCAAAGTGCAATGAGGAGGTTGCTCTCAGAAGTTGGGCACATACAGGGTACAAAATGCTTAACAGATTGGCCCAGACAATAAAAATTTGGGCCCTGCAGCCAGGTGCTGTTTTGGGAGAGTCTGAAATTTGCATTGGAGGAAAAGGATATTTGGTCATTAATTGTCAGCGTAGCCCAATAGGTCCTGCAGGTTTGAAGCTAATAAATTTACCTCATTTAGCAGCTTATGCCATGGTGTGGAGTCCTTAGTTTATAGATTAGAGCAGCCAGGTGTTTTGTAATGACAGAAAAGAACCTATGAGAAGGCAAGTTCTGCCTCCTTGAGGAAGAAGTGAGTGAACAGGATGCAATCCTGAGGGGGTTTGATATAAAGGAGAGTCCTCTGCAGGGAGGGATTGCAAAGCTACATCCTTGACAGTCCAAAGGCCTTTAAACTGGACATCAGTAAGTGGTGTGAGTTCTGATTAATTCAAATAATAATTTTTTATCTACTTCCTACAATATTTTTTTAGCCCTCAATAGCTCATCTGTTTGGGCTTTTTTACATGGATTAATTTGAGGGGGATTTTTTTTTAACAGCAAAACTGATGTTTGTGGGGAGTTTCTAGTGTCTCATCTGCAGATCTTTGCTTAAAAACCTGCCCTGAAGCGATGGATGGCTGCTGCTTGTGAGGAGACCTGGAATGCTGTGTCCAGTTCCCCAGTAGAACAAGGACACAGAGCTGCTGGAGTAAGTCCAGAGGAGGGCCACAGAAAGGATCCAAGGGCTGGAGCAGCTCTGCTGTGAGCACAGGCTGAAGGAGCTGGGGCTGTGCAGCCTGGAGAAGGGAAAATTCTGGGGGGGACCTCAGAGCTGCCTGCTAGTACCTGAAAGGATCATACAGGAAGGCTGCAGAGGGACTTCTCATGAAGGTGTCTGTAGACAGACCAAGGGGGAATGGTTTGAAGCTGAGGCAGAGCAGGGTTAGGCTGGAGCCAAGGAAGAAGTTTTTCAGTATGACTGTAGCAAGACATTGGAATAGGCTGCCCTGGAAATCTGTGGATGCCTCCTCTCTGGGGGTGTTTGAGGCCAGCTTGGATGAGACCTTGAGCAGCCAAGTCTAGTTGAGAGATGCCTCTGCCCATGGTGGGGAGGTTGGAGTAGATGAGCTCTAAGGTCCCTTCTAACCTAAGCTATTCTACGACTATGTGAAACTACTCAGTTCAAGTGATGCTTTCCATGCAACTCCTTTCTTTTATGTAATTTTTCCCCTTATGAGTTTTTAAATGTGTCTTTATGGGTATTTTCCCCTCTGGAGGAAAATGCTGTGCCCACAAAAGACAAGAAGTTGCTGAGGATTTTTACTGATGGGTTGTCCAAAATGTTGCTGAAAGCCTGCCCAGGTAATGCTGAAGTCACCATCCCTGGAGGTGGACAGGAAACATGTGGACATAGCACTTTGGGATGTGATTTAAAGGCCATGGTTGTGTTAGGCTGAAGGTTGGACTTGATGACCTTGGACTTGAGACCTTTAATGTCTCTTCTAACCAAAACAATTCCAATGAGCTCACCATGGAGTCCAATATTACTGGTGGAATTTAGGCAGCTTGGCTACCTGAGATCAGGAAACCTAGGGAAAGTCCATGGAGCCCCCTGGGCTCCGAAAGAACTGGACCAAAACCTAACACAAAATTAATTCTGGAGAATTCTATGAGCAGTAAATACCAAACTGTGATGCACAGTGAAATTTACAGCTCGATGATCTTAGGAGTCTTTTCCAACTGCTACAATTTTATGATTCTGTGGTGTTGGGTTGGTTTTTTTTTTTTTTTTAAGTTTATTACCTAACATAGATTTGAAAAGTGTTCTGTTAGTCCCTCCTGGCTCACAACTCACGGTTTGCATCCTCGCTGTCTGCTGGCTCTGAGGAGTGTTGTGTTCCTTGAACGCTGGAGAGCTGAGCTGTGCGCTCCGGCTTGCCGCACTCCACTGAGCAGCAATTTGTGCTGCCAAGGAGGGACCCGAAGGGGTTGGGAAGAACAGCAGCGCCCTCTAGCGCTTCTTTAGCCCGGCCAGGAGCCTCCACAGCCGCTTCGAGAGAGCTCCTCTCAGACATAGAATCATAGAATCAGTCAGCGTTGGAAGGGACCCAGGATACTCATTTCACAGAATCACAGAAACATGCAGGTTGGCAAAGCCCCTTAGGATCACTAAGTCCAACCTAGAACCCTACTCAACAAGGTTCACCTCAAACCATATCCCCAAGCACCACATTCAAGCGACCCTTAAACACATCCAGGGTGGGTGACTCCACCACCTCCCTGGGCAGCTCGTTCCAGTCCCTGACCACTCTCTCTGTGAAAATATTTTTCCTAATGTCCAATCTAAACCTCCCCAGTCTCAGCTTGAGGCCATTCCCCCTTGTTCTGTCTCCAACTACCTGCAAGAAAAGCCAAGCAGCAGCCTCTCCACAATGTCCCTTCAGGTAGCTGTAGACAGCAATGAGGTCTCCCTTCAGCCTCCTCTTCCTCACACTACCCACCCCCAGCTCCCTCAGTTGCTCCTCATCAGATTTATTCCCCAGGCCCTTCCCCACCTTCCTTGACCTGCTCCAGCACCTCCACATTTCTCTTATTGTGGTGCCCAAAGTGAACACAACAATCAAAGTGTGGCCTCAGCAGAGCCGAGTCCAAGGGGACAATCACCTCCCTGCTCCTGCTGGACACAACAATTTTAATACAAGCCAGGATGTCATTTGCCTTCTTGGCCACCTGGGCACGCTGCTGGCTCACGTTCATCTGCCTGGGCACACTGCTGGCTCCTATTCATCTGCCTGGGCACACTGCTGGCTCACATTCAGCTGCCTGGGCACACTGCTGGCTCCTGTTCATTACAACCCCCAAAATCCCTTTCTGCCAGGCAGTTCTGCAGCCACACTGCCCCAAGCCTGCAGTGTTGCTTGGGGTTGTTGTGAGCCATGTGTAGGATCTGGCATTTGGCTTGTTGAAACTCGTCCCATTAATGTTGGCTCATTGATCTAAGCCTATCCAAGTCCCCCTGCAGAGCCTCTCTACACTCATCCAAATCACCACTGACACCTAACCCTCAGAAACATTCTGAAAAGGATGGGTGAGGAACAAAACTTCAGGTGCCCTTCAAATGCATGAAATCTATTTTCTCCTCAAGCCCTCTGAGATGGAGTCTCTTTCACATGCATGGCTCTTCACTGCCACGGCAATGCTCATTTTAGGAAACAAAAAGAAACAGCGTGATAATAGGCTGGTGCTGGTGCAGCATCTTGATCAGGCTGCAGAGATAAACTGCAGCTTTCTCCCCTCCTGGCTGCTAACAGAACTACCTCCAGGACTTAGCAATGCAGCAGGGGATACCTGCAGAGCAGGTTTTGTTTTGCCTGTGTGTAATCCAAAGGTTTTCCAGCTCTCACTCTGCTCTAAAGGAGAGGTACAGAAGCTGGCTGAACTTAGGATCTGTATGCAGTTGCCCTAAGGATAGAATCATAGAAGCACTTGGGTTGGAAGTGACCTCCAAAGGTCATCCAGTGCAAGCCCCCTGCAGTCAGCAAGGACATTCTCCACTAGATCAGGTTGCCCAGAGCCCTGTCCAGTCTCACCTTGAATGTCTCCAGAAATGGGGCTTCAACCACCTCCTTGAGCAACCCATTCTAGTGTTCCAGCACCCTCATGGTAAAGAACTTGCTACTCATATCCACTCTAAAGCTCCCCTTGTCTCACTTCAAACCATTTCCCCTCATCCTGCCCCTGCAGGCCTTTGCAAACAGTCCCTCTGCAGCCTTCTTGTAGCCCCCTTCAGGTTGGGCTGGCAGGCTGCAATTAGGTCTCCCTGGAGACTTCTCCAGCTGCATACCCCCAGCTCCCTCAAGCCTGTCCTTCTAGCAGAGCTGCTTCAACCACCTGAGCATTTTGGTGGCTCTCCTCTGGACCTGCTCCATCAGGTCCATATCCTTCTTGTGTTGAGGGCTCTAGAGCCGGATGCAGCCCAGCAGGTGAGGTCTCAGCAGAGCAGAGGGGCAGAATCCCTTCTCTCCATCTCTGCCCATACTGCTTTGGATGCAGCCCAGGCTGCCCTTGGCCTTCTGGGCTTCAAGTGCAGTGTTGGTTCATGTCCAGCTTCTCATCCATCAATACCCTTAAGTGCTTTTCTGAGGGGCCTCCTCCCCCAGCCTTTATGTCCCATTCTGCACTCTGCTTTTCTGTTCTTGGGTTGTAGAATTCCTACTTATTAATTACTTAGAATGATTTCAGTCTTATGAAAAATGGCTGAGGGAACTGAGACTGTGTAGGCTGCAGAAAAGGAGGCTGAGGGGAGACCTCACTCTCTACAGCTACCTGAAAGGAGGTTGGAGTGAGGTGAGGGTTGGTAAGTAGCAACAGGACAAGACCAAATGGCATCAAGTTGTGCCAGGAAAAGTTTAGATTCAATAATAGGAAAAATGTCTTTACTGAAAGTCTGGCCAAGCATTGGCACAGGCTGCCCAGGGAGGTGGTGGAGTCACCACCCCTGGAGGGGTTCAAAACCATGTAGGCATGGCACCTGGGGATGTGGTTTAGTGAGCATGGTGGTGTTGGCTTGGTGGTTGGACTTGATGACCCCTAGAGGTCTTTTCCAACCGTAATCATTCTGTGCTTCTCCTTGCCTGCTTTTCCGTGGAGTTCTTTTAAGAGGAGCTACGTTGGTTTTCTGTTTGTCTTTCTCAGAAAATAGTTCTGAGAGGTCTGACTCTGTTTAGCATGTTAAGGTCACTCATAGGAGGTTTAGGGGTTGAAGTTTGTGTTGTTGTTGGGGGTTCTGTGTTATTTTCACAAGAGGCAGCAGCTGAATGTTTCTGTTTGCACAGGTAGGCAAGAGGACAAAAATTGGAAAAAAAAAAAAAAAGGAGCTGCACTGTTTTTTTTTTCCAGGAAGAATTAGCTTCATGTTTTCTGTCCCAGTTTTCCCTGTCTCTGCTGGAACTGTTGTGACTGGAGGAATTCCATTGCTCTGTACTTTCCATTTCAGTGAGATAGCAGATTGGTTTTCAAATAAATAGAGTGCCAGGCTAGATTTGTGCTCCAGGCTTCCACCAGTCCAATCATGTTCCACAGGGCAAGTCCAGACAGAACTTCTGCCCAGTGCTGCTGTGTGGCAGAAAGGAAGTTCTCTCAGCACTGCTTTTGAGGGGTAGGAAATGCAGGAGCTACCTGATTTGGCCAAGTTCTGTTTTGTCCAAGCAGCTCTGTGGCAGAGGCAAGAAACAAACTGCAATCACAATCACTCTTAAACCTACTCTTTTCTACCAACACCCTCAAAGTTTTGTTTTGTGGGTTGTGGGGTTTTTTTTTGTTTTGGTTTTTTTTTTTTTTTTTTTGGTGATCCAGAACAGACTTATTCAGCTTTGCTGTAGCCCTTGGAGGTCATCTTTTAGTTCTTCTCTTGGCTTTGCAAGGAGAGCTTCACATCCAGTTTTGGGCACCTCAGTAAAAGAGAGATGTGGAGGTGCTGGAGCCAGTGCAGAGGAGGGCAAGGAAGCTGGAGGACAACCTAGAGAATAACTCTTGTGAGGAGTGACTGAAGGAGCTGGGGATGGTTAGTGTGAGAAAGAGGAAGTTGAGAGGAGACCTCATAGCTGTCTACAACTACTTGAAAGGACCTTGTGGGGAGGTCAGTGCTGGTCTCTTCTCACAGGTAATTAGTGCTAGAACAAGAGAAAATGGCCTCAAGCTGCAATAAGGGAGGTTTAGACTGGACACTAGGACATTTTTTTTTTTCCCAGCAAGAGTGTTCAGGCACTGGAATGAGCTGCCCAGGGAGGTGGTGGAGTCACCAAGCCTGGATGCATTTAAAGGTCATTTGGATGTGGTGCTTGGGGATATGGTTCAGGGGCAGACTTTGTAGAGTAGGGTTAATGGTTGGGCTTGATGATATTTTCCAACCTGAATGATTGTGTGATCTTTTATCTTCACAACTGTTCTCACTTGGAAGAGAGGCTTTGTGATACTCTTTTAGGTCTTAATTTCGAATAGGGTTTAATTTGTCTGGGAGGATTGCATGTGAGGCAGTGGAGAAGTTCACAGACTACTTGAATTTCTTCGTTTAATTCCATACCCTTTTAGTCTCTTGTTATTCAGTTATGAAAGTCAATGCCACCAAACTAGTTATCTTAAATAGCCAGCAGTTTGCCTTGGAAATCTCATTTCCCCTGCCTCAGGACATGCTGTCATTCCTCTGCCCAATACCGTGCAAGTGACTGAATGTTATCACTTAATTACACCAAACAGAAAATTCAAGCAATGATAAGTGAAAATTGTCAGCAGCGTTTCTGGCATCCCTGAGCTTCCAGCTGCTTTTTAGAAGGATGTTGGAAATGCTTACGTGGTAAGAGAGGAGTGACTGGGCAAGGGTTGGTCCTGGGCTTGTTTCTATGCATTTAAGTCTTTTCAATCCCTGTCAGAAAGTAGTGTATTTAATGTAGTCTTTGGTGGGAGATGTACCTTCAGCATCCTTTCCATTTGCCCTGGGTGTAATTAGACAATATTGCACATCTGCACCCTGGGGGGGTTGGGTTCATGAGCACCTCTGCTATGAGGAGAGACTGAGGGAGTTGAAGCTATTCAGTCTGGAGAGGAGAAGGCTCTGAAGTGACCTTATTGTGGTCTTTAAGTGTCTTAAGAGGGCCTACAAGAAAGCTGAGGAGAGACTTTTTAGGAAGTCAGGTAGTGATAGGACTGAGGGGAATGGAACAAAGCTAGAAATGGGTGGATTCAGACTGGATGTTAGGAAGAAGTTGTTCAGCATGAGAATGGTTAGATCTTGGAAGGGGTTGCCCAGGGAGGTGGTGGAAGCCTCATCCCTGGAGGTGTTTAAGGCCAGGCTGGATGAGGCTCTGGCCAGCCTGATCTAGTGTGAGGTGTCCCTGCCCATGGCAGGGGAGTTGGAACTGGATGATCCTTGAGGTCCTTCCAACACTGACTGATTCTATGATTCTGTTACTTTTCCCATTACAATCATCAGAAAAACAATATTTTATTTTAATGGGCAGACATAGATCTTGGAGATGGATCAAGTAACTACAGTGAGTCACTGGCACTGTTATGTTCCCCAAAATGCCCTGCTGGTGAGATGCAACCACTGCAAGTCACTTGTTACAGGTGGTACTTTGTAGGCTTTCAGCATTCTCATCTTTACACCAAGGCAAACAAACCACCAAAGCTAAAGGAGAAAAAGATCCTATAAACCTCAGTAATTTCCAGAGAGCTTCTCCTCCCCCTCTACTCTGCCCTCCTCTGGACCTGCACCCTAACAAACTTACAGAAAGTAATTTACTCTATGATCAACTGAAACTCTAACCTTTTACATGAGCACAGCTCTCTAAACACAGGGATGTAGAAATAACATCACTTAAATTACATGATGTCTGTTTTTCCACCTAGGGTCCTTCTGGACTAACAGAAATTCTGGACTCGTTGAACAAAGCTTCTAATGAGGTATGGACACTTGGATGTAGTGCTTGTGTGTTTGTGACTAAGAAGTACCTAAGGTAGGAATGATCACAGTTTTTATCCTTGCAGCCATAGTCCAAATTAGCCCAAAATACAGATCCTTCTCTGTCCCCTTTCTGCATCCTTGTACAGGCACAATTCACACTTCAGTCTCATACCTGCTGTGTCATCTATCCTGTTGCTGTGTTTCTTATCTCACATCCATCTTCTACTTCTGTATTTTAGCCTTATCGTAAGTCAGAAGGGAGGTGAACTACCTAGGTGTTGGTGTAGAGCACCAGCTCCCCATTTCTAAACCTAATTGCTCTAGGCTTTGGCATTTTTTCTTTCTCCACCTACTCTGCTGTGATATGAGTAGATGGACAAGGAGGCATCAGCTTTAAAGGCCACAGGATCCCAGGATGTTAGGAGTTGGAAGAGACCTCTGGAGATCTTCCAGTCCAATCCCTCTGCCAGGGAGAGAATCTAGCACAAGCCACACAGGAACACATCCAGGCAGAGCTGGAAAGGCTCTAGAGAAGGAGACTCCACAACCTCTCTGGGCATCCTATTCGGGGCTCTGGGACCCTTACAGTCAAGAAGTTCTTCCTCATGTTGAGGTGAAACTTCCTTTGCTGTACTTTCCATCCATTGCCCTTGTGCTATCCCAGGGCACAAGTGAGCAGAGGCTCTCCCTGTCCCTTTCTTCCTGACCCCCAGCCCTCAGATACTTATAGACATTGCTCAGATCCCCTCTCAGCCTTCTCCTCCCCAAACTGAAAAGATCTTCTGGTAACCCATGAGGATTTTCCTGATATTTGCATTGTAGAATAATGAAAATATTGTGTTCATTATAAAACCTCCTGCAGCTGAAAGCACTTTGAAGCAAAAACAAACAAACAAAAAACCTGTTAAAATTCCAAAGGCTGGTTCCATGTGGCAGAGCTTTGGAATTCCTCCTCAGATTTTGCAAACTCTTTAAGCATTGATGATATTTGACATGATAAGGGATCAGAATTCGAAGATCAGAAATATTCTCCTTATTGATGCCAAAGTGAACACATACCTTAGCTGACCAGGACCTGCAAAAAGGCTGCAGAGGAACTGTTTGCAAAGGGCTGCAGGGACAGAACCAGGGACAATGCTTTGAAATGACAGAGGAGATTTAGATTGGATGTGAGGAACAAGTTCTGTACCATGATGGTGCTGGAACACTGCAACAGGTTGCCCAGGGAGGTGGTTAGGTCCCATCTGTGGAGATATTCAAAGTGAGGCTCAACAAGGCTCTGGGCAACCTGATCTAGTTGAGGATGTCCCTGCTGACTGCAGAGGGGGTTGCACTGGATGAGCTTTGGAGGTCCCTTGCAACCCAAACCACTCTATGATTCAATGTCCCTGCTGACTGCAGAGGAGTTCGGACTGGATGAGCTTTGGAGGTCCCTTCCAACCTAAACCATTCTATGATTCTATGAGTCTGTGATTCTATGAGTATATAGAATCATAGAATGGTTTAGGTTGGAAGGGACCTCAAAGATCACCCAGTTCCAACCCCCTGCCATAGACAGGGACACCTCCCACTAGATGCATCTTGGAGGCCCCAAGCAATCCTTCACACTCCACTAAGTAATTTCCAACATCCCTCCATTATTTACATTTACAAGATGATATTTCCAACATGCTGAGGTTGTTGAGCCTCCTTACACCAGAGTCTTGCCATCTTCCAATGCTTTATGTTTTCTCCAGGGCCTCACAAGGTCTTCTTTCAGTCTGGTGTTTCAGACTGCTTGAATTGTGACCACCTTTTTGTTGCTATAGAGATTTTAATCTTCTTTATTTTTTTTTTCTCCTGAAGGTTTTAGTACAGCTTCTTTGCATCAGTTTCTAGAAATCCTGAGAAACTGCTGCCAAGCATCAGTAAGAGAGAGATCTTAAAAGCTCACCATAATTAATCCCACCATAATTAATATTACTTTTCCTTCTGTAATTTCTCCGTTGCTTAGCAGATTATTTGCAGTCCTGGTATCTGTATGGTATCAGCTGCACAATGATTTAAAAAAAAAA
>VWZI01016948.1:682265-741995 GCA_013396835.1 Psilopogon haemacephalus | reverse complement strand
GTCCTGGAAACCCAGGTCCACGGGGACCAAAGGTATTAAAAAAAATATATTATTTCTGGTTCTTAATTGTTTAAAAAAAAATAATTGCTAATATGCTACTTTACACGTTCAGACTGCTTGTAACTGGAAGCCTTGTACGTTTCTCAGGGAGAAAGAGGACTACCTGGTGTACAAGGAGCACCTGGGGAGATGGGGCCCCCTGGAATAGGCATTCAGGGCTCACCAGTAAGTATTGCAGGCTTGGGGCTTCTCTTTGCACCTCTGAGAAACAGCAACAAGCAACCAAGGCAGGAAAAGAAGCCATGTCAGGAGCTCCCTTCTGACTCAGCTCCCAACTCCTTCTTTCAGTATCTTAAGGGGGCCTACAAGAAAGCTGGGAAGGGACTTTTTAGGCTGTGAGGTAGTGACAGGACTGTGGGGAATGGAACAAAGCTACAAATGGATAGATTCAGACTGGATGTTAGGAAGAAGTTCTTCCGCATGAGGGTGGTGGGACCCTGGAAGGGGTTGCCCAGGGAGGTGGTGGAAGCCTCATCCCTGGAGGTGTTTAAGGCCAGGCTGGATGAGGCTCTGGCCAGCCTGATGTAATGTGAGGTGTCCATGCCCATGGCAGGGGTGTTGGAAGTAGATGATGCCTGTGGTCCCTTCCAACTCAGACTGATTCTGTGGTTCTGATTCTTCTCCAGCCCCAGACAAACCTATTGCTAAGTGAGAGGCAGAAGCCTTGGAGAACAGAGAGCCATTGACTTGCCTTAGAGATGAGTTCCTTGGTGATGCTGTTGAGATATCCTCAGGCTAATTGTGTCTGTCTCTGAGCAACAGTTGTTTGCAGTTGTCAACAAAATCCAGCCTGAGCACTGGTACAAGAGCAGAGGAGTACTCAGCATTGTAAACGATGGCAGCTTTAAACCCTGCTGGTACTGGGAGAGGCAAAGGCAATCTGGAAAGCTTTGTCTCAGCTCATGCCTTTTTGCATTTGTGACTGCTAATTACAAATGTAGGCCTACTGCTTACAAATGAGATCCTTGCAGTGCCAGCTTCCATGCCAGGAAATAGCAGAGTCCTGCTTTTGCACAGCTTGTCCCAGACAATTGAAATTCGAACATGGGTTTATGAAGGCAGTGAATTTCTGAATGTGGTGCTAGAGGTTTAGCACTAGACTTGGCAGAGTTAGGTAATGCTTGGACTGGAGGATCTCAAAGGTCTTTTTCCATCCAAAACCAATCTTTGATTCTATGAAGCAAGCTGATGCTGCCTGTCTAGGGCATTCATAGCAAATCACTTGCACAACCTCTTTTTCTTTTGCCTTTAGGAAAAAAATCCATCTTTGAGTTTCCTAACAGTATCCTATAGGTCCTGAAAGTGTGGCTGCTGATTAAGTGTTCTAGAAGGATTCTATAGGTCCTAGAAGTGTGGCTACTGAATATTTTGAGTGTTCTAAGAGGATCCTATAGGTCCTAGAAGTGTGGTTACTGAATATTTTAGTGTTCTAGCAGGATCCTATAGGTCCTAAAATTGTGGCTACTGATTATTAGGAGTGTTCTAGCAGGATCCTGTAGGTCCTAGAAGTGTGGACACTGATTAGTTTGAGTGTTCTAGCTGGATCCTATAGGTCCTAGAAGTGTGGCTACTGATTCCTTTGAGTTTTCTTGCAGGGTCCTATGGGTCCAACTGGATCAACAGGTGTGCAGGTAGGACAGAATTCTTCTCTTTAGTATTAACAAATCTACTAATTTAGTTTAATAAGTTTACAGTAAAAAACAATCTGAAATAAAACTCTTAAATCCTCACTGATCTTTCCTGCTCCTAGGGCCCCAGGGGACCCCCAGGATTACCAGGCACCCCAGGCAGCCCTGGCATTAATGTAAGTGGCAGTTCTTTCTATCTGCACAGTAAAACCAAAGTCATGTGTCCCTTGTCAACGACTCAAGGCCATCAAATGTTGCATTTCTTTCTAGGGCACCCCGGGAAGAGATGGGAAGCCAGGCCTGCCAGGCCCTCCAGGTGATCCTGTACGTATGCTGAGAGAGCTTCTGCATCTCCTTTGCTGCAAAGCTTTTGCATTTGAAGGAAGTGAGATAACCTGCAAAGTCTAAAAGTCCAATGGGATGAAATTAATTCGATTTTTTTTCAATTATTAAATCCTTTGGTTTTTTCCTACTTGATTATACTGAAGTAGAAATTAAGCTTAGGTTAACGCATGCAAGAAACCTACCTTGGTGTCAGGTGTTAGAGTTTGTACAGCAGAGATTCTGCCAGGCAGAGCATTCCTCAGCCTCAGAAGATGTTGTCTCTGAAGTCAAATTTTCACACTTTGCAAAGTTTTGGGGATTCTGAAGCTAATTTTGCTATGCCACAGCACAAAGACATTTATTTGTAATGATATTCTGAGAACATCTTCGTTCTGCTTCAGTCTGTTCCCTTTAGCACTAACAAACCCAAAAACACTAATTAAATTCTGACCCTTTCCTGCACTTTAGGAGTTATCATCTCCTCTCGGGTGTGTATTAAAGCAGTGATTTCCACTGAACAATGTTAGAGCTCTACAGATTTTAGGAAGTTCAGCACAACAAGCCCCCAAAAGCCTGCAAATGGCCCAGACCAAACTGTAGCTGTAAAGATAATTGATTGTTACACATGGGAGGCAGGAGAATCCAATGTGTATGTCTGCCAAACAAAGGCAAAACTTCAGTTCTCACTGCTGCTCCTAACCAGAATCCCAACAGCTACCTCACATCTTACAAACAGCAGATTTCTCTTTAGAAACAAACTCTGCAGGTGATCTGCTTTAGCAGGGGAGGGGATTTGGCTTTGCTCTGCTCTTCTGAGACCTCACCTGGAGTACTGCATCCAGCTCTGGAGCTCTCAATATAGGAAGGACATGGAGCTGATGAAGCAGGTCCAGAAATGGTCAGGGGCTTAGAGCACCTCTGTTACAAGGGATGTTCAGCCTGGAGAAGAGAAGGCTCTGGGGAGACTTAACAGCAGCCTGCCAGTACCTGAGGGAGGCTACAAGAAGGATGCAGAGAAACTGTTTGCAAAGGCCTGCAGTGACAGAACAAGGGGCAATAGCTTAAAAGTAGAGTAGAGCAGATTTAAATTGGATGTGAGGAACAAGTTTTGCACCATGAGAGTGCTGGACACACTGCAGCAGGTTGCCCAGGGAGATAGTTGAGGCTCCATCCCTGGAGATACTCAAGGTGAGGCTGCACAGGGCTCTGGGCAACCTGATCTCACTGAGGTGGTTGAACTGGATGACCTTTGGAAGTCTCTTTCAGCCCAGCCCATTCTATGACTCTGTGATTAGGTGATCTCCAGAGGGCACGTCTAACCCCTACCATTCTATGCTTCTGTGTAATGCCATGGTTAAGTTGGACAGAGAGTTAATATTTCTCTATATATTAAACCCCCTTTTTTTGTTTTTGAGTTTTGATTAAAAAAAAAACGCAAAAACAAAAACAAACAACTTCAACCAATAGGTAGGTGATCAGCTCTGTGTGCAGTAAAGTAAGCTTCAGAAGGGTGAGAACCCTGCAGATTCTGTAGTGCTGTGCAAGACATTAACTGCATCTGCCCTTTTTTCATCTCAGATTGCACTGCCACTGGTGGGAGACATGGGAGCCATACTGAAGGTAAAACATTTTCACAGCTTCGATATCTTTCTTTGCTTTGCTAACCAAAATCTGCACTTGGAAGTTTCCGTAAGTTCAATTCTAACCTCCCCCTGCCCCTCCCCACCCCCAAAAAACAAAAAAAAAAAAAATCCAACCCCCAAACAACTCCTGGAGTGTATTTTATAGGCAAATAGCATTTGAAGGGCACATGAGGTAGTAGCCAGCAAGTGCCTTGTCCAGCACATCCAGTCCACAATCTGAATTGCTCCTTGCTGGTGATACCAAACTGGCAGGAGTGGCTGATACCTCATCAGGCTGTTCTGCCATCCAGTGAGACCTGGACTGGCTAAAGAGTTGGGCAGGGGAGAACCTCATGAAGTTCAAGAAGGGCAAGTGTAGAGTCCTGCACCTGGGGAAGAATAACCTCCTGCATGATAGAGATTGACCATGAGCCAGCAGTGTGCAAGGCCAAAGCCATCCTGGGGTGTATTTAAAGAGGTGTGGTTAGGAGGTGAAGAGAGGTTCTCCTGTCCCTCTCCTCTGCCCTGGTGAGGCTTCATCTGGAGTACTGTGTCCAGTTCTGGGCCCCTCAGTTCGAGAAAGACCTCAGGGAACTGTTTGAGGGAGTCCAGCACAGAGCCAGAAAGATGATGAAGGGAATGAAACATCTCTGTTATGAGAAAAGCCTGAGGAGCTGGGGCTCATAGGAGGAGGAACTTGAGGGGAGACCTCCTTCATATTGATAAAGATGTGCAGGGTGAGTGCCAAGAGGCTGGAGCCAGGCTCTGCTGGGTAATGCCCAGTGACAGGACTAGGGGCATTGGGTGGAAGTTGAGGCACAGGAAGTTACATGGAAATATGAGGAGGATTTTTTCCCTGTGAGGGTGACAGAACACTGGAACAGGCTGCCCAGGAGCATTGTGGAGTCTCCCTCTCTGGAGAAGAAGGCTTTGTAGTGAAATGAAGGGGTTTTGACAAAGGCAGGCAGGAAGCCTCTTGCATAGATCAGACCTTCTGCCTGTGTCATAGAAATGGTTATGTGTCACTTCACTTTCTTTCTGTTCCTCAGGGTGATCCTGGCACAAGAGGCCCCCCAGGCATCCCTGGTAGAGAAGGGCCAAAGGTAAGTTTGAAGGGAGCATTTTATATTGCTTTGCTGCTTGTTCAGAGTGAAGGGAAAAGGGGGAATTGATAGGACAAGGGCTATGATTCTATGAATCTGTGATTCTGTGAGGAAATGGCCTCAAATTCCACCAGGGGAAATTTAGATTGGATAGTAGGAAAATTTTCTTTGCTGAAGGAGTGGTCAGGCACTGGAACTGTGCCCAGAGAGGTTCTAGAGTCACTATCCTTGGAGGGGTTGAAGAAATGTGTACACTAGGTACTTTGAGATATGGTTTAGTGGACATGGTGGTGTTGGGTTGACGGTTGGTGCTGATGATCTTGGTGGTCTTTTCCAATCTTAATGATTCTATGATTCAAAAATGTGTAGACATGGCATTTAGGGACATGGTTGAGTGATTGACAGTTGGACTTGATGATCTGAGAGGTCTTTTCCATCTGAAGCAATTCTGTTGTTCTAAGATGTGTCCATCAGGCTTCTTGGCTAGTTTGCCTGCTAGGTAAAACCCACTCATTTCCTTTGACCTCAGTGCAGCACTGAGCCATTTTTGTTGTGTTAGGCACTGGTGCTATAAGAACTTCGTTCTAGCAGACATTAAATTTGAGTCATAAAGTGCTCTACAGAGCTTAAAATTCGTTGTTCTCTGATAGAAACTTCTCGAATCTTCTGTTTTCACAGGGAAGCAAAGGTGAACGTGGATTTCCTGGGCTTGCTGGAGAGAAGGGAGATGAAGTAAGATCACGTCTACAGCAGTGGCATTCTGATCTAAACCTCATAAAGATCTGGACCATGAATGAAATGCACAGAATGTTCTTTAAAACATGCACAAGTCTCTTCTCCCTAGTACCAAGTAATAACACGAGAGGAGATGGCCTCAAGTTGCACCAGGGGAGGTTTAGGTTGGGTGTTGTAAGATTGTTCCTCCCTGAAAGGGTTCTCAAAGGCTGGCACAGGCTGCCCAGGGAGGTGGTTGAATCCCCATCCCTGGAGACGCTTCAAAGAGGCAGAGATGTGGTGCTGAGGGCCATGGCTTAGCCTCAGCCTTGGCAAAGTTAGGGAATGGTTGGGCTTGATGATCTTGAGAGTCTTTTCCAACCCAAACAATTCTGTGATGATACTGTTCAGTGTCAAATGCTGAAGGACAAGTGGTGTTTAAAAGGCAAGCAAGAAGCTGCCTCTAACCTTGTCCAATTATAACCTCTTCCCAGCACAGTGCATTATGGGTTTGTTGGGTTTTTTTGTTTTTTTTTAATTCCTAAAAATAAAGCCAGATTGTAAAATAAAAGCACGTTTTAATGTGATTATATAATACTGCTGCATGTGCTGAATCTAAGTAGTTTGTGAGGTGTAAGTGAGAGAGAAAACAACCATGTTCTTTTTTAATTTCCAGGGCCTTCAGGGTGCTCCTGGACTGCCAGGTGTACCAGGACCCAGTGGACCATCTGTAAGTGTGTGGCATCATCTGTGACCTCAGCAGAGATCACTAGAACTAGGAAACCTTCACATTATTCATTTCCTGTCCTTTCTCTTAGCTTTTTGGAGGAGTAACAATAAAATCTTTGCTATACTGGCTCTAATGAAAGAAACTGGAGGGTGATTGCCAGTGACCTGGATGTGTTCCTGTGTGAACTACCCTAGGGGATCCTGCCTTGGCAGGGAGGTTGGACTCGATGATCTCTGGAGGTCCCTTCTGACCTCTAAAGTTCTGAGATTCTATGGCCTCCAGTACCTAAAAAGGGTCTACAAGAAAGGCAGGGAGGGGCTTTTTATAAGGCCTTGTAGTGACAGGATGAGAGGGGAATGGATTGAAGCTGGGAGAGGGGAGATTCAGACCGAAGATTAGGAAAAAATTCTTTCCAGTGAGGGTGGTGAGACCCTAGAATGGGTTGTGGATGCTCTCTTCATAGAGATAGTTAATGCCAAGCTGGTTGAGGCTTTGAGGAACCTGAGCTAGTGGGAGGCATCCCTGTCAAGGAATGGCAGTGGGGTTGTAGCTGGGTGATCTTTAAGGTCTCTTTCAACCCATTCTGTGAGTCCATGAATCTTAGAGGCCTTTTCCAACCAAAATGATTCTAAGAATCAATGATACCAGAAATAAAGTGGTTGTGTGGGCTCAGAGTTTGTGTCACTTAAATGGGTTTGGAGTTTTGCCATCAGCAGAAACTCTGTGAGGTTTGCATGACTTATGATGTGCAAACTGGCAGTGAAGTCTGTGTTTGTACCCAGGTTACAGCAGTAATGCCAAGAATAAAAAAACTAAAAATCATCCCAGCTAGGGGCGTGCTGTAGTGGTGACCTTGCAGTGCTGGGGCAAAGGTTGGATCCTCAACTTGGAAGTTTCTTCCAAGCAAAGGTATTCTCTGCTTCTGGAAAGAGTTCATGCTGAAACCAAGTGGCTACTTGATTTCACCTTGAAAAAGAAAACTAAGTGGTTACTTGGTTTCACAGTAAAAAAAGTGTGAGAATAAGCTCAAACTATTTAAATTCACTGAAAAATAGGATTTTAGATGTTAGTATTTCTGGGGAAACTCCCCTTGAAAATTTTTTTTTTTTTTCATCTTATTTTTTACATACTGGATGGGACCACAGGAGTTAGTCCCATCATTATTATTATTGTTGTTGTTATCAGTCTTCCCTCCTCTCAAAATCTCTAGAACATTAAGGGAGCTTAATGTGGAGTAGGCAGGTTGGCCAAGCTTGACTCTTAGTATCAAGAAGTGCCAGTGAAGGTCACTGCCTTCAGTCTGCCAAGGTGAAAACGCAGCTGCAACCACAAGTTTTACCCTTCAGAGGGCTTATCAGAAGGGCACAGCTGTCGAATCCAACAGAAGGGAAACATTTAAACCTGGCTGAGGAGGATAATTAGCTTTTTAATGACCTCCAGAAAGTACAAGTTTTCAACACTAAGCAGCGTTGCACAATCCCTGCTCAATCCCAAGCACAACTCCAGGCTGGGTAGGGAGTGTCTGAGAGAAGCCCTGAGGAAAAGGACCTGGGGGTCTGGGTTGATGAAAAGCTCAACATGAGGCTGCAGTGTGAGTGCAGCCCAGACAGCAACTGTGTGCTGGGCTGCAGCAAGAGCAACTGTGGGCAGCAGGGCAAGGGAGGGGATTCTGCCCCTTTGCTCTGCTCTCTTCACACCCCACCTGGAGTACTGTGTGCAGTTCTGGACCCCCCAACACAAGAATGATATGGAACTGTTGGAGCCAGTCCAAAGGAGGCCACCAAGATGCTGAGAGGGCTGCAGCAGCTCTGCTTTGAGGACAGATCGAGATAGTTGGGGCTCTGCAGCCTGGAGAAGAGGCTTTGAGGAGACCTTGCAGTAGCCTTCCAGTATCTGAAGGGGCTCCAGGAGGGCTGGGGAGGGACTATTGACAAGGTCTTGTAATGACAGGACCAGGAGTAATGGGTTTAAAGTGGCAGAGGGGAGATTGAAACCAGATGTTAGGCAGAAGTTCTTTTTAGTGAGGGTGGTGCGACACTGGCACAGGTTGCCCAGGGAGGTTGTGGGTCACAGAATCACAGAATGTGATCTTCGATCTGTGATCCACAACCTCCCTGGAGGTGTTCAAGGCCAGGCTGGATGAGGCCTTGAGCGACCTGTTCTAGTGGGAGGTGTCCCTGCCTATGGCAGGGGGTTGGAAGTGGATGAGCTTTGAAGTGCCTTCCAGCCTAAACTGTTCTATGATTCTAAGTAGTGTGGTTCATTGTTTCTGAGCTAATTACAGCCTGATCTTGTGTCATGCAGGGGGTCACTGGAAGACCTGGACATCCTGGGCCAGCAGGGGCAAAAGGAGAAAAGGTACTTCTCTTTTAGACTTAGTGAAGATCTGGAAAGGTTTTCCCATCCTCCTATGTTCTCTGGGTGATTTAATACAGAGTGCAAACAGCAACATGACAGACATCTCCACATTGATTTTTTTTTTTCATTGATACCATCATACCAACAGTGCCATACATACAAGCTTATATTTTGAAATGTAGACCTTATGGTGGATGGAAGGTGCAGAGAATGTTCTCTGAGTGTCATGTGTAGTATACAGTCTGGGAAGGTGAATATGTTTTTGTGCAATACTGTTTGGATGTGGTGTTTAGAGCTATGGTTTAAGGTGAATCTTGTAGAGTAGGGTTCTAGGTTGGACTTGGTGATCCTGAGGGGATGTAGGTGTTTCTGTGATTCTGTGTGACTAGTTGCTGCCTGCTCTGCTTCTCATTCTTTCACCAGTCAAAGCAATTCTCAGGCACTGAAAGTGCCTGCAAAATCAAAAGAAGTATTGGCAGCAGATCCAGAGATGTGACTCTATCAGCTCTGCTCTGGTGAGACCTTGTCTGCAGTGCTGTATCCAGCTAGGGCATGCCCAACACAAGAGACACGGAGCCAAAGCAGGGCTGCAAAGATGCTCAGAGGACTGGAGCACCACTCCTGTCAAGCCAGGCTGAAAGAACTGAGGCTGTTCATTCTGGAGAGGAGAAGGCTGTCTTAGAGCTACATTTCAATATCTGAAGGGGAGCCACAGGATGACTGAGGAGGGACTATTTAGAACAGCCTGTAGTAACAGGTCAAGGGGCAATAGTTTGAAACTGGAGCAGGAAAGATTTAGGCTGGACATCTGGAGGAAGTTCTGTGCAGTGAGAGTGGTGAAATACTGCAATAGTTTATCCAAGGAGATGGTGGAGGCTCCATCCCTGTAGACCTGAGGCTTGATGGAGCTCTGAGCAACCTGGTCCAGTTGGAGATGTCCCTGCTTACTGCAGGGATGTTGAACTAGATGGCTTTTAAAAGTCCCTTCCAACCCAGTGCATTCTATGATTATCCACTATAATTATGGCTGAATAATTAACTGGCTGAAGTAAAAGAGTAAAGCATGGCCAAAGTAAAAAAGAGTTTGGAGTAATGATTGATCACTTGCCCAAAGCTTAAGAAGAGCTGGGCAGGAGGCTTTATTCTTGCTATTACCTGTCCAAATGTGTCTCTTACCTTTTGTCTTTTGAATATATCTCTGACCTGTTGTCTATTGAATGCATTTCTGACCTATTGTCTATTGAATGCATCTATTGTCTATTGATATTTCTTCTTTATTGTCTATTGAATGTGTCTCTTCTTTCTTGCCTGTTGATGTATCTTTTTTTTAATTGCCTGTTGATGTATCTATATTGTCTACAGAATGTCTTTTGAATACGTCCCTGATCTGTTGTCTATTGAATGCATTTCTGACCTGTTGTCTATTGAATGCATCTCTTATCTATAGTCTATTGATGTCTCTTCTTTATTGCCTATTGATGTATCTTTTCTTTATTGCCACATTTAGTAGAGTTAGATAATGGTTGGCCTCTGATCTCAAAGGTCTTTTCCAACCAGATTGATTCTCTGATCCTGGTCATCGCAGCTTGGGTATGGAGTAGGTCTTGACATCAGTTACAGCCAATAATTAACATGAATCTCTTGCTGTATTAGGGCAGTGAAGGTTCTCCTGGGAAGCCTGGACCACCTGGACCGCCGGTGAGATGTTTTGGTTTGTATTTTGGATGTTACATTAGGAACAAGAAATCTGTGAGGAAAATATCATATAAAGGGCTGCCAGCCCTTTGTATTAACCATCCTGGAAGGTGTTCAAGAAACCTGTGGCCACGGCACTTGGAGACATGGTTTAAAAGCCATGGTGGTGAAGGCTGGACTTGATTTTAAAGGTCTCTTCCAACCAAAACACCTCCATGATACTATGGTCAAATGAGTTCACTGCAGTGTCCAGTGCTACTGGAGGAATTTAGGCAGCTTGGCTATCTGAGATCAGGGAACTAAGGGAACCCAGGGGAAGTCCATGGAGCTCCCTGGATTCAAAATGAGCTGGAAGAAAACCAAACACAAAATTAATTCCGGGGAATTCTTGGAATAATAAATACCAAAATGTGATGCACACTGAAATTTACAGCTGCCTGATTTCATAACAGCCAGTCCCAGGCTACACTGCTATGTGTCATGTTCTTACTGAAGTGTCTGCTGCATCCAAAAAGGTGTATCCAGCAGGTCTAGGGAGGGTCTTCTTCTGCTCTACTCTGCCCTGGGGAGACCATATCATGAGGATTGTGTCCAGGCTCTCCGGAGCAGAAGAGACAGGAACCTGCTGGAGAGAGTCCACAAGGATGACCTGGGGACTGAGAGCCAGGTCTTCTCCAGCTGTTTAGGCTGGAGAAGAGAAGGTTGAGAGGTGATCTGATTAATGTCAATCAATATCTGAAAGGTGGCTGTCAAGTGGAGGGGGCCAAGCCCTTTCCAGTGGTGCACAGCAATCAGACAAGGAGCAATGGATACAAACTGAAACACAGAAGGTTTCAGCTCAACATGAGGAGAAACTTCTTTACCGTGAGCGTGACAGAGCCCTGGAGCAGGCTGCCCAGAGAGGTTGTGGAGTCTCCTCTGCAGACTTTCAAACCCCACCTGGATGCATTCCTGTGTGGACTACCCTAGGGGATCCTGCTCTGGCAGGAGGATTGGACTTGATCTCTGGAGGTCCTTTCCAACCTCTAAAGTTCTGTGATCCTGTGACTCTTGGGGGAAAAAATGATTGAGAACAAAAATACACAGGACTCAATAAAAATAATACAGGGCTCAAATACAGGACTCAAAGAGGGCAAGGGTTCTGCCTTTATAATACATAGTTGTGACACTTAGTTGGTTTTTATGTTTTAAAGGGTATGCCTTACAATGAAAGAAATGGAATGAGCAGCTTATATAAACTCCAGGTATTTCTCTTTCGTCTTGATTTTATTTTATTTTGTGTTTTTTTAACTTTATTTTACTTTATTCTGTTTTCTTTTCTTTTATTTTACCTTTTTAAACTTTATTTTTGCTTTACTTTATTTTACTTTATTTTGTTTTATTTCTATTTTTCATTCAACACCTAACTCTGGCCCAACCCACCTTTTACCCTTGCTGTTACAGGGAGGTGTGAGCGTCGCTACTTATCCAGGTCCGCCAGGACCTCCAGTAAGTATTAATAAGTATTAACAGAAATATTTTTAATAATTAATAAAGATAAGAACAGAGGAGGCTTGGTAGTTGCATGAAATTCTGGTAAGTGGCATGGAATCTTAATTGCTGTGTGAAAAAATGGGAAAAAATAAGGATACGAGGATGAGTGGTTTGAAGCTGAGGGAGAGTAGGGTCAGATGGGTCTGAGGAAGAAGTTCTTCAGTATGAGGGTGGTGGAACAGGTTTCCCAGGAAGGTTGTGGCTGCCTCCTCCCTGGGAGTGTTCAAGGCCAGGCTCAATGAGGCTTTGAGCAGCTGAGTCTAGCTGAGAGGTGTCCCTGCCCATGAAGGGAGGTTGGAGTAGATGATCTCTGAGGTCCCTTCCAACCTAAACCATCCTATGATCTCTGAGGTCCCTTCCATCCTGAGCCATTCTGTGGTTGGTGTGTAGTAAATGATAAAGTGATTTTATGCATTGGCTCATTTGGGAGGTCAGTTTATTTTTGTTTCAGTAAAGCAAAGCAAGTAAAGGCTGCAAAAATGTTGCAGAAATTGGTGTTGGACTCTTCAGTGAAAATATTCCTCTATCTAAAAATGTATGAGGGAATATTTCTGGTTAGTGATGAGCATCATTTTGTAATGAATTTGATTGAAATAGAATGAATTAGATGGACTAGAGAAGCAGTTTGCAGTAGCAAAGTGTGGATGTCATGCATTAGCACAGAACACATCTCACCTTGCTGTGCAACCCTGCTCTTTATGAAATGTGTTCCCACTTCTGCTCTTCATTAAATGTGTGCCCACTTCTTCCTCCCTTTGCAGGGCCCCAAAGGAGATCCTGGCACAGCGGTATGTATGTCTTTATGCATCATGCTAAGAGAATTCCCCAGGTAGTTCAACATATGGCCCTAGTCAGAAGGGTGGAAGAGCCCATTCAGGACCTTCAGCAGGCAGCTTTACCTCCTGCAGAGGTCCTCCCTACCCACTATGTTGCCTTGATGTCTCCAGCTGAGTGCATTTCTGGGTTTCTTCCAAAACTTGAATACCTACACAGGGACCTCACTGCAGAGTAAGCTTTAAGGAACAGTCCCAGAGCTGCTTGAAGCTTGCTTCTCTGCTTCACAATATCTGCACACACCCCAGGGCTCTTCCACCTCGAGGTGCTTTACGGGATCACAGAAACATGCAGGTTGGCAAAGCCCCTCAGGATCACCAAGTCCAACCTAGAACCCTACTCTGCAAGATTCACCTTAAACCAGACCCCAAACCATCCTGAAACACATCCAGGGTGGGTGACTCCACCACCTCCCTGGGCAGCTCATTCCAGTCCCTGACCACTCTCTCTGTGAAGAGCTTTTTCCAGTGCCTGACCACTGTTGCCATGAAAACCTCTTCCTAATGTCCCATCTAAACCTCCCCAGCCTCAGCTTGAGGCCATTCCCCCTTGGTCTGTCTCCAGTTACCTGTGAAAAGAGCCCAGCAGCAGCCTCTCCACAATGTCCCTTAAGGTAGAGCTGCCCTTGGCTTGCAAGAGTACTGGAGGAGGCTCTGCTGGATGCCATTCCTCACACAAATAGAAACCACTGATCCAGATATTTGTGCAGTGCCTCTGGGCAAAGCTTAGCTTTGAGATCACTTACAGCAGGACATAGCAAGATCTGGAGACAGAACAAGAGGGAATGGCCTCAAGCTGAGACTGGGGAAGTTTAGATTGGACATTAGGAAAAGTTTTTCTTGGAGAGAGTGGTCAGAGACTGGAATGAGATGTCCAGGGAGGTGGTGGAGTCACCCACTCTGAATGTGTTTAAAGGGTGGTTTGGATGTGGTGCTTGGGGCTATGGTTTAAGGTGAATTTTACAGAGTAGGGTTCTAGGTTGGACTTGGTGATCCTGAGGAGCTTTGCCAACCTGCATGTTTCTGTGATTCTGTTCCTAGCTGGCTGTCTGCTTTACTGCTCTGAGGCTCAATAACCTGCTGTGGCTCACTGTTCAATGTTTTTCATGTAGACTGCAGAAATTCTAATGTGTGCAAACCCCTTTTAATTAACATCAGGGAGACCCAGGACCCATGGGATTACCAGGATTGGAAGGGCTTCCAGGGGAAAAGGTAAGAGTCTTGGAAAGAAGTCATAGCTTCTTGATGGCAACTACATTCACCTAAATGTTTGCTGAAAACTTGCTTGATTTTTTTTTTTGTCTGTTTGCAAGTTAAAGTTAAAGTTCCTGTGTAAAAAAATATTTACACATTTGTCTGCTTGCTTTTTTTGTGCCTTTTTTTAAACAGTTCCAGCCCCCCTGCCATGTGCAGGGATAGCCCCACTAGCCCAGGTTGCTCAAGGCCTCATCCAACCTGGCCTTGAACACTTCCATTGAGGGGACATCCACAGCCTCCCTGGGGAATCTGTGCCTCACCACCCTCACTGGAAAGAATTTCTTCCTCATTTCCAATCTAAATCTGCCTTCTTCCAGCTTAAAACCATTGCCCCTCAGTCTACCACTCCACATCCTTGTAAAAAGTCCCTCTGCAGCTTTCCTGCAGCATCCCTTCAGGTACTGAAAGGCTGCTCTATGATATCTCCAGAGCTTTCTCTTCCCCAGGCTGAACAGCCCCAACTCTCTCAGCCTGTCCCTATGGGGGAGGTTCTCCAGCCCTCTCTGATCATCTTTGTGGCCTCCTCTGCCCCTGCTGCAGTTGCAAAACTACAGATAAGTCAGGCACTTTCCATCTCCTTTCAAGGAAGACCTCCAGCAGAGTTTAAGGGACAGCATGGAAATTATGACATCAGACAAGGGAACCTAAACACAGGAGTTAAGTTTCTTGCTCAACTCTGTTAAATTAATCAAGGACAAAGCTAAATACTAGCACCTGGCAGAGCTTGGCTCTGGTCCTCGTTTTTATTTCACCCAATAATCCCTCCTCAGATTTTCATGGGAATCCACACACAAACTTCCCTTTTGGGTATTCCCATTTAATTGCAAATGTCTCTTTCCTTCAGGGTGACCGTGGACCAGCTGGCACACCAGGAGCAGCAGGGGCACCGGTGAGTATGCCCAGCAGAAGCTCGTCACTGTGAGGCTCTTGGAACAGTGTTGCAACAGGCTGCCCAGGGAAGTGGTGCAGGCTGCATCCCTGGAGACACTCAGGGTTAAGCTCGATGGGGCACAGAGCTACATGATCTACTTGGGCACTGGTGAGGTCACACCTCGAGTACTGTGCTCAGTTTTGGGCACCTCAGTACAAGAGAGATGTGGAGGTGCTGGAGCCAGTGCAGAGGAGGGCAAGAAAGCTGGGGAAGGGCTCTTATGAAGAGCAACTGAAGAAGTTAGGGCTGCTTAGTGTGAAAGAGAGGAGGCTGAGAGGAGACCTCATCACTGTCCACAGCTCCCTGAAAGGAGGTTGTGGAGAGGTTGGTGCTGGTCTCTTCTCACAGGTAAATAGTGACAGAACGAGAGCGAATGGCCTCAAGCTGCCACTGGGTAGGTATAGACTGAACATTAGGAAGGGTTTTTTCATGGCAAGAGTGGTCAGGCACTGGAATGGGCTGCCCACAAAGGTGTGGAGCCACCAACCCTGGAGGTGTTTAAAGGCTGTTTAGATGTGGTGCTTGGTGATATGGTTTATGGTGAGCCTTGTAGAGCAGGGTTAAAGAATTACTTGGTGATCCCAAGGCTCTTTTCCAACTTGAATGCTTCTGTGATTCTGTGGAGATGCCCCTGCTCACTGCAGGGGGGCTGGACTAGATGACCTCTAGAGGTCCCTTCCAACCCAATCCCACGATTCTTTAAAGCAAAACTCAGATTGTTAGAAGCTGATAGAAGAACTCAAGCAAGGTGCTGAGCTGTAATTTCCACCTCTGTGGAACACCAGCACTTGGCTCACGCTGTACAGGCAGGTATGAAAATGTGTTTTTTCCTAAAGAGATTAGAGTTTCAGCACCACTGAGGGCTCATTATTATTATGATTAAAAGGACATTATTATTATGATTAAAACACCCAACCTGAATGTTTCTGTGATGCTGTGGGGATGTCCCTGCTCACTGCAAGGGGGCTGGACCAGGTGACCTCCACAGGTCCCTTCCAACCCAATTCCATGATTTTTTAAAGCAAAACTCATTTTGTTAGAAGCTGATAAAAGAAGTCAAGCAAGGTGCTGAGCTGTAATTTCCACCTCTGTTTGTGGAACACCAGCACTTGTTTCCTGTTGTACAGGCAGGTATGAAAATGTGTTTTTTTTCCTGCAGAGATTAGAGTTTCAGCACCACTGAGGGCTCATTATTATTATGGTTAAAAGGACAGGGAAGGAATGGTGTGAATCCATCATAAAGCTGCAGTTTGAAGCTGCATATGCCTAGCTGAGAAAGCATACAAGATTCTTCTCACTGCCTCAGTTTAATATAGATTAAAAAAAAAAAAAGTTTTCTGCCTTCCTGGGCATGCACAAATTTCTGAGCATCTTTCTCTAACAAAGGGAAAACTCATCAATATTCCTGCAACCCACAGGGATCTGCATATCAGGTCAATCAAACATTTGCTTTAGGAGGAAAAGCTTTGTCAGCTCTTTCCATGTAATATTCAGAGAAGTTCCTGAAAGTCACCCAGAAGCTTTGTTGTAGGGGAAAGTAAAAGCAGCTAATCACAAATTGCAATTAGAATTATCCCTAAAGGAAATGAAGGCAACTTCCCTTTGGTCTGCATTCACAGTTGAATAGAACAGAAATGTTTATCCACCTTTCAGGAGGCAGCATGGGGCCATTTATATGCAAATACATTTGTTATTAAATGTGGGCAGCTCCCAAGCCATTCAGGAGCTGGAGTTTAAATTTTGAGTGCAGGGTTTGTGAAGTAAAGAGAAGTTTGGGTCTGTGCACTGCCAGTTCCATTAGCCGCTCGTTTAGTCTGTTTGCTGTGAGTTCCAAGAGAGGACATCAGCTTAAATAGCTTCATTTAATTAAGTTCTCCTAAAACAAGGGGGAAATTGCTCATTTAAGGAGAAAAGAGGAGTTATTTCTTGGAGTTTTATGGCTCATGCAAGAGTTTTAGAGTCGCTTGCTCTGGACTATATTTCATGGTGTGAATCAATAATGCAGCAGCCAGCGAGGATGATCCCAATTGTTCATTCCTTGTGTATTTCCCACTGGGTATGTTCCAAGTCTTGTTCTTGTTGCTCTCTGTTCTAGCTGGATGTGAAATGCTTTGTGGGGTCCCTTCACCACTGATGGAGTTGCACTCTGTTAATTACATTTCATTCCATTAAAATCTACTGAAATGAATTACATCCTGCTAAGCATTTGCAATTAATGAATTAATAGACATGTGAGGGACAATATTTTTTTTAGTAGTCTAGGAAGAGGTCTTGAAACATGTCCACATATCTTTCTGGAGAGCAATTTGTCCTCTTTGCCTGGCGTTATTGCCTAGATTGAATAGTGGATCCTCTTTTTTTTTTTTTTTCTTTTTTGTCCATTTGGGAATGTAAACCTCTCATTTTACCTTTGTCTTTTGGCTAAGTAGAATTGTCAGGGAAGCTTGAACTGAGATTCTGCAAGAATTGCCATTTCCAGCCCACTTGTTCCTGAAACTGTTGCTGGTGTTGATGCTTGTCCCTGTGCTTAGCACTGGCGAGGCCACACCTTCAGTACTGGGTTCACTTTTGGGGCCCTCACTCTAAGAAGGACATTGAGGAGCTGGAACAGGTCCAGAGAAGGGTATCAAAGCTGGAGAACAATGCTGCTGAGGAGCAGCTGAGGGAGCTGGGGGTGTTTAGTCTGGAGAAAAGGAGGGTGGAAGAGACCTTCAGGCTCTCTCTCTGAAAGCAGGTTGGAATGAGGTGAGGGTTATTCTGTTCTCCCAAGCAACAAATGGAAGTGGGCTCAAGTTGCTCCAGAGGAGGCTTAAACTGGATATTAGGAACAAATTCTTTTCTTCAAGAGTGGTCAGGGATTGGCACAGGCTGCCCAGGGAGGTGGTGGAGTCCCCATCCCTAGAAGTGTTCAATAAACTTGTAGACAATGGCACTTTGGGGACATGGCTTAGTGGCCAGGGTGGTCTTAGGTTAACAGTTGGACTTGATGATCTTCAAAGTATTTTCCAGCCTTAATGATTCTATGCTTAGATCCTTCACTCCTGCAAGTCAGCTGAGGATCTGCTCTAAGCAGACTGCCACTGACTTGACAGTGCTAAGACTTCATGACTTTAAAGGCCTCTTCCAAACAGAATGATTCTGTATCTCCAGGAAATCTAGGTTCAGGGCCATAGATTCCTCTCTGGGGCTGAAGCAGTTGGTTGTTAAAAGCAAAGCTTCATTTGCAAAACAATCAAGACATTTAAAATCATGATGTAAATGATGTGATGTGATTTGCCCAGGGAGGTGGTGGAGTCACCATCCCTGGGGGTACTTAAAAGACAGATGGGTGTGGTGCTGAGGGACATGGTGTAGTGGTAGTGGCTTAGCAGTAGTGGTGGGATTGCAAGCTGCAGGCAAGCAGATGGACTTGTTCATCTCAAAGGTCTCTTCCAACCTCCACAGTTCTGTGATTGTGAATTGCGTCAGGCTGAACATAAAATAATAGCAAAAATGGCCAAAAAAGAGCATGGAGAAAATTGGCAGAAGGTGCTAGGACAGTGAAAAACTCACTTTATAAACAGGGCTAGGAACTGCCTGAAGGAAACCATCTTGAGTTCACATCCATAATGGCAAACTTTGTTCTGAGTCTGACTTCTCAAGCTGGAAATCACAGAACCATTTCGGTTGGAAAAGACTTTTAAGGTCATCAAGTCCAAATTCTATCAAACTCTGCTGTTGTTTCAATGAGAAGAGCCTAAATATCATGGCAACATTATCTCAGCATTCAGAAAGGGCAAAGGGGATGAAGGGATTGAGTTGTGTTGTACACACAAGCCAGCTTGGCAGGACACAATTATTGAAGGATTCTGTTCAAGCAGTTCCTTTTCCTCTCTTAAAGCATTTAATGGCCAATGTGATGAACCTTTCACTCAAATATGTGTCTTCTTAGTTGTCACCTAAAAGAGTTTATGTTTTCCTTCCTAGTAATTTGTATTTCTAATGTTGTCTTTTTGCAGGGAAAGCCTGGATCTCCTGGGTCCCCAGGGATGCCAGGGGAACCTGTAAGTCCAAACCTGGATTCTAGACTCTTACAATGGTACACGAAGCAAACCTTGTGAAGTGTGTCCAGCAGGGCTAGGGACCTTCTCCTCCCCCTCTGCTCTTACCTGGGGAAACCACACCTGGAACACCGTGTCCTGTTTCAGGCTCTCCAGTTCAAGAGAGACAAAGACCTGCTGGAGAGAGTCTAGTGGAGAGCCATGAGGATGAGAGAGACTGAGAGCTCTGGGGCTGTTTAGTCTGGAGAGGAGAAGGTTGAGAGGGCATCTGATCAATGTCTATAAATTCCTGAGGGATGGGTGTCAAGTGGCTGGGACCAATCTCTTTTTGGTGGTCAGCAACAATAAGACAAGGAGCAGTGGATACAAAGTGGAACATGGAAGGTTTCACCTCAACATGAGGAGAAACTTCTTTACAGAGAGGGTGACACAGCCCTGGAGCAGGCTGCCCAGAGAGATTGTGGAGTCTCCTTCTCTGGAGACTTTCTAAACCCAGCTGGCTGAATTTCTGTGTGACCTACCCTAGGGCATCCTGCTTTGGCAGGGAGGTTGGACTGCATGACCTCTGGAGGTCCCTTCCAACCTCTAAGGTTCAGTGATGAGTGAAATAATTCAGACCTCTCAAGGAATATTTTACATCCAGATTTGTACATGTGGGGTTTGTTTTGCTTTGTTGTTTATTTTCTTTCCTAGGGTGAAAGAGGACCTATAGGAGACATAGGCTTCCCTGGGCCAGAAGGGCCACAAGGAAAACCAGTAAGCAATTTTATCCTGTTTCTAACAAAAGCATGCATCTTAATTTATCAGAGTTGCAAAAGAAATGAGGTTCCATCCTGCTTGGGTTAGCTTGAGTGGCATCTGAAGAACAGTTAGAGCTACAACACTCAGTGTTAACCATCTAGTCAACAACTCCTGGTATCATGACTGGCCCAAAAGGCAAATCACAGCCTGGGCTGCACCCAAAGCAATGTTGCCAGCAGATCCAGACAAGGGATTCTGCCACTTTGCTCTGGTGAGACCCCACCTGGAGTGCTGCATCCAGCTCTGGAGCACTCCAAACCCCATGGCAGGGGAGTTCAACTAGATGATCCTTCTGGTCCCTTCCAACCCTGACTGATTCTGTGATTCAATATAGGAAAGACATGGATGTGATGGAGTGGTTGTAGAGGAGGCGATGAAAAAGATTAGGGGGCTGGAGCACCTCTGCTACCAGGACAGGCTGAAAGAGCTGAGGGTGTGGAGCCTGGAGAAGAGGAGGCTCTGGGAAGACCTTAGAGCAGCCTGCCAGTAGCTGAAGAGGCTACAAGAAGGGACTGTTTGTGAAGGTATGCAAGGGCAGGATGAGGGACAATGGCTTCAAGCTAGAGCAGAACAGATTGAAATTGGATGTTAGGAACAGGTTCTGCACCATGAGGGTGGTGGAACAATGGAACAGGTTGCCTTGAAGGGAGGTGGTTGAGGCCCCATCCCTGGAAATATTCAAGGTGAGGCTCAACAGGGCTGTGGACAACCTGATCTAGTTGAGAATGTCCCTGCTGACTGTAGAGGGGGTTGGACTGGGTGACCTTTGGAGCTCCCTTCCAACCCAGGCCCTTCTCTAATTCTATGATGTTTTAGAAGTTAATGTTACAGAGAGGTTGCCTTTAAAGGTCATCTGAGGCTCCTTAAGATCCTGTTGCCATAAAGAATTCTCTGACATTTTATTCAGGAGACCCTTAACCCAGACACTCACTCAGGATGGGGTGACAGAAATACATTCCCAGTTTCAGTCTAAACTGTGCTTCATGGCTGTGAAGAAACTTCAGAACCCCTCCTGCAGACAGGTGATGCTGAAGCATCTGCAGCTCACTTAGGATAAGCCAAACCTGAGCTCTCTCTTTAGTGGCACTGTGGCAGCAGCATAGCCAGCCCTGTCTGAGCTGGTTTCAACCAGCCTAGTTTATATTCTAGCAGTGGTTCAGCCAGGATAGCACAGAATTCATTATCTCCCCTAAAGCTTCTGGGGACAAGTGTGAGGATGAGACTGTTTCAGCTTCTCAGCTCATCTCCACCTTACACTCCTGGCTTGAAAGAAGAGACAGTTTCTGTGGTTTCAGCAGCAAACTGAGAGGGAAGGAAATATTCCTGCTGGCTTTGCTCCCACAAGTCCTTCTTTCCCACTCAGTGAAGCAGCACTGAGCTTGCTGCATGTGCAGATCCACCTACAGCCCAGAAAATTAACCAGTGCCAGAGCAATTATCTTGTGATTTTTTGGCACTGTGCAGTTGTTAAAGTACTCTCTGTCAGGGTCTTGAGCCCTGACAACCACAAGTATCAGATAATACCACCTAAGGAAGAAATTCTTCACTTTGAGGGTGGCAGAGCATTAGGACAGGCTGCCCAGAGAGGCTGTGGAGTCTCCTTCTCTGGAGGCATTCCAAACCCAGCTGAGTGTGTGTCATTTACTCTGGGTGATGCTGCTCTAACAAAGGGCTTGGACGAGCTGATTTTCAAAGGTCCCTTCCAACCCCCCACTAGTCTGTGATTCCAGTCTGCTGAGGGGTAAGACAGGCCTGGGACTGCTTCCTGCAGATAGCATGGATGACACCAACCCTCTTTTAGGAGGGAAATAAGTTTTCCCAGCCCAGTGGGATGAAGTTGTGCCAAGCCACAAGTCCTAAGAACCAGAGAATGTAACCAACCACTCCTGGTGGAGGCATTATCAGAAGGGCTAATATCTAGAATGACAGAAACCTCTCCTATGGCTGTGTCATGACAAGCTGGGACTGGAACAGTGCCTGCACAGCTCCACATCCCACATTTGCAGCATTTCATTTGAAGTTGTGTGCTCACTACATTTGAGACCCATCCTGATGCCAAAGTTTTTTATTTTCAGTGTCTGCTCAGATTCAATCTGCTTGCAGCTCAGCGTCGCCCTGAGCTCTGTTATTTCACAGCTCAAGACTATTTATGAGTATTTCTGGTTTGGAAGCACACAGAGAGCTGCCTCTGCAGCCTCAGAATATGCAGTGATACCAGTCCAGTTCTGGGCTCCCCAGTTCAAGAGGGATAGGGAACTACTGAAGAGAGTCCAATGGAGGGCCATGAGGATGCTGAGGGGAGTGGAGCATCTCTATTATGAGGGTGGGCTGAGAGATCTGGGGCTGTTGAGCCTGGAGAAGAGAAGAATGAGACAGCATCTTCTTGATTCTGTTGCCCAGGGAGGTTGTGGCTGCTCCCTGCCTGGAGGTATTCAAGGCCAGGTTGGATGAGGCCTTGAGTGACCTTTTCTAGGGGGAGGTGTCCCTGCCTATGGCAGGGGGTTGCAACTGGATGAGCTTTGAGGTCACTGCCAACCTAAGCCATTCCACGATTCTATGGTGCAAATGAGTATCTAAAAGGTGGAGGGCATGAAGATGGAGCTGGACTTTCCTCAGTGGTGCCCAGTGGTAGGACAAAAGGGCAAACTAGAATACAGGAGGTTTTCACTTAAACTTCATGAGAAACTTCTTTCCTGTGAGGAGGGTGGCAGAACACTGGAACAGGCTGCCCAGGGAGGTTGTGAAAGTCTCCATCTCTAGAGTCATTCAAAGCCAACCTGGACACATTCTTGTGCAACCTGATCTAGGTGACCCTGCTTTCACAGGGGAGCTGGCCTTGGGTGATCTCCACAGCTCTCTTCCATGATTCTGTGATTCTATGACTGAGCTTCATCCTCAGTCTTTTCTAAAAGCATCTGCACGTCTTTCCTAGCATCTTCTTTAGTATCTTTATTAACAAATTGTTTTGTTTTCCACAGGGAATCAATGGAAAAGATGGATTGCCAGGGCCTCCGGTAGGAAAACTTGCTTTTGCATGCTCTAGAGGATTTTATTCTTCACAGATACCAGAGCTGACAGTCCCAGGCAGTTGCTTTCAGTTCTGCTAACAGATGAATACACCAAAAAAAAAAAGCCTTTAAGTGATATTCTAATCTCTTCTTTTTTTCCCCAAAACAACCTTACAGGGTGCTGTGGGGAGACCAGGAGACAGAGGACCCAAAGGAGAACGTGTAAGTCCCCTCTTTTAGTAACATCTAAGCACTACATCAACACAGATTTTTACAGGCAAACCCAAACAAATCAATTCTCTGTACCTCCAGCAGTCTCTTAGACAATGAAGAGATTAAGAGTTTTAGTCCTGGGATATTGTGTGGGCCCCTGAGTTCAAGGAGGACCTCAGGGAGCTGCATGCGAGAGTCCAGCACAAAGATGTTGAAGGGAGTGGAACATAGAATCATAGAATCAGTCAGGATCTCCCTGCTGAGGAAAGGCTGAGGGAGCTGAGGTTGTTTAGGCTGGAAAAGAGGAGGCTGAGGGCAGACCTCATTGCTCCCTGCAGCTCCCTGAAAGGAAGTTGGAGTGTGGTGGATTTGGGCTCTTCTCCCTAGTCTCAGGTGGTAGAATGAAAACAAATGGCCTGAAATTGTGACAGAGGAGGATTGGTTTGGAGATAGGAAAAAAAATTCTCTCCAGCAGGAGTGGTCAGGGATTGGAATAGGCTGTCCAGGGGAAGTGGTGGAGTCCCCATCCCTGGAGATGTTCAAGAAATGTGTAGGCATGACACACCTTAGGGACAAGGTTTGGTGGTGTTGGGTTAATGGTTGGACAGGATGATCTTGGAAGTCTTTTCTGACCAAAACCATTCTGTGATTCTATAAAGCTCTGAGAAGTATAAAGCTCTCTGAGGATCCCCTGGGATCATTGCATTTCACAATGACAAACCATGCTTCATATAAAGCAATCTTGTTACACTTGGCCAACAGGAATCCCTGTGCCAAAACTTTACTGCTTCCCAAAATAGCCAGGCTCTGTTGTTGATGGCAGTGAGCTCATGGTGGACAGGAGCCATTATGGGAGGTTAGAGGTAAAATTTCTTTTGCTAGAGCAAAGGAAATCTTAGTGCACACAGTAATGGTGGTGCTAAAGCTGTGATGTCCTCATCCAAGGCACCACATTTATTTGGTGAACCAGAAAAGCCTCTCCCTGTGTAGTCTGGACAAGGGAATGCTGCTTAATGGCACAGAGGAGACAGGAGGCTTTTACCTCCATTACAGGAACTGTAATTGCCTTTAAGGACACGATCCAAATGTAAGAGCCTCCTTATTGTACCACCTGCTGTGTGCTGCCTTACAGCACTCAGCCTTGACCTTCTCAGTGGCAACCTCTCTGGATGGTCTGCAAATAACTCTCTGCACATACAACCAGGAGAGAAAGCTTTAAATGTGTGATATGGGAAAATTTGGACAGGAAAGAGGAAGTTAAATCACAAAATCTTTTTTGATTGGAATAGACCTCTAAGGTCATCAGCTCCAGCCTTCAACCCAATGCTCCCATGTTCCAGAGTGCCATGTCTGCATGGCTTGTGAGCACCTCCAGGGATGAGGGCTCTGTCCCTGGACAGCCTGTTCCAGTACCTGACCACTCTTGCAGGAAGGAAAAATTTCCTGTTATCCAATCCTCTGGTGCAATTTGAGGCAAACCTGATCTAGCTGAGGATGCCCCTGCTGATGGCAGAGGGGTTGGACTAAATGACCTTCGGAGGTCCCTTCCAACCCAGACCATTCTATGATACTCTGATTTCCCCTCATTCTATCACTGGATACAAGGGGGAAGAGACCAATCCCCACCTCACTGCAACCTCCTTCCAGGTAGAAAGAGGATGTGAGAGATAGAGACACAGCCTTAGGCTGCTTCATGGAGTGGAACTTGGAAACCTTCAGGATGAGAGAAGAGGACATGCTGAGTGACACAGCACCTCCATGCACACATGCAGGTGAAGCTGTGGCTGTACACATGGATGTCTGCTTCCTGCAGCTCCACAGGATTTCATGATTGCAACCACAGATTCAAGAACTGTTGACTGACTCATTTATTGCTGAGATCTCCTTCTCTGGAGACTTCCCAGCCCTGTCTGGATATGTTCCTGGGCAACCTGAGCTAGATTCTCTGGTCCTGCTCTGGTGGTGGGGTTGGATTCAATGATCTATGGAGGTCCTTTCCAATCCCTAACACCCTGTGATCTGCTGCCCAGGGAGGTTGTGGCTGCTCAAGGCTGGCCTTGAACACCTTCCTGGAGGTGTTCAAGGCCAGGTTGGATGAGGCCTTGAGCAACCTGTTCTAGTGGGAGGTGTCCCTGCCTATGGCACAGGAGGGTTGGAACTGGCTGAGCTTTGAGGTCCCTTCCAACCTAAACCATTCTATGATCCTGTGATTCTATATACACCAAGCTGCCATGTAGAACGTGTAGAAAGCCAGGCAGAAGAATAGTTCCTTCTGCACAGAATTCAGCACAAGATTAAATGCAAGAACACTAGAAAAGAGGAGGAGAGAATAAATCAGCACTGTAGGCAGAGACTGCAAAACACACATGTCCTACACTGCCTTTTTGGTGCAGTTCCTAGTGAAGAAGAGCCTAAAGAGGAATGTGGAGGAAGAGCTGACCCAGTTTTATGAGTTTTCACAAGGAGCTTCTTCCAAAGACAAAGAAAACACTGAAGGCAGTTAAAAACAAGCTTGTTTAAAGAGTGGCTGTGGTGCTGGATCTGCCTCCTATGCACTGGCAGCCTGTAAAATGGGAATTGTTTAGAAGAAAAGCAATCCCAGGATCAGTTTCCACTGCCATGGCACCCTGCTCTTAGAGAAACCTGCATTTCTCTCTCTCTTTCTGCTAGAACACCTTCTCCAGGCCTGCTCTGCAGGGTTATAAACCTGAGAAATCAGCTATTGGATATTGGTGCCTTAAATACTCTTGTCAAGGACCTTCAAACAGTTCTCTTTACATATGCAGATGCACCCTGGGTTGGTCTCATTTGAAGGCTCTGTCACACCAAATGTTGTGTGTGCAACACCCCCTGTACTGAACCTCAACCTCCAGCTAAGTGGCTGAACTAAAAATTACCTCAGAGACTCAAAACTCCTTCCAGCTTTGCAGCAGCATATGGCAAGACTGAAGTTGTTCTTCTATTTTATGTTTCATGATGTTAAGGCTGAAGTAGGAGGTAGAGGTTGGGTGCAAGAGGTTGGTTAAAGCCAGGAAATAGTCCTGCAAACTGTGAAGGTTCTGCTTGTCAGTTTGAAGATGAGCCAGCAGTGTGGCCAACAAGGTGGCCTGTGTCAGGAATAGTGAGCTCAGAAGGACCAGGGAGGTGACCATGTCTCTGTGCTGAGCACTGGTGAGGGCACACCTTGGATAGTGGGGTCAGTTTTGGCCTCTCACTCACACTGAGCTGCTGAAGCAGCTCCATTCTTGGGTGACCTCTCCCATTTATTTTTTTTTCCCCCACCATGTGCAATGGGTTTTCTTCTGCTTTTACTTCCCACAGGGTGATCAGGGTATTCCAGGAGACAAAGGTCCACAAGGTGAACGTGGGAAACCTGGCCCATCAGGAGAAAAAGGGGATGTGGGCCCTATTGGACCACCAGGGCAGAGAGGCTACCCAGGCTCACCAGGTCATCAAGGTCCTCCAGGTTCACCAGGACCTCCAGGGTTTCCTGTAAGTAAATCCAAGTTTTCCTTAGTTGCTTGTTACTTCAGATGGAGAGGAGGCTCAGGAGGGACCTAATAGCAGCCTGCCAGTACCTGAAGGAGAGCTGCAAGGAGGATGGAGAGAAGCTGCTTACAGTGACAGGATGAGGGGCAAGTAGAGCAAGGCAGATTTAGATTGGATGTTAGGAACAAGTTCTGCACCATGAGGGTGGTGGAACACTGCAGCAGGTTGCCTGGCAGGGAGGTGGTCGAGGCCCCACCCCTGGAGACATTCAAGGTGAGGCTCAACAGGGCTGTGGACAACCTGATCTAGTTGAGGATGTCCCTGCTGGCTGCAGAGGGGGTTGGACAGGATGATCTTTGGAGCTCCCTTCCAACCCAGGCCCTTCTCTGATTCTATGATGTTTTAGAAGTTAATGTTACGGAGAGGTTGCCTTTAAAGGTTTTCTGAGGCTCCTTAAGATCCTGTTGCCATAAAGAATTCTCTGACATTTTATTCAGGAGACCCTTAACCCAGACACTCACTCAGGATGGGGTTGACAGAAATACATTCCCAGTTTCAGTCTAAACTGTGCTTCATGGCTGTGAAGAAACTTCAGAACCACTCCTGCAGACAGGTGATGCTGAAGCATCTGCATCTCACTTAGGATAAGCCAAACCTGAGCTCTCTCTTTAGTGGCACTGTGGCAGCAGTGCAGTCAGCTCTGTGGAGCCCAGGGAGGTGGTTGGGGCCCATCTGTGTTTCTTCTGTTCATCTGTTCTTATTCTTTTCCTCCAACAGGCTGACACAGTTTTACTAGAAGAAATAAAAAGTTACATCAAACAAGAGGTTCTAAAGGTTTTTGAAGGTAAGAAAATGGAGATTTGTACAACTAAATGTAAATCTTGAATTATCTTCTGGATGTTTTACACCCTTTTACACCTTTTCTTTTCTTTACATGGCATCTAAGTAATATTGGAGTTAGAAGCTGCCTTGCTGCTGTAGCTATATTTAACTGGTCTTTGTGTTTGGAGTGGCTGACACACAGGAGGGTTGTCCTGCATTCAGGCAGCTTAGGCTAGAGAGATGGGCAAGGAGGAACTGAATGGAAGCCAGCAAGGGCAAGGGGAAAGTCTTGCACCTGGGAAAGAACAACCTGATGGACCAGTATAGGTTGGGGACTGACCTGCTGGAGAGCACTGGAAGGGAAAAGGTCCTGGGGGTCCTAGTGGATGGAAAGGTGACCATGAGCCAGCAGTGTGCTCTGGTGGCCAAGAAGGCCAAGGGCATTCTAGGGTGGAATAGAAGGGCTGTGGTTATGAGGTCAAGAGAGCTTCTCCTGCCCCTCTACTCTGCCCTTCTGAGGCTGCATCTGGAATACTGTGCCCAGTTCTGGGTCCCTGAGTTCAAGAAGGACCTGAGGGAGCTGCTTGAGAGAGTCCAGCACAGAGCCACCAAAATGCTGCAGGCAATGGACCATCTCCCTTACAAGGAGAGCCTGAGGAGCTGGGGCTCTGTAACTTAGAGAGCAGCCTGAGGGGTGACCTTATTCATGTTGTTAAAGCTGTCCAGGGTGAGTGGCAAGAGCCAGGCTCTGCTGGGTGATGCCCAGTGACAGGCCAAGGGGCAATGAGTGGAAGCTGAGCCATAGGAAGTTTCATTGAAACATGAGGAAAAATCTTTTCCCTGTGAGGGTGGCAGAACACTGGAACAGGCTGCCAAGGGCGGTTGTGGAGTCTCTTTTAGAGATACTCCAAACCTAGCTGGATGTGTTCCTGTGTGATCTGGTCTAGGTGATCCTGCTCTGGCAGGGGTATTGGACTGGATGAGCTTTCGAGGTCCTTTCCAGCCCCTGACACTCTGTGATTTTGTGATTTCAAAGGGTAAAGACTCAGAAGTGAGTCCAAGTTGCAAATTTGGACCTCAGCACTCCAAGGATCATTTAATCCCTTGCCATTTAGAAGGTTTAAAGACCTTACTTGCAGAACCTTTACTTCAGCTGTCACTTGGGGATTTACTTCTTTTCCAGTCCTTGGCTGGCAGATTTCTTACCCTTGGGTTTTTTTTGTTTTGTGTGTGTGTGTGTCATTTCCTAATGAAGAAAGGATGGCTCAGTTTGTATCCCAGCTGAAGCTGCCTGCTGCAATGCTTGCTTCCCAAGCACACGGCAAACCAGGCCCTCCAGGAAAAGATGGCTTGCCAGGGCCACCAGGAAAGGATGGCTTGCCAGGACCCCCAGGAGAACGTGGGATCCAAGGTAGGGATTCCCAAACAAACCTTCCTTCAAATCTTTATACACTTGCTAATGATGATTAAACAAGGCAGGGTTACCTACCTTTAGCTTCCTAATGATTAACTTTTAAAACTGTACTTATGATTTTTCCAGACTGGACCTAAATATTAACCCCTAGCAAACGTGTGGATTTTACTGATTAAAAACTCCTAATCAGTGCTTTTTATTCTACTAAGCGACAGAGTTAATTACTGACAGATATGTAGGCTACTGTAGCAGTTATTTTCTTCTCCAAAATACGTTAACCAAGAAGAAAACCCAACCCCATGACAGCACTGTGGTGTAACCATTTAGCTCCTGTTCTGTATTGAGAGACCATCTGACTTAAGAGACAAAATTGGATCTCCAAGCCTGAGTGCTCTCAGCAATGAGACAACACAGAGGAGGAAAACTGAAGGCAAATGTGATTCTTTAGGAAGCAGTGAAAACTGAACTCTTCTTGAAGTGCAGGAATCTATTTTCACAAACCACTGTCAGAGCTAAGCAACTGTTGGCTGTAGCCCAAGCAGCAATTTGCCCACTGCAGTGTATTTGGACAGTTACTGGACTCTGTTGTCACTGTGCTGTGAAAAAAATTAACTGCAAGGGAACCCTGTAGCTGTGCTCCATTGTAGAGTCAGGCTCTCAGAGGTTACAAGGAAGAGGAGACAGCGACTGGAGAGTTGTGGCTGTTCAGTCTGGAGAAGTGAAGGCTCCCTGGAGACCTTATTGTGGCCTTCAAGTATCTGAAGGGGGCTACAAGAAAGCTGCGGAGGGACTTTTTAGGATGTCAGGTAGTGATAGGACTGGGGCGAATAGAGCAAAACTAGAAGTGGGTAAATTCAGACTGGATGTTAGGAAGAAGTTCTTCACCATGAGGGTGATGAGACACTGGAACAGGTTGCCCAGAGAGGTGGTATTTTTATGGCCAGGCTGGATGTGGCTCTGAGCAACCTGATCTGGTGTGAGGTGTCCCTGCCCATGGCAGGAGGCTTGGAGCTGGATGATCCTTGTGGTCCCTTCCAGCCCTGACAGTTCTGTGATCCTATGCAAAGGCTGTGTCAATGAATTATACTTTGTGGGTGGGCGATCTGTAAATTGCAGTTGATCTGTAGGTAGTTCTTTATTATCTTTTGTTAGTTTGGTCTGCTCTGGAGTCAGAGCAAGTCAGACTGGAATGAAGAACAGGAGAGCAAAGCTGAAGATGTGTGGATCCTAAAAGCGATCAGAAGAATCCAGACTTTTACTAACATTGATAAGCGCAAAGCCCTGACAGAAGCTTGACAAAATGTGATGAGCTCAGGATGAGAAGAACAAGGATAAAGGATCGAGGAAAACAATAAAAGGCTTTTTAGAATCTCCCAACACTGACTTCAGCACTACCTAAATAATTCAGATCACTGTAAACAGTCAACTTCAATGTCAGTGCCAGATCGCTCGCTGATGATGTGTGTGGTGGACAGCCTCAGATGCTTCTGGGAAGTGGATTGTTGTACTAGGCTTCATTTCCAGCTAGTCAGCATCAAGAGGAAAGATGATAGCTCTGCTTGGAAAAAAAAATAATAAAGCTGCTTTCTCATGCCTTATGCTTAAGTAAAAGTAGTGCCCCGTATGTATGCAGGATTTCCACTGATTTTACTCGTTTGCTCAAATACTCTTTCTTGATTAGTAAAAGGTAAGCCAAAGGAGAAGCATTTCCTTCTCTGATGCAGCAAAAGAGATCTGAAATTATACTTCCAGCCAAAGAAACCCAAGAACTTGCCTTGCCTTCTTCTTGTGCTCTGAGTAAGAGGCCAGGCCTGTGAGAGAAGCGCCCTCGTAGACACCTTCCATGCCTTGCCCAGTTGTGCATGTGCCTGTCCTTTTGTGCCAACAGTAAAGAGAACCCCAAATCTCTGGGCAGACTGAGAATGATCCTTCCACTACCTCAGCTGCCTTTCAGCCATAAAAGAATAGCAGCCAAGACTTGTTGGAGGAGCACATTACGTGCATGTGTGGCTGAGAGCCTCAAGGTAGCATGCTGTGTGCACGTGTGCCCGAGCTGTGACCTGCGTTTGCTGGTGACTGACAGAAGCTCCTCGCTGCATTTCTCACTTGGGTCTAGTCCAGCTGCAGGGCTTTGCTGTGTGCTGAGCTGGCAGAGTGACAATGCCACTTGTCCCAGCCAGCCAGTGAAAAAGAGTAGACTATTTTGGACAGCAATCAAGAGGAGCTCTATGAAGCCCTCCAGAACCTGTTGGTGATGCTGCATGCTGAGCAGCCAGCCTGCTGGAGCCAGCCAGCAGCAAAGGCAGGTGTCTGCCTGGACAAGGAGGTGCTTCACTGAGCTTCAGGACAAGGGGCAATGGGTGGAAGCTGAGACATAGGAAGTTTCATTTAAACATGAGGAGGAATTTTTTCCCTGTGAGGGTAACAGAGCCCTGGAACAGGCTGCCCAGGGTGGGGTGTGGAGTCTCCCTCTCTGGAGATATTCAAAACCCATCTGGATGTGTTCCAGGTGATCCTGCTCTGCAGGGGTGTTGGACTGGAAGAATTTTTGAGGTCACTTCCAGCCCCTAACATTCTGTGATTCTGTGACCTGCTGGAAAGTCTTTGAGTCATCTCAAAAGGCAGCTGAAAATACATTAGGATCATTTGAGTAGATTGTGTGAGAGCTGGGGAAGGAAGCAAAGGACATCTGAACCAGTATGTGTTGGAGAAGAGAGAAAGGGCTGACGAGAAAGCTTCATGGCGAAATGAAGAGGAGGTCACAAAGGAAACCTCCTGCATAGATCAGACCTTCTGCCTGTGTCACAGAAATGGTTATGTGTCACTTCACTTTCTCTCTGTGATGAACTTTTTATCCCACTGGATACCTTAAGGGTGATGCCAGTTCCCCTGGGAACTGGTCTGGCATGAGCTGGCTGGATTCTAGCAGAGCCTCCTTCAGCACGACAAACCACTAGGTAGGGGTTAGTCCCAGGAGTAGCAAACCTAGCTACTAACTTTTGGGAGTGTAGACATGGTCTTCAAAAAGTATATTTAAGGAATTGCTGCTAGGCTCTTGGGCAAAGAATCATTCAATTCTGATCAAGTCCAGAACCTGCTGACCTCCAGCAATGCTGTTTGTTTGCCACTTTAAACCCATTGCTCCTCGTCCTGTCATTACAAGACCTTGTCAATAGTCCCTCCCCAACCTTCCTGTAGCCCCTTCAGATACTGGAAGGCCACTCCAAGGTCTCCTGGAAGCCTTCTCTTCTCCAGGCTGCAAAGCCCCAACTCTCTCAGCCTGTCCTCATAGCAACGCTGCTGCAGCCCTCTGAGCATCTTCTTGGCTTCCTCTGGACGCATTGATGTGAACTTCAGGTTCATAGACATGAACTTGTGCCTCATGCAGGATGCTGGGGTAGTGATGCCTCTGCCTGAGATGTTTGTGGAGGACAGCAAAGGCAGAGCTGAGTTTTCTCTCTCACCACTCAGCTGTGAGCAGAAGCAAGCTCATGCTGAGCACATGCTGCTACCAAGCGCTGCCCACACTGCCCATGCTGGGTACGTATTTACCTGCCATAGCTTTTGGGGTGCAGAAATGACACCTCAGCTTCTGGAACTGGGCTGAAAGGCTTTGCTAGAGCAGCCACTTTTTGAACGAAGCAGGTGCCTCTTACTGGAACTGCAGTTGTACCAGTACAAAGCAGACAGCAGCCACATGTGCCTTTATATTAAACGCTAATAAGAACCCAAGGTCTGATTTCTGTGTATGATGATGTTTTCCTTTGCCTGTGCATGGCTTTGTCACTTGGAGCTCAGAGTGACAAAAGGTGCTGTTATCCTCTAGAAGTGCACAACAATATACCTCTTTGAAAATCAACTCTTTTCCTGCCAGAGTGACACTGTTTGTGTTGTTTACGTGCAGGCCTGTAACTGGTGTGCTCACTCCCTGTTCAATAAATCCTTCTTGTTTAGCAAAGCTACCAGTTTCTGGGTTAAACTTGAGTGTGGACACAATTTACCTCCTGCTGTGTACAAACTACACCTTTATACTTGGATTAGGATGCAGCTAGTAATGGTTTGCTCTATCCTGGGTCATGTGTTTGCATTGGCAGGCTGCTTGATGTCCAGCTGTGGGATGCTTTGTTTTTCCCTTCTTTGTTGTCTGGAATCCCAGGGATGTTTACAGACTCTTTCAGTCCATCTCAACCCCTTTGTAGCAATGATGTCTCGGCTACCTACAGCAATGATGTCTCAGCTACCTACAGCAATGCTTGTGGTGGAGATTGGTAACTGTGGTGGAGATTGGTGACTGTGGTGGAGATTGGTGACTGTGGTGGAGATTGGTGACTGTGCTGTATCAGAGCTGTGACTTCTCTCTTTGCCCCCTAACCAAAGAACCGCTGTTAGTGGCAGCACTGCTTTGTGAAGCACCAGTTGACTGGCTTGGTAGTGAGAAATGGACTGGAGCTGTCTGTTGGAAATGAAGAAGCAATCAGAGAGAGATGCCTACAACAAATAGGAAATGTAACAGGTGCTGTGGTTTGTACGACTGAGCTTCTCCAACAGCAGCAGCTGCTCTGCACTGCGCCGGACTTGCAGAGCAAAGCAGCTCAATGTCACTCTAGATACTGCTGTGGGCATCAAAGAGCAGACTCAAGGCTGACAGCCCGAAGCCAAACAGCTGCACATTCCCTCTGCTGGGTCTTTACAGCTTGTCTCTGTGTCTGCCTTCCACAGCTCTGCTTACCTCAGTGACCAGAATGCATGGTTAATAAGCATTTTGGTTCTCTGTGAGCTTCTAAACTCTCCCTGTCCTTTTTGTCATGCTGTGTATGTCACTCTGCATGGTTTTGCCTTGCTGTAGTTTCCTCGTTGGGGTGTTGGGGAGCAAAGTTAAATGAGGCTCTGTTTTGAAGGCCAGAATGGTTGCAGTAGATCATATGAGGAAAGGTTGAGAGCCCTAGGGCTGTTTAGCTTGGAGAAGAGAAGGCTGAGAGGGGATCTTACTAATGTCTAAATATCTACAGGGTGGGCATCAAGAAGAAGGGGCCAGGCTCTTCTCAATGGTTCCCTCTGATAGGACAAGGGGCAAAGGAAACAAACTGGCACACAGGAAGTTCCACCTCGACGTGAGGAGAAACTTTACTGTGAGGGTGGCAGAGCCCTGGAGCAGGCTGCCCAGAGAAGGTTGTGGAATCTCCTTCTCTGGAGATTTGCAAGACCCATCCGTGTTCCTGTGTGCCCTGCCTTGGCTGATCCTGCTCAAGTAGGGGGATTGGGCTGGAAGATCTCCAGAGGTCACTTCCAACCTTTGACATTCTGTGTAAGCAGAAGATGGCAAATTAATCTTGAGAATAAGTCACCTCCCGTGCCAAGGTCTGAGGTGTTGGGGAAGGAAGAGGGTTTGCTTACCACCCCTTGAAGTAAGGGGTTGTTGTAAGGGTCAGACTTGTTCCTTTAAGCATCACAGAATGCTGAGGGGTTGGAAGTGCCTTCATCTCTTGCCCTACATAAATTCCATGGTCTAAATAGAAAAAAAGTCTGTTTGTAGATGAATTCTTGGCTTGAAATATTAATATTTATTGAAATATTATTTTTCATTGAAATATTTATAGCTATAACCTCAAGTCCACTGCTGTAAAGCAGGCAGAGAGTTTCCAACTAATAGAATCATAGATTGGCTTAGCTTGGAAAGGACTTTGGAGATCATCTACTCTAACCTCCCCACCATGGGCAGGGACACCTCTCCACTTGACTTGGTTGCTCAAGGCCTCATCCAATTCCAGTTTAAGGGAACAGAAATGGGGGTTGGATGTTGAGTTGCAGCACCTGAGAAGATGGAAGCTACTTAGATAAATGCAGAGCTACAGCCAGTGAAGAAAACAAAGACTTGAAGCATAAACAGTGATCAGACCTTGTCAACTGCATGCTTCAAGTAGGCTTTGCATGCTGGAGCCCCAGAGGTGCAAAAGCTCTAGAGATGCCTCATTCTGTGAGCTGTGTGATGCANACTGCATGCTTCAAGTAGGCTTTGCATGCTGGAGCCCCAGAGGTGCCTCATTCTGTGAGCTGTGTGATGCTGGAGGGCTGTGAGTCCTCTCTCACAGAGAGAGGAATAGCTAAGCCACCAGGGTAAGGCCTAAAAAGTGCATCCATAAAGACTGATGTAGAGTGGAGAGAGCCAAGCCTTGCTATGGGCTGTCAGACCTCAGATGGCCTTGGGGTTGGTGGTTGCCATCACTTCATCCAGCAGCTGGAACAGAATATGCACTTGGTTCTTCAGTACAGGAGCTTAGAATCATAGAATGGTTTAGGTTGAAAAAGCCCTCTGAGGTCATCCTGTCCTACCATCAACCCAGCACCACCATGGTCACTAAACCATGTCCCAGAGCACCATGGCCACTTTTCTTGAATACCTCCAGGGATGGGGACTCCACCTCCTTCCTGAGCAGCCTGCTCCAATGCCTAACCAATTCAGGACTTCAGGAAGGTAGCTTAGGATCTTGGGAGAAGGTCCATCTCATGAAGGTAGCAAGAATCTTCCAAGAGAGGCCACAGTGGGTACTGCTAGGAGTGCCATAGCTTCCAGGGGGAGCTCAGAAACATTTGGCTATAATGCCAACCTCAGGAGATAGAAGTGAGCATGTGCCTTGAGAAGGTCCTGCCAGGGAGCTGTGTGGAAGCTGCTTGGTTGCAGCATGGGGACACTCTTACTTTGCTGTCTTTATTCTGTGTAGGTTATAGAGGACAGAAAGGGGAGAGAGGCGAGCCTGGAATCGGACTGCCTGGGAACCCTGGACCACCTGGCCCTGCAGGTACAAGTGCTCCTTACTGCTCACCTAACCAGGCCTTGCTTCCTCCTTTTCACCCTGCTTTCACACCCAAGGCTTCTCCTCTGAGCTCGGCTGGGGAGCCAGCTCACACCCATCCTGCAGATGAGAATCATAGCAGGGACCTCAAAGATCATCCTGTTCCTACCCAGGGAGGCTGTGGCTGCTCCCTCCCTGAAGGTGTTCAAGGCCATGTTGGATGAGACTTTGAGCAACCTGTTCTAGTGGGAGACGTCACTGCCTATGGCACAGGGGGGTTGGAACTGGATGACCACCAGGTTGGCAAAGCCCCTTAGGATCACCAAGTCCAACCTAGAACCCTACTCTACAAGCTTCACCTTCAACCAGATCCCCAAGCACCACATCCTGACCACCCTTAAACACATCCAGGGTCCACCACCTCCCTGGTAGACTGGTGACTCCACCATATCCCTGGGCAGCTCATTCCAGTCCCTGACCACTCTCTCCATGAAAAACACTTTCCTAATGTCCAATCTAAACCTCCCCAGCCTCAGCTTGAGGCCATTCCTCCTTGTTTGAGGGTGACAGAGCACTGGAACAAGCTACCCAGGGGGACTGTGGAGTCTCCCTCTCTGGAGGTATTCCAAACCTGCCTGGACGTGTTCCTGTGTGATCTGTTCTAGGTGATCCTGCTGTGGCAGGGGGGTTGGACTGGTTGTGGTTTTGAGGTCCCCTCCAGCCCCTGACCTTCTATAATTCGATGATTCTGTCCCCATCACCCTGTGAGACCTTGGAGGTCCCTTCCAACCTGTGAGTCTGTCTGACTGGTTGGGCTGACAGCGATGAAACCTGGGGTCGAGGACTGTGCTAATTCTCAGCTTTGTTTTGCCAGCCACTGGCCTGCCAGGCCCCCCAGGAGCTCCAGGCACACCGGGAGCACAGGGGCCACCAGGAGCCAGCGGGAGGTGCAACCCAGCCGATTGCTACTACCACTTGGCACAGCCTCGGGCGCAGGCCAGCGGGAAATAAAAGCCTTCTCCCCTAGACCCTCGGGCTCACAGGCACACCTCACTTCTCTCAGTCACTTCATTTACCCTTCGAAACATTTGGTGCACCTCGGGTTGGGTTTTGTTCTCCCCCCACCCACCCCCCTCGCCACTGCATGGTAAATATTTCATTTCTGAGGCACCGAATGGAGCCTTTTTGTTCTTTTTTTCCTCTTGGTTACTTGCAGTGTGGGAACGGTGAGACGATGCCAATGTTCTTTTCCAAAGTGCATTCCATGTGTCGTGTTCCTCCTGTTTATTTTGCTTTAGAGGAGAAAGTAGGCCCAAGGAGTTTTCAGGAGCTTCTTTCTCCCAACAAAGCAACTGGTTGGAACTGCAGGCAGCGTGTGTATGCCTCCCCAGCCTTTGGTCTTCTGCCTGCTGGTGATGTTTAAATGGAGAAAAAAAAAAAAAAAGCATTTCTGAAGTTTTAAAACCTAACCCGTTGATGGAGAATGAAGGACCTGAGCTGCAGGACTGAGATGTTCACATCCCTCGAGGAGGCTCCAGCACACCTTCTGAACTGGGTCTGTGTCACACACCAGGAGCCACCCAGAGCTTCAGTCACCTCCTGGGTGGAAGGAGGAGGTGAAGAGTTGATGATGTCTCCCCTCCTGCCTAACATTTAGCTTCTGGCTGACTGGAAACTTGCCAGGTATAGCCCCAAGAAGCATCTCCCCTGACTGGATGTTGGCCCAAGCAAGGGCTTGTACATTTGTTTAGCTGTGGTTATGTCTACTCCGGACACTGAACTGCTTGGTGCTGGCACTGATGTTCCCAACTGAGATTTTCACATCTCTGGTGTTACTGTTCCAACTGAGACTTTGACATCTCCTCTGGTGTTGCTGTTCCCAGTTGGGGCTGCCATGGCTTCTCTGGCATTGATGTTCCCAGCTGGGGCTGCCATGGCTTCTCTGGTGCTGATGTTCCCAACTGAGAGCTTCATGTCTCCTCTGGTGTTGATGTTCCCAGCCTAGACTTTTCATGGATCCTCTGGTGGTTTTGTTCCTAACTGAGGCTGCCATGGCTTCTCTGGTGTTGCTGTTCCCAGCTGCCACTGCCATGGCTTCTCTGGTGTTGCTGTTCCCAGCTGAGGCTGCCATGGCTTCTCTGGTGTTGCTGTTCCCAGCTGAGGCTGCCATGGCTTCTCTGGTGTTGCTGTTCCCAGCTGAGGCTGCCATGGCTTCTCTGGTGTTGCTATTCCCAGCTGCCACTGCCATGGCTTCTCTGTCGTTGCTGTTCCCAGATAACACTGCCATGACAAAGTGTAAGTCCTGCAGAGCTGAAAGGGCTGAGCCAATGAAAAGATGGAGAAAATCAACCATGCAGAGGCTGCTTCTGAAAAAGAGGCAAGAGGGTTGGCCAAAGTTTATTCCTGGTTGTTCCTAGGTTAGCCTCAGAGAATGAGAGAAGATGAGCAGCTACAGCTCACAACCTCAGCATGAAGCCAGAAGCAGTAGTGAGGGCTCTTGCCCCATCATAAGGAAGTCAATCACTGTCTCCCACCAGGGAAGTTGGTTTGGTGAGCATGCTTGAGCCATCAGAGAAGCATTCCCAAAATGGAAAGTGATGGGTCCCAGAGAAGCTGTTGTGAGACCCAAATCTGGCCAGATTCTGAGTTTTGCTTGAAAACAGTGATTTCTGAGTGGTGGGACACTGGTGCCAGCATGTGGGCAGTTCTGAATGGAGTTTCTACCACTGGCACCCAGAGCAGGAGCAAGATGAGTGCAAAAAGCCATAGAGTTAACCCAGGGACATGCAGATGAAGCCTTCAGATATGCTTCAAACCCACTTGGCACCTTGCTCAGCAGGTGCTTGGAGAAGGTGCTTGGTATGACAAAGATGTGCAAGCAAATATTTGAGACAGGAAAAGGCAGCAGGAAGGAGGACAGCAGAACCCCCCTGGCACACCATGAGACCATCTCCTGAGGGCAGTCTGTGATTGTAATGTGCACTGCAGCTGAAGACCTCTTGGGAGGTGCTCAGGATTCTTTCTCTGTCCCTGGCACGTGTAGGGATGGACAGAACAAAGCCCACAGGAGGCAGGCAAGTCCTCACACCTCCTTTTCTACTCACCCTTCACTGTCCCTCAGGAGGCAGTAGCTGCCCTTTCTGTGGGCCAGCACATCCTGCCCTCTGTCACCAGTGGGCACCCACTCCACTGGGGCAGCAAAGGTGCATTTGGAACTCGTGGGTGCTGCCTGTGCTTGGCTCAAAATGGGCTGCTCCCATCCCAGACCTCCTGTGCCTCTGGAACACATCTTGGTTTGCTGAGTGGCACTCGACCACTTGCCCGGTCTGCTCTCAGAGCTCCACAGCTGTGCCAGAAGGAGGTGACAAAGCAGCTGGAGAGGGAGCATTTGTCTGCCCTGAGCACCTGCTGCTGTCCCCAGCTCTGTCAGCCCAGCCGGTAAAGCCTTGCACCAATGCAATGTATGGACACCAGCAGAGGAGCAAGCCCCACGCAGTGGTTTGCACTGAGCTGCTCAGGTACCTTGCACCAACATCCTTGGCTTTAGCTTTGTTTATTTTGTTTTTTCCCCCCTTGTTTTCTTTGTACTTCTTTAGTAATTCCAAGAGCTGTACAAAAATCTTAACTATTTTGGTTTTTTACTTCCTAAGTTAATTTGAAGCTTCCTTTGCTGCGTGATGCTGTTGAGAAGGGTGCTGCTGCCTCGTGAAGGGGGTCCCTGTGACTGAGAGGTTGCCAAGCAGCCCAGCAGCCTGCAAAGCTGTACATAGGCTCTTGCTCCACCTTAGGAGTATGTGTATATTTTGGGGCTCTCAGCCAGCTGCAGCCAAGCATCTGTCCTTGGCCAGGTGCAGTTGCTGTGTGCTAAATTTACTTGAACTTAGCAGAAAGCAGAACACTTTTTATATTTGGAGAAGTTTTATTTTTTCATCTGTTGGTTGTTTCCTACTGATGCCTTTGTTGTTGATGATGTTGGGTTGGGGTTTTGGTTTTTTTTCTTTTTTTTTTTTTTCTAGGCTCCAATCTAAAGGTCTTTTTTTTAAACTCTATTGGAATGCTTTCAGCTGATGCACAGGGAACTTTGGTGGTGATTATGTTGCATTGCTTTGGGGGTTTTCCATTAGCTAAAATCCCACCTGAATTTTGTCACACGAGAAAAGGGTTGCTTTGTTCTGTGGTTAGGCTCAAAAGCTTTCTGAAGATGACATGTTCTTGGCTGGGGTGGAACAGAGTTTATCTCAGCTTCTCTTTGGTCAGCCTCAAAAGCTTTCTAAAGATGCCTTGTGCTTGGCTGAGGTAGAACAGAGTTAACCTCAGCCTCACTTTGGTCAGCCTCAAAAGCTTTCTGAAGATGCCATGTGCTTGGCTGGGGTGGAACAGAGTTTATCTCAGCTTCACTTTGCTTCCCTGGAGCCCAGGAAGTTCCACCTCAAAATAAAGAGGAACTTCTTTACTGTGAGGGTGGCAGAGCCCTGGAGCAGACTGTCCAGAGAGATTGTGGAGTCTCCTTCTCTGCAGACTTTCAAACCCCACCTGTATGCATTCCTGTGTGACCTGCCCTAGGTGATCCTGCTCTGGCAGAGGGGTTGGAGCAAATGAGATCTCTTCCAAATGCTATGATTCTGTGGTTCCCACTGAGTCATTCCTATTCTGCTTTGTTTAGGTTTTTATCTTTTTTTGGAATTGAAAGCAGAATGCAGCTGGAAATTTGCTTCTGCAAGGCCAGGTTGGATGAGGCCTTGGGCAGCCAGCTCTAGTGGAATTATGGCAGTGGGATTGAAACTAGATGATCTTGAAGGTCCCTTCCAACCCAAACCTTTCTGCGATTTTGTTCTTGAGCCTGGCTTTATATTGGGTTGGGATTTTGTCTCTGAGCTCCATTGAGTTTTGCATGGCAGTGTTCATAGTGCTGCCTCTCATGGCTTCAGCTAATGTTGCTCAGATTTTAGCTGTGGTTTGTGTAGATATTGTTCCAGAAGAGCAGACAGTGGAGGGACAGCCTGGGGTCAGGCAGCACTTCTGTCCTTCTCTCAGCCTTGAGCAGAGAAGGCTTAGGGCAGACCTTGTTGCCATGGACCAGTACACAACCTGCAGGATGGAGACTCCCTTTTCACAAGGGCTCTCATGGAAAAGACAAGGAGTGATGGGGACAAGCGACTGTTGGGGAGAGTTCCTATTGGACTCCAGAAGAAAATGTTTGCCCTTTAGAACCGTCAGACACTGGAATAATTTCCCAAGGGATTCCTCTGCATTGGACAGTTTAAGGCTCAGCTTGCCAGGGTGCTGGGGCAGCTCATTGCAACTCCACTATCACCTAGAAAGGTGACCCTTGGGGTCCCTTCCAAGCTGGCATTCTGTGACTCCTTTGCCATCTGTGATGTCCACTACAAGCAGCTTCTACTGGCTGGATGTCTAAACCTATCTCCACACTCAGGGGTGGAGGTAGACCATGGAGAGGAAGTCTACATGGTGACCATGCCTTGGTTAGTGTTTGGATGGCAAACTCAATCCTCATCCAGCCTTAAGCAATTGTGGCTTTCAAATGTCCTTTGCTAGCAAAAACTCCAGATCCTAGATGGAAAGAAGTTTGTAGCTGAGCAGAATGCAGCCTCCATGTCCTGTGGCAGCTGCATCTCCAAGCCTGCTGTTCTGCAAACACTAAAGCATTTCATTATTCACTGAAGGTTCCATGTCTGCACTTCCTGTCTCTCTTCAAGGTTTCTGAAGGATTTTCAGGGACATCTCTTTTTATTTCCCACCCTGCCTGAGTGACAGGAAGCTGTCCCTGAGTCAATCACAGGACGTGTTGCCTGCTTGCTGATTCCCTTCATTATGTTTTTGATTTGCAGTGTTGAAGGTTCAGTTCAATGCCAGTGTGTTAAGTGGATGGGAAATGGTTTTTCTCTTTCATTCTTACGTGGCCATTTCCATGTGAAATAGGATTCCAGGTGGAAGTGGAGAATGTTTCACACCCTCTTTGTATATGGTTCTGTCAGAAGTGACAACCTTAAATCAGAAGAGAGAGGATGCAAGCGGGAGCGAGAGAAAGGAGAGGTGCAAAGCCACCGCAGTGAGCCTCCGGGGAGGGTTTGGTCCTGGGGCTGTGAACCTGAGCTGACCAAATTCACACCAGCATGAGACTTGTGCTGGAACTTCGGGCTCTGGAAAAAAAACTGGTGACAAATCTTGGTGAGACACTGGCACAGGTTGCCCAGGGAGGTTGTGGATGCTTCCTCTCTGGAGTTGTTCGAGCCCAAACTGGATGAGGCTTTGAGCAACCTGTGCTGGTGGGAGGTGTCCCTGCCCATGGCAGAGGGATTGGAACTGGATGTTCTTTGAGGTCCTTTCCAACCCTGATACTATGACCTGGTCAGCACTCTGAGCACAGTTGTGTTTAAAATGTTTCTTTCAGCTCCTGCCTATGCAATTAAACTGCCAAAACTGGGAGTGGTGACAGAGATCCTGCTGGGTAAAAGTGATTTTTTTTCCCCCCACTACTCTTATAATTCAAAGAATTCTAATTCAAAGAGCTATAAGACCAATCTTAGAGCATTTTGTGATGTTGAACCAGAAGGAGGTGAGAACAAGATTCACATAGGGAACATCAGAGGAGCACCAGGTTAGGATGGGGTGGGGGCAAGCTGCCAGGGGCTTGGCAAACCTCTCAGTCTCTTTGCTTTGTGCCTTCTAAATCTCTTTATTTACACTCCCACTTTGGGGTTTTTTCTGTGTCACCGAAGTCGATAGAGCAAAGCTGATCCTGCCTTTAGGTCCCAAATCTTTATTTGTTTTATGTTCTAAACAATCTTAATTTCCTTTGTGTTCTAAATCACCTTATTTACTTTATTTCCTTTATGTTCCAGATCTTTACTTACCTTAAGTTCCAAATCTTTATCTCCTTTATGCTCTAAATCATCTTTATTTCCTTTATTACCTTTACGTTCCAAATCTTTATTTCCTTTATGTTCCTTTACTTACTTCAACCTCTAAATCACCTTTATTTATTTACTTTATGCTCCAAAGCTTTACATCCTAAATCTTTATTTACTTCATTTACTTTACTTTAATGACTTTAAGAAGTTCCAAACCTTTATTTCCTTTATGTTCCAAATCGTTACTTACGTTAGGTTTTAAATCATCTTTATTTATTTACTTTATCTAGTTGAAGTTCCAAATCTTTATTTGCTTTTTAGTTACTTTATTTACTTAAAGTTCCAAATCTTTATTCCCTTTATTAGTTACTTTATTTACTTTAACTTCCAAATCTTTATTTGCTTTATTGAGTTCCAAATCATTATTTCATTTTTTTCCTTCATTACTCACTTTTTTTTACTTTAAGTTCAAAATCTTTATTTGCTTTATTAAGTTCCAAATCTTTATTTCCTTTTATTCCCTTCATTAGTTACTTTATTTACTTTAAGTTCCAAATCTTTATTTACTTTATCAAGTTCCAAATCTTTATTTCCTTTTATTCCCTTTATTACTTACTTTTAAAAAATTTTAAGTACCAAACCTTTATTTACTTTATTAAGCTCCAAATCTTTATTTCCTTTTATTCCCTTTATTACTTACTTTTTTTTTACTTTAAGTTCCAAATCTTTATTTACTTTATTAAGCTCCAAATCTTTGTTTCCTTTTATTCCCTTTATTAGTTAATTTTTTTAAAACTTTAGGTTCCAAATCTTTATTTCCTTTATGTTCCAAATCTTTATTGACTAATAATTCATTTCTTGCTATTTTGGAGTTGGTTGTGGGATTTTGTTGTTGTTGTTGCTATAGGATTTACCATTTTTCAGATCAAGTTCTTCTGCTCTCACCCAAGATTTGGGGGTTGGTAAAAATACTTCTTTTGGGTAACGACTTCAGATGGGCCCTGAGGGCTTGATCCTTCAGTTCTGTGTTGGAAGTTAAACCTCAGAAGTCAGCTTGAAGGCAGCAAATGTGCCACAGTCTTAAGCTATACACTTCTAGAGCTGCCCCTCAGTGCTGAATTCCTTTGAGTGCTAAGGATTCTGATTTAGTTGGTTTTTTTTTTTTTCTTTTTCCAGCTGAATGTTTTTCCTCCTCCTCGAGTTTCTTTCCACTGTGGAAATTTAATGCTTTTTTTTTTTTGTTGTTGTTGTTATTGTTGTTCCAGACTACTTTTTTTTAAAAAGCACTTCACATTTGTATTTAAATGTTGGGGTGGGGTTGGTTTGGGGTTGGTATTTTTCATTGTTGTTGCTTCTTTGGATTCATTCTGTTGATGCTCTTACATATGGACAATTATATTTTCATTCTGTTGTTATTGGGGTGGGTTTGGGGTTGGTTGTTTTTTGGGTTTATTTTTCTTTTCCTTTTTACCAGTTTTACACACTTTATAGTTAAAATAAAAGGTTGCTGGTGAAACTACAGTTGGGCATTGTCGCTTCTGCGTGGTTTGTTGTGCTGAGGAAGGACTTTTGAAGACCCTATCATCACCCTTGCAATGATAGGGTGAGAGGGACTGGATTGAAGCTTGAGGAGGGCAGATATAGACTGGAGATGAGGAAGAAATTCTTTGCAGTGAGGGTGCTGAGACACTGGCTCAGGTTGTCCAGGGAGCCTCCTCTCTGGAGGTCTTCAAGGCCAGGTTGGATGAAGCCTTGAGCAACCTGGGCTAGTGGGAGGTGTCCCTGCCTATGGCAGGGAGTTGGAACTGATTGATCTTTAAGGTGGTTGAATCTCCACCCATGGAGGTGTTTCAAAGTGGCAGAGATGTGGTGCTGAAGGACATGGTTTAGCCCCAGCCTTGGTAGAGTTAGAGAATGGTTGGACTGGATGGTCTGAAAGGTCTTTTCCAACTGAAACAGTTCTGTGAGGACCCTCTCATCACACCTGTATAGAGACCTGCTGCATAAAACATTCAGACATTGGACCAGGCTGCCCAGGTTGGTGCTGGAGTCACCAACCTTGGATGTGTTTAAAGGTTGCTTATTTGTGGGAATATGGTTTAGTGGTGAACGTTGCTGGACTTGATAATCCTAACGGTCTTTTCCAACCTGAATAATTCTATGATAACAGGTGTCAGGAGTGTGAGGTGCTCCTAGGAACAGCCTCCTGCCTCTGCTTCTGCAGCTGAAGAGCTGAAGGAGGCTTAGCAAACCCTGCCCAGTACACACATGCAATGAAGCCATTGTGCATGAAGTGATGCCAATGGCACTCTGAGCTTTGCAAGCAGAAAAGAAGAGCTACAACTGAAGTAAATAAACAGTTCCTTTTTTTTAATGGGATAGCTGAAGACAGCTTTCACTGTACATCATACAGAGGAAGGAAGGGAGGGGGAGGAGAAATCACAGAAACTCTTTATTAAAAACAAAACAACAACAAAACCCAAACCAAAGCAGAAGAGTGCCTTGTTTTTCCCCTGAAAAGGAAGGCATCACCTTTGTATTTCTGCCAGCACCAGTGTTCCAGCTTGAGCTGCTAAGCACAGCTGCAGAGAGGTTGTGTTGGAGCTGCCCGGCTGCTCCCTTGGCTGAAAGGTTGCTCCTTCCTTCCCTGTTGTTTCTCCACTGTCTGTGTGGGAGGTGCATGCGTGGTGCTCGTGTGGCCTGCTCAGGGCCCTTTCACGTTCTTCCCAGCTCTCTGTCCAGCCTGCACTCTGCAGGATGCAGGCTCACAGTAGCCTGGAGGGCCAGGAAGGCCAGGGGGACCAGGGACCCCAGGCCGCCCTGCCACCCCTGGCAGCCCTCGCTGCCCCTCGCGGCCCTCGCTGCCATAGCTGGCTTGGCCTGGCTCTCCTGCAAAAGAGGATGGATGCAGCTGTCAGCAGTGCCAGCAGCTGGCTCAGGCAGTGCACAGGGAGCTCACTCAACATCTTGAGCTGCCAGTGGTCACTGGCAGCCCAGAGGCAGCTGTGTGCTGGCTGCATCAACAGCAGTGTGAGCAGCAGCACAGGGAGGGGGTTCTGCCCCTCTGCTCTGCTGAGACATCCACCCACCGGCCCCTGCAGCACAAGAAGGACCTGGAGCTGCTCGAGGAGGTCCACTGGAGCCCATAGAGATAATGGGAGGGCTGCACCTCCCCTCTGCAACCGGCTGAGAGAGTTGGGGGTTGTTCAGCCTGAGGAAAACAAAGCTCCAGGGAGCCCTTAGAGTAGTTTTCCAGTACCTCATGGGGGATAAAAGGCAGCTGCAGAGAGACTGTTTACAAGGGCTTGGAGTGATAGGATGAGAGGGAATGAACTGAAGCTTAAGAAGGTCAGATTTGGACTGGAGATTAGGATGAAATTCTTTGCAATGAGGGTGGTGAGATACTGGCACAGCTTGCCCAGGGAGCCTGTGGATGCCTCCTCCCTGGAGGTGCTCAAAACTTTGAGCAAACTGGGCTGGTGAGAGGTATCCCTGCCTATGGCACAGAGTTGGAACTGAATGATCTTTAAGGTCCTTTCCAACCCAAACTCGTCTGAAGAGGGCTTCTGACCTACCCTCAGAGAGTTACCTACTTGGATGGACATTTTTCCCTGGCAGCCAAGCAGGCTGTGCTGCCAACTCCACAGCACTGAAATTCCAGCCCCCACTACCCAGGTACCCAGGGGTAGATCTGCTGCTATAAAAAGCTTTGCAGGCAGCAGCACTGCAGCCAGGCCTTGTTGGTGAGCTGTATGAGGGTGCAGGTGCTCCTCACGACTTCAGAATTACATCAGCACTCTGGAAAGAGACATCTCAGCAACTAGTTCTTTTTTTTTTTTTGCTTCACTTGGAGGTGTTGGGGAAATACAGATGGGCAGAGTGGAACTGCTGAGCACTCACAGGTCTTTTCACTTCTAAATCTTCACCAAGGAGATCAAAGACAGGGATTTTTGTCAGCCTTTTCCCATGATCGGTGTCCGAAGACGACAGCTCTGAGGTATTGCTATAACCTAAACTCAATTTCTGGGGTTTTTTTTGTTTGCTTGTTTTTACAGAGATAACAAATTTGGGTCATTTCTGTCCATGTCTAGACACAGAAACATGCTGCAGAGAGAAAATGATGCGGGGTTGGGAGAAAAACCCAACAAACCAAGTTTCTTTTCATTCCCTGGCCACTAGATGCCAGTTGTGCTGCATTTAGCTCAGCAGGAATTTGGCCTGGACACCTCTCCCCATAACGCTGCAAGTGATAACTACAATCCTATGAATTTATTGTTATTTATTGCTTTTTTGGTTGGTTTGTTTTGTTTTTTTTCATGCTTTGTATACATTTTCCCTAATGTCTCTACACTGAGGCAGTATCTCTTCAGTAAGTGAGCCTTTAGTTCTGATTTGTGCCTGCATCACTACCTATGGAGTAAACATTATGGAGAAACTGCTGCTTACTGGAAAATTATGGAGTTAAAAATTAGGGAGTAATTGTTGCTTACTGGAAGATTATGGAGTTAAAAATTATGGAGTAATTGTTGCTTACTGGAAAATTATGGAGTTAAAAATTAGGGAGTAATTGTTGCTTAGTGGAAAATTATGGAGTAAAAAATTAGGGAGTAATTGTTGCTTACTGGAAGATTATGGAGTTAAAAATTATGGAGTAATTGTTGCTTACTGGAAAATTATGGAGTAAAAAATATGGAGTAATTGTTGCTTACTGGAAGATTATGGAGTTAAAAATTAGGGAGCAATTGTTGCTTACTGGAAAATTATGGAGTTAAAAATTATTAATTGTTGCTTACTGGAAAATTATGGAGTAAAAAATATGGAGTAATTGTTGCTTACTGGAAGATTATGGAGTTAAAAATTAGGGAGCAATTGTTGCTTACTGGAAAATTATGGAGTTAAAAATTATTAATTGTTGCTTACTGGAAAATTATGGAGTAAAAAATATGGAGTAATTGTTGCTTACTGGAAGATTATGGAGTTAAAAATTAGGGAGCAATTGTTGCTTTCTGGAAAATTATGGAGTTAAAAATTTTGGAGTAATTGTTGCTTACTGGAAGATTATGGAGCTAAAAATTATGGAGTAATTGTTGCTTACTGGACACCTTTTACTCTTTACAAGGCAGCTTGAGGCATCAGTTTTAAATAAAAACTGCATCTCTTTATCTTTATCCTCACCCTCTTATATTTACCTGGAAGACCTCTTGGTCCAGGGTAACCTTTCAGTCCTCTGCCTGGAAATCCTCTTTCTCCTCTTTCTCCTGGTTCACCTAAGGCAAAGCCAAGAAACATTAATTACAGCCTGCTTGGAGTGTTACTTTCAGGGAGTTCCCTTTCAGAGGGTTAATAAGCAGAATTCAGATGGCCTTGTGTGTTCTTGGTGGCTTTGACTGATGGCCTGGCAGGTTTCCTTGTCAGATGGTTGGATTTGTTTGGGGGTTCCCTCTTATTTAAGATGTACTCGGAAGAAGAACAATTGGAGGGAAGAAAACTCAAAGACCTGGAGCTAAACAGTAAGTACCACTTGAAATCTGCCCCAGCCTCACTCACAGAACAGCTCAGGCTCTTCTGGCACACAGGCTGAGGTGCTGAGGGCTCTTGCAAGACCAGGTGAACTCCGCCAAGAAGTAACAAATTGTCAAGTGCTGGTCCCTGAGACAGCAAGAGGCTGAGAGCTGAGACTGATGAGACTGAGGGGAAAGCTTCTCAATGCTGATCAATATCCAGAGGATGAGTGTCAGGAGCATGCAGCCAGATTCTTCACAGTGGTATGCAGGGACAGGACAAGGAGCAATGGACACAGAGTGGACTACATAAACGTAAGCAAAACTTCACTTAGAGGGTGGCAGAGCCCTGGAGCAGGCTGGTCAGAGAGGTTGTGGAGTCTCCTTCTCTGGAGGCTTTCCAAATCCACCTGGAAATGCTCCCATGTAATTTACTCTGGGTGATCCTGCTCTAGCAGGGGGGTTGGATTTGATCTCCAGAGATCCCTTCCAACCCCTACCAGTCTGGGATTCTGGGATTCCCTTATATCACAATTCGGGTTTTTTTCTTCCTCTCGCTGATCTCAGACAACTTCTCAAATGGCTGGAGAAAGTCAGTTCATCCCTGTGGAACTCTGCTAACTCCCAGAATTCAGAGTCCCAGAAGTCCTGAGGTTTCATCAGGTTGCCCCCCATGACAGCACAGGAGAGCATTCACCACTTCTCTGCTACCTGCAGCTAGATTTCAAGGTTTTCTGTGAGGTAACTTGGAATTTGATTACAATTCTGATAGGAAACAAAACATCTTCCTTGCTTGATTGGGTTTCTTTTTGATGCTCTGTAGATTATTTCTGCTAGCATTAACAGAGTGCAGCCTGCTGTGTGCTGAATCAAATTCAGCACATTCATTCCCCTTGCTGTCTCCAATTCTTCCTTCTGTGTGTTCAGATGATAATACATTAAATGAGAAGAGCAACAGAGCTCCAGCCACTGTGCTGGTAAGTTTTGCTCTGGTTCTCTTCTGTTCCAATCTGCTCTGCTCTATGCTGCTCTGGTCCAGTTCTGTTCTGTTCTGCTTTGCTCTACTCCTGTTCTACTCTGCTCTGGTTCTCTTCTATGATGCTCTCTTCTACTCTGCTCTGGTTCTGTTCTATTCTGCTCTGGTTCTGTTCTACTCTGCTCTGGTCTATCCCTCAAAGTTTCCCAATTTGACTTTCAAATTAGGCTTGAAGAAGCGACAAAGCAGAAATATGATTTAGCAATGAAGCCTTCAAGAAAAGAAATGGAAATCACAGCTGGGTAGAAACTACTGCATGCAGAGTGGTGGTAGGGCTTCACAGAAAACTCTGTGGAGGGGCATAAAACCTCTCAGCCAGGAGCAAAAGAGATTAGTTTGGACCTAAAGTATAAAAAGTGTAAAGTCAGTCAATTTTGTTATGCGTTTGCCCTTTGCTAGGAATCAGTAGATCCTAGTAGGTGGTGTGAGGATGTTAAATGGCTCAAGTAGTGCACCCAAACAACAGGCTGCTTTGTTCTCCATCCCTTGGTAATGGGAGAAGCTGGAGAGCTTTAGAGAAGTAGACTGGAGGTCAGTGAATGAGCTGAGTATTTCTGTTAGCTTTTGGCACCACAAAGCTTGCGGGAGTGAGGTCCACGACTGAACTGACTGGAGGAAAGAGAAAACTCACAGCTGGGACTGTGCAGCTTATCAAGCTCACAAACCTCAAAAGCCCATGAAAGGGAGAATTAATATTAGGAACCTGACTCAACTGCCTACTCCTAGGGCAAGGCAGATGCCTTCCCTCTCTCATATTGTGTAAGTATGATTCCATGATTCTAAGTGATTTGATGGCTAAAAAAAATGGATTTAGAAAGGCCCAGGCCAAGGTGCTCTTTGGACATTGAGACTGCTGTGGCAACAGGTACAGGAGACTGTTCAGGTTTCTAATTCAGGAATCTTTTTGGACTCCTTACCTGCTAAGAATGTGCATGCACAACCTGGAGTCCAGAGGAAATAGGAAAGTGGGGAAAAAAGAGAGCAGCCCTGGGGAGAGGGATCTGGAGATGCTGGTGGATGAGCCACCAGTGTGGACTGGCAGCCCAGAGAGCCAACCAGAGCATGGGCTGCAGCAAGAGACATGTGGTGAGCAGGGTGAGGGAGGTGATTCTGCCCCTGTGCACTGCTCTGGTGAGACCCCATCTGGAGCACTATGTCCAACTCTGGAGCCACTATTACAGGAAAGGTTTGGATGTGTGGGAAGATGCTCAGAGAAGGACCTGATCAAGGATGATCAGAAGGCTGGAGCTGCTCTGCCATGGAGACAGACTGAGAGTTGGGGTTTTTCAGACTGGAGAAGAAAAGGCTTTGAGAAGACCTTACTGTGGCCTTTCAGTATCCAAAGGGGGCTACAAGAAAGCTGGAGAGGGACTTCTTAGGGTGTCAGGTAGTGACAGGACTGGGGAGGATGGAGCCATGATAGAGGAGAGGAGGCTGAGATTAAATAGTAGGAATAAGTTCTTCACCATGAGAGTGGTGAGACTCTGGAACAGGTTGCCCAGGCAGGTGGTGGAAGCCTCATTCCTGGAGGTCTTTAAGGCCAGGCTGGATGAGGCTCTGGGCAACCTGATCTAGTGAGATCCCTGTCTGTGGTAGGGGAGTTAGAACTGGATGATCCTTGAGGTCCCTTCCAACCCTGACAATTCTGTGATCCTATGAAAATATAAACAAAACAACGCCAAACAAGAAGAATGGGGGGTAGGGGGGTGGAAACACAACCCAAAAAAAGCCCCCAAAACCAAGCCCCACAATACCACCCAGCCCCACCACATGGAACAGGAGCAGCCAGCAACTGGAAGGCAGTCACAGACTTTCTTACCTTTAGCCCCTTTGCGCCCAATCTCCCCAGGAGGACCTTTCAGACCAGGCAAGCCCCGGGGACCAAGCTGTCCTGGGAAGCCATTTTCACCAGCAGGTCCTGGAGCACCTGGTGGTCCTGGTCGGCCGGGAAGACCTGGAGCACCAAATTCTGGCCTCCTAAGGCTGGCTGCCAGCTGAGCTAGCTGTTCTGCAGGGAACAGGAGAGAAGGAAGCACTGAGTGGCTGTGGATGGAGACATTCCCATGTGCACTGAAGAAGAACTTGTTTTACCTGCCACAGCACCCAACGGGTCACAGCAGAGCACCTTCCTCATGCACAAAGCTCTTTACAAAGCTTCTTATGTGTCAGATACTACCCAAAGCTTGTTAGGTATAAGATACTACCCAATACTCCCAGTGGCTAGCTAACTGCACAGGCACACTGTGAAGTTGCTCACTACCCAAAGCTTGTTATGGGTAAGAAAGCTAAAGACCAAACCCAAACAGGCTGCTGGGTACTATCAGCAACAATGCTGACTGCTGAGACCTTTTAAGATGAAGTCATGGGCAGCAATTTCATTCTGCTAAACCCTTGCCATGGCAAAGGCAGAACCAGCCCCTAAGGCATCTTCAACAGCAAGGACTGGAAAGTCTCTTCTATGCTTCAGGCAGTTTATACTTTTTTTAACTGAGTAAATCCCAGGTGCCCAACTGTGTTAGGAAAGCTCCAGGTTTCTCTGTGTGTGTGTGTGTGTGTGAAGGATTACACAAATACAATCAGGGGTTTGAAAGCCTCTCTCTCTCTCTCTGCACTACCCCCTCCTAATATTTTCTAAACCTATTTTGCACATATTTTGTTTGCTGTGATCTAATTATTTTATGAGTACAAATGGCAAAACAAGCCTGCAGCGAAGCTGTGCCAACACAGCAAGTGATTTGTACCTAAAAACATATAGATTGCAGACAAATACACCCTCTGCTCCATGGCCTGCTTGCTGCACTAGCTGTGGAATCGACTGGTTCAATACTGGGGCTGCAAAGCTAGCAAAGAAGAAACTTCCTCCCACATTCTCTCACACTGTGTCCAAAGCCACATGTGGGAGGATTTTCTGCATGAGGTAGGAGTCCCAGCTGCGAGGTCCTGCAGCTGGGTCAGGCCAGCCCCAGGCACAAAGACAGGCTGAGTGCAGAGTGGGTTGGGAGCAGCCCTGAAGAAAGAGCCTTGGGGGTGCTGCATGCAGCACCATCAGACAGCTGTGTGCTGGGCTGCAGCCAGAGGAGTGTAGGAAGCAGGGCAGGAAAGGGGATTGTGACCTTTGGCTCCTGCTTCCAGTGCTGCTCTCTCCAGCACAGGAAGGACACAGAGTTGCTGGAGTGAGTCCAGAGGAGGCCACCAAGATGCTCAAAAGGCTGGAACAGCTCTGCTGTGAGCACAGGCTGAGGGAGCTGGGGTGTGCAGCCTGCAGAGGAGAAGGCTCAAGAGGGACCTCAGAGCTGCCTGCCAGTGCCTGAAGGGATCCTGCAGGAAGGCTGCAGAGAGACTTTTGCTGAGGGTGTCTGGAGACAGGCCAAGGGGGAATGGTTTGGAGCGGAGGGAGAGTAGAGTTGGAGTGGATCTTAGGAAGAACTTTTACAGTACAAGGGAGGTGAGACTCTAGAATATGCTTCCCAGGGAGGCTATGGATGCCTCCTCCCTGGGGGTGTCTAAGGCCAGGTTGGATAAGGCTTTGAGCAGCTGAAAGTAGCTGAGACGTGTCCCTGCTCATGCCAGGGAGGTTGGAGTAGATGATCTCTAAGGTCCCTTCCAACCTAAGCCATGCTATGATTCTGCCAGGTTCTCTGCTGGGGCCACTCTTTGTTCCAGATAAGAGTGGGAAACACCTTGATTGACTCCACTGCAGCAGATCCTCCTGACTGAAATGCCCACAAAAATACCTTTTAGAGTATTTACCTTGCATGACTCTCATGCAAACCTGCTTGATGTGCTGATCACTTGGTTCTTTTCCCTAGGATTAAAAAAAAACAAGAGCAGTTGGAATAACCCCAGCTGATACCAGAGTGCCTTCTATATCTGTCTGAGGCAACCAGAAATGCTGCCCAGTTGTTATGGTTTAAGCCCATCCAGCAGTTAAGCACCACACAGCTGCTCCCTTACCCCCCTAATCCTGTTTAGATGAGCCAGGAGAGAACCTGGAGGGTAAAAACTTAGTCTTTGGTCCAGTTCTGGGCTCCTCCAGTTCAAGGCAGCCAAGGAACTACTTGGGAAGAGTTCAATACAGGGCTGGAAAGATGCTGAGGGCTCTGGAGCACCTTTCTCACCAGGAGAAGCTGAGAGACCTGCAGCTTTAGCCTGGAGAAGAGCAGACTGAGAGCTCATCTTCTCCATGCTGATCAATAGCTAAGTGGTAGAATCAAGAGGATGGGGCTGGAGTGTTTTCAGTGGTGCCCAGTGACAGGATAAGGGGCAATGGGCACAAACCAAACACAGGAGGGTTCACTTAAACACAAGGAAAAGCTTCTCTAGTGTGGGGGTGCTGAAGCTCCAGAGCAGGCTGCCCAGAGAGGTTGTGGAGTCTCTTTCTCTGGAGGCTTTCAGAAACCTCCTGGATGTGTTCCTGTGCAACCTGCTCTGGGTGAACCTACTTTAGCAGGAGGGTTGGACTAGGTGACCTCCAGAGGTCCCTTCCAAGCCCTTCTGTATTTGGATTCTGCATCCAGCCCTAGGATTTCTCTGGTCTGTCTCAGGCTCTGCTGTGGCATGCATGGGGTGAGACATGCATGCACACCTCCCAGTGCCAACACAGGGAGCTGTGTGAGCCACAGCTAAGTGCCCCAAAGACACCAGCTCCATGGCAACAGTACTTACAGCTGGGCCCTGGCTGCCAGGCAGCCCTGGGGCACCCTGTTCACCCTGCAAGCCTCGTGGTCCAGGTGAGCCTCGTGGTCCTTCCATGCCAGGCAGTCCTCGACTTCCCTCAGGCCCACGGGAACCAGGATCTCCAGGATTACCAACCTGGCAATGAAAGGCAGGAATGTCAGTGGGCTGCTCTGCTCCTGAGAGCCTCATGCAGATGTATCCAGATGCTGCCAGAAGCTGCTCAGAAATGCAAAGCAAGGACTGTTGGGATGTAGAGATAAGAGCTTCTTTTTCAATAAGACAGCAGAGTTGGTGGTTGTGTGGTCTATAAACTCCAGAAGAAGCCTCTCTTCCTCACTGAGAGGGGAGAAGAGGAAAAATAAGATAGTCTGTCACAAGAGGCAAGGTGGCATCCACAGAGGCATGCTCAAGACAGTCAAGGAGCAGATCATCTGCCCTTGGGTTCTCCTTCTGCCCTTGCTCAATATACTGTTTGTTGATCAAAGAGCAGATCTTCTGCACTTGGGTTCTAGTTCTGCCCTTGCTCAAGACTGTTTGTCAAGGAGCAGATCATCTGCACCTGGTTTCTACTTCTGCCCTCATGTCCATCACTGGCCCTCGATATCAAGCACTTCTTCACTTACAAAAATGCCAACTCCCTGCTTGTTCCTTTTGTAGAGAGGACTACAGGATGAGGCTGTACCACCCAGCCCCAAGCAGCCTGGGAACACTCAGTTTTGCTCTCTTTCCACCTGCACACAGGCTCCAGGGCACTGCAGTCTGCTGGCACAGGGCAGGGACCATCCTCACTCCAACTGATGCTGACAAACTGCCTGGCCAAATGCAGTGCCAGCTGATTTCACTCAAAGAAGGGGTAATAAAGGGCTCTTTTAGTGCTATAAGCATCCTGAGCCCTGGGGAACGAAAGGATTGATAAATGGCTTCATCAATATATCCACTTCACTGCATTTAGTAAACAAAACGGTGGCTTCTGTTCCAGTAAATTCTCTAATCATGGTAAAAGCTCCTGCAGGATGAGACCTCTACCAACAGGCACCTCTCAGATACGTCTCACACAGGTTATTTTACTACTATTAATCAATAGTGGGACTTCCAGAGAAAAAGGACACCCAAACAAATCTCTTAAGTTTATAACAGAAACCAACCCGAGCAAAGGGAAAAAAAATAACCCCACCTACTCTAATCTCCTGGGGAGAAAAAGACCACAACCGAAACAAAACCAGAAAGGGATCTCAAGACCAAAATTCCTCAGCTGTGGTATCAGCCAGACCCACCAGATGGAGCCAACCGAGTTCCATTTGTGCTCCAACTCAGTGGAAACCCGGAGAGTGTGCTTCAAGGGATAGATGAGGACAGCAAAAGGCATTACCGAGGTCCGGAGAAGGGCAATGAAGCTGGGGAAAGGTCTGGAGAACAGGTCAGGTGAGGAGCAGCTGATGGAACTGGGGGTTTTTAGTCTGGAGAAGAAGAGGCTGAGGGGAGACCTTCTGGCTCTTTACAACTGGGCTGACACCAGGTGGATGTTGATCTCATCTCACTAGTAACAAGTGATAGGATGAGAGGAAATGGCCTTGGGTTGCACCAGGGTTTGATTAAGTCAGATCTTAGAAGAAATTTCTTCACCAGAAGGGTTCTCAAACACTGGAATAGATTCCCCAGGGAGGAGGTTAAATCCACATGCCTGGAGGTGTTTCAAAGAGGCAGAGATGTGGTGCTGAGGGCCATGGCTTAGCACCAGCCTTGGCAGAGTTAGAGAATGGTTGGGCTGGATGATCTTAAAGGGCTTTTCCAAGCAGAAAGATTGTGACTCTGTTCTCTGGCTCTCTGTGATCTCTGCATTTCAGTGGCACTGCTGTTCAGTATACTTACAGATCCCTTTGCTCCTGGCAGTCCCATGTCACCCTGAGCAAGGAAAAAAGACAAACTGCATGAGGAGAGAGTATTCATTATGGCCACCACAAATGCACGATTGTTCTTCACAGAGAGAGAGAAAAAGCTCACATTTGCAGTTGATTTACACAAAATTCCACCTCAAATTAATCACTAATTCATTTGAGAATAAAGCTTTGGTTTCAGATTTCTTTGGGGGGTGGAGGGGGGATGTGGTGGTAAAATTCCTCTCTGTGAGGTGCAAATAACAAAGGTATGCTTATTGCAAATTCTGTTTCATTGCTTGTCCTTGTAACTTGACACCTAGCTCCCAGCTCTCAAAGCGCCCTTCCTGACTACTCAGACAGCAGATTCCTTGGAATCCTTCAGAGGAAGCATCATTTAATCAGGATTTTCTAGTCTGGCAGAGTGATCATCTTTACTCACAGGTCAGTTCCCAACATACCTTCCTCCAGCAGTACCTGTGCCACAGCCTCTTCCCAGACCATTCTCCCTACCAGCCAGTTGCCAGGCTTTGTTTTCAAGCATAAAGGCAGCACAAAGTATCTCCATCCAGCCTGAGTTAAGAGCATTTATATTGTGGTTCTCCTGTTTCACCAGGCTGGTGACAGAACTGCTGAGCTCAGCAATGCTCGCTTAGTGTAAAACTGAAATGTGACTTCCAGTGCCCAAAACCCCAGGCTTGAGGCACCCCAACCATACTTGGAGGCTTTCATTTGTGACAAGGCAATATTTGAGCAGGGGAAGAGAAAAGAACACCTTACTAAGTCACCCTTTTCTCCTGCATCTCCTTCTGCTCCAGGGGGACCCTGCGGCACAAAGACAAGACAAGCTGTCAGCCTTAAGATTTAGCCAACACAGCATTTGGGGAGTGTGACTTGAAAGCATCATGGGACTTACTTGTTCACCTTTAGGTCCTGGTTCACCCACTGAGCCCTAAAAATGGAAAGATTTTATATATATATATATATGTATATATATATATATATATGAAACAGAAGATTCAAAAGCACAATCATGATCTTCCATCCTCCCTGCCATCTGGCACTAATGCAGGAGACCTTTAGAGCTGCAAGCTTTTGAAGATGACAATAAAAGCACTTAAATAAACCTTAGTCTGTAATTAAGGTGACAGACTGAAGGCAAGTAACAGCATGGGAGGTGGAATGCCCCTGCTGCTCTGCTGGGTGGTGCAGATCCTGCCTGTCAAACGTGGCAGATGCTGTTGCAGCAGCTACAACTCTGCTCTGCACGTGGGTTTTAGAGGAGGGAGGAAAAGCAGTAGGTCTATCACTTTTACAAGGCCTGTTAAACATTCTGTACTGCTCTAGGCCATACTGGCCCTGTTAATGTGGGATAAGCACAGTGAGGCATCCACAAGTTCAGTCACAATCTTCTCCTGCCTGCCGGTTCATTCCCAAGTGTGGTTCAGCAGAATTAGCCCTGGAATTTGGATCACTACAAAGTGAAGTGGCTTGTATCTTAAAACTCAGATTCCTTCTAAAATGTAAAGCACTTTTTAGTCCTTCATCTTAGAATCCAGTAAGGAAATGTACCTGTGTAGACAGGCAGGAAGCAAGGAGGAACAAATGAGCAAGCTGATTAATTTCAGACCTATGTCATTTGTTTCTGAAAGCATTTCAGCTGCGGGACAAGGTATTATTTAGCCTCCTCTTCTCCAGGCTGAACCACCCCAGCTCCCTCAGCCTCCCCTCGTAGGGCTGTGCTTCAGCCCCCTCACCAGCCTGCAGCTCTGTGTGTGCAAACATCCCAACAGCCTGCACATTCCCAGAGCAGGTCCTAAGCCATTCAGAGAAGGCATTGACTCATCTGTAGACCAGGGCTGAAGTTCCAAAGCTCTTCAGTGACCTGAGACTCTGACTTACAATTTCATACCAGGTTAAGTCAACCATTTGCAATATGATTTAGGCTTTTAAATGATCCAAATTACATATACGTATAAATATATATACATGAAAAATGTAAGCCATCAATCTTACTTCAGTCCCTTAAGTAGCACTGCTACAACTTTTCCTCTATATTTTATGAGCTCCAAGTATTCAATGGGAAGCTGGAGCACTGCTTTCAAGCAGCTTGACAGATCTACACACAAAAGAAGCAAGCAGACACCGATTCATGTGAGAACTGAGAACAGTGCTGCAGTTATTGCATTTCCTCTTGATGCCAAAGTGCAGCCTGTACGGATGAGAGCATCTCTTACCCGGTCACCCTTACTACCAGGCAGGCCTGGAGGACCTGGCAGTCCAGGAAGTCCAATATCACCCTGGGGACCCTGTGAAAGTAAGCCAAGGATGTAAATTTACCCAGTCCGGTGTAGAATGAATAAGGCAAGGTCACAGCCTAACGAGCAGATAGGGCAAAATCTTATTCTCAGCACATCCCTAGCTTGGTGAAAGATTATCTGATGAAAAGAGAGCTGAGCCAAAGCACAGCTCTTCAAACAGTGTCTTGTTATGATGTTACTGCTGCCAAACAGACAGCAGAAATAAAGGCTGACAGGGCTTGACACACCCTCCCCCACTCCCTCGATGGCAGCCTGGAGCTCTTCAGAAATGCTTGCCGAGCTCCTGCTCCCTGCTTTGCACATTCCTCTGTTAACAGCAGGCTCTTTCAGCCCCAGCCTGCCCAGCCAGGCTTCTGCCTGCTGCTGTGTAAACACTGCTGGAGCCCTGCTCAAAGGTACTATTCAGCAGCTGCTAGCAGAAAGCCCGGCAGCCTTTCTCTGCTCTCTTCCCCCGCTACAAGCAGCCCACACAGATGTCTTCAACCCACTTTTGCATATCACAGGATTTATGGGGTTGGGTTGGGGCGAGGAAGAGGAGTGGAGAGCGAGGAAGAGGAGTGGAGAGCGAGGAAGAGGAGTGGAGAGCGAGGAAGAGTCACAGAGGATTGAAAACCACCCTAACCACTCAACAATCTCTCCTTTCAACATTGTTTTCAGCTCCTTGAATGGATAAATGAGGAAGTGTAGTTCCAGATGATGCTGAAGCTCCTGGAAAGTAAACATGAGAACTGGATGTGGAAAGAAACTGCTTACCCATTTCCCTGGGATACCTGGAGGACCTGCAGGGCCTGGCTCTCCTCTGCTACCCTTATAGGAAAGAGAAGGACATCATTACTTCTTGCAATATTTCCTGCTAAAAGGGAATAAAGTATGACATTTTTTTTCTTAACATTTAATGAAGTCCTCTAACAGTTAACCTTAATCATCACTCTTGGTCCTTAGTGCAAAAATATCCCACACATTAAAAACAGTGAAAGCTCCTGAGCAACAGGAACATTTACAGTTAACCACAATATTTAGTTAGCATTAAATGTGCCCAGAAGGTCACAAAGTGAGTTACTACAAGGGCTTGTAGTGAATGCGTGAGAGGGAATGGATTGAAGCAGATTTAGAGTAGAGATTAGGAAGAAATTCTTGACAGGGAGGATGGGGAGACACTGGAGCAGGTTGCCCAGGGAGGTCCATTCCACTGTCTAATTACCCTTTCCATGAGGAAGGGCTTCCTAATATCCAACCTATATGCAGATTAATGCACCTCCAACCTAAATACACTATGATGCACATCCTGTATGCAGAATAACGCACATCCAACCTAAATGCAGAATAATTTCTTCCTCATAAGAAAAATATCATGCAATGTGGTGGCATCCTGCACTAAAGGGAAAGGGCTGGCAGCCATGGCTTGCTACACCAGGTCATACAACCCTAGAATGGCTCAGGTTGGAAGTGATCTCAGAGATCATCTGCTCCAGCCTCCCCACCATGGACAGGGACACCTCTCAACTAGACTTGGCTGCTCAAGGCCTCATCCTGACTTTGGACACCCCCAGGAAGGAGGCAGCCACAGCCTCCCTGGGCAGTCTATTCCAGAGTCTCACCACCCTTGTACTGAAGAACTTCCTCAGCTCCAGTGTAACTCTGTTCTGCCTCAGCTTCAAACCCCCCTTGTCCTGTCTCTAGACCCCCTCAGGAAAAGTCTCTCTGCAGCCTTCCTGCAGGATTCCTTCAGATAGTGGAAGGCAGCTCTAAGGTACCACCCACAGTCTTCTCTAGGCTGAACAGGACATAAATGCAATGAGAACTTCTCACGCGAGCTTAGGAAAAGGACCTCTGCAATTTAAGAACTAATTAGATGTCCTGGAGAGATCAGAGAGCCAAGCATGAGCAGCCTTGCCCATTAATTTCCTTCAAAATACCTTTGGGTGTTACAATCAGCCTCCTGTTAAAGCACTCTGGGTATTGACTGAAGTTTGTTACATGTGAAAAGAATCCAAAAACAAAGGGGAGGGAGGGAAAAGGGGAAGAAAAACAAGGGGAAAGGGCGGGGGGGGGGGGAATGGGGGGAAAAAAAGGGGGGGGGAAAA
>VWZI01016948.1:636605-682220 GCA_013396835.1 Psilopogon haemacephalus | reverse complement strand
AAAAAAGGAAAAATGCCCCAAATCACCTCCATCTTACAACCCACAAGGTGCACGAAGCTTTCTGAAAATCAGTTCTTTAATCACATAGCTCTGCCCTACGCTTCCCAGGCAGGAAAGAGAAGGATTAAACTCAATCATCAGTATTAGCAACTTGTCTCCTTGCATCTCCCGGAGCGCTGCTGCCTGATTGCTCCACAGCTACACAACAACAGCAAGGTCACCTTCCAGCCAGTTAAAATCATACAATCAACTTCTCAAGCACATCAGAGGTTTTGCTGGTCAGGTGGCATGCCAGAAGAAAAGAAAAACAATAATCTTCAGCTGGGCTTTAAATGTGAAAATAGGAAAGCAAATCTTTTGTGGCACATCCACCCAGCAGCGCTTTTCCAAACAGCAGCCAAGAAAGCCAACAGCATCCTGGCCTGGATCAGCATCAGCATGGCCAGCAGGAGCAAGGAAAGTGATTGTGCCCTTGTGCTCAGCCCTGGTGAGGCCACAGCTGGAGTGTTTGGTTCAGTACTGGGCACCACAGTGGAAAAAAAATACATTCAGGCCCTGGATGGCATCCAGAGAAAAGCAATGAGGTGGTGAGGTGCTTGGAGAGTATTTCATAGGAGTGGCTGAGGGAGCTGGGGTGCTTTAGTCTGGAGAAGACAATCATAAAATCATAGAATAGTTTAGGTTGGAAAGGACCTCAAAAATCATCCAGTTCCAACGCCCCTGTGCCATAGGCAGGAACACCTCCCACTAGAACAGGTTGCTCAAAGTCTCATCCAACCTGGCCTTGAACACCTCCAGGGAGGGAGCAGCCACAACCTCCCTGGGCAACCTGTGCCAGTGTCTCACCACCTTCACTGCAAAGAACTTCTGCCTAACATCCAGTTTCAATCTCCCCTCTGCCACTTTAAACCAATTCCTCCCCATCCTGTCATAACAAGACCTTGTGAACAGTCCCTTCCCAGCCCTCCTGTAGCTGCCTTCAGATACTGGAAGGCCACGCCAAGGTCTCCTGGAAGCCTTCCCTTATCCAGGCTGCACAGCCCCAACTCTCTCAGCCTGTCCTCATGGGAGAGCTGTTGCAGCCCTCTGAGCATCTTGGTGGCCTCCTCTGGACTGGCTCAAACATTTCTATGTCCTGCTTGTGCTGGGGGCTCCAGAACTGCACACAGTACTCCAGGTGGGGTGTGCGGAGAGCAAAGGGGCAGAATCCTTTCCCTTGCCCTGCTGCCCACAGCTGCTCTTGCTGCAGCCCAGGACATAGAAGGCTAAGGAGAGACTTTGCAACTCTCCAGTTACCTGAGAGGAGGTTGGAGTAAGGTCAGTGTTGGTCTGGTCCCAAATAACCAGCAACAGGAGAAGAGGAAATGGGCCATGGGAGGTGTAGATTTGTATTAGATTGCCCAGGGAGATGGTAGAGCCACCCTCCCTGGAGTTGCTCAAGAAGTGTGTGGATGTGGGACTTAGGGACATGGTTTAAAGGCCATGGTGGTGGTAGGTGGATGGTTGGGCTTGATCTTAAAGGTCTTTTCCAACCCAAACAAGTCTATTTTTCTATGAACTCGAGGTTGTCTGACATTTCAGTACCAAATTCAAGGTACTCAAGGTACCAAATCCAAGCAACTCAGCTCCTCAGAGGTCTCTCAGGGGAGACTACAGTACCAGATTTTAGGTAGGTGGGCACTTAGCCTCTGTTGCTAATGTCAGGGGAAATCACAGAATGTCAGAGGCTGGAAGGGACCTTGAAAGCTCATCCAGACCAACCCCCCCGGAGATGATTTGCAGGTTCTCCAAACATTAGCCGTTTACAGGTTAAATTCAAGCCACTTAGGGGATGGAGAAAAATCCAGGGGGCAGTATTTTCCCTGCAGACGCAATAGATGAAACCTGAAACCTTCCTAAATCCTTGCAAATATGAATGAAAAATAAATAAATAAAAGAGAAAAAAAAGAAGGTGGTTAAGCAGCTTAGGGAGCCTGGCTAAATTCCACTCATTAGGAATGACACTGAGGGTTGAGGATTGCTTCCTCTGGGCCACCTGCCATGAGGACTTGCTTAGAAAGGTTTAAATCACAACCGAGTTGGGTAATTATTTGGACTGGTTGGCACAACCTGGAGCAAACACCAAGAGTTAGCAACAGGGCAGTGGAGTGGAGATTATGCTTGATTTAGAGGCCAAAAGACAACATTTCCATGTTATTTTTTCTGCTTTACTGAGCAGGTGAACAGTAAACTAAATACAAACGAACCTGGGCAGGATTTTCTACTCTCATGCCAACTGAAGTTTGCCAAGGAGAAGCAGTGATTGGCTAAAATGGTACTTTTGGAACTCATTTTTTTGTAACTGGAGAGGTAAGAGTCTTGGAAACTCATAAATTTGTTTCAGTTGGAAAAGACATTTAAGATTATCCAGTCCAGCCTTTCTTTACCTCTGCCAAGGCTGGGGCTATACCATGGCCCTCAGCACCACATTTCTGTCCCTTTGTGGCACCTCCAGGCATGGGGATTCAACCACCTCCCTGAGCAGCCTGTGTCAGTCTCTAAGAACCCTTCCAGTGAAGCCTCTTCCAACCTAAACCTCTCCTGGTGCAACCTGAGGCCATTTCCTCTCATTCTATCACTTAACTAAAAGCAGGCTGGGCAGAGTCCAACAGAGGACCATGAAGATGCTGAGAGGACAGAAGTATCTCTCTAAGGAGGAGATGCTGAGATCCCTGGGGCTCTTTAGCCTAGAGAGCAGACTCAGAGGGGATCTTATCAATGCTGCTCAATGCTTAAAGGGTGGGGGTTGAGAGGATGGGGCTGGGCTCTTTTCAGTGGTACTCAGTGGCTGGACTGGATGACCTTGGAGGTCTTTTCCAGCTGAAACAATTCTCTGATTCTCTGAAGCTAAACTTAATTATTATTCAGGGCTCTTTACAGCTTTAAAGGAACCATTTAATGCTCTATATGCAAACTTACTTTCTTATCACTAATTGACTTCCTTTCTCCATTTTGTACAGGCCACATTTTTTTTTTCCCCCCCTTGCTCTGCTTTTATTCTAATACCACAGAACCCCAGAATGCCAAGTTGAAGAGGATGATCCTCTCAAGGATCCTTTCAGCATTGACAGCTTTGCCCAAATCAGCACACTTGGTGAAGAGAGAGAAAACAGAGGCAAGGTTTTCAGATGTCTTGCTAGTCTCTAGGGTGGCAAACAGAAAAGTGATGGTATTTAAGCCACATTAAGTATTTCTCTCCAACTGACAGGGCTGCTAATAATTAACCTTGCATGTCAGCTCCTGTTCTATGGACTGCTGGCTTTGTACATTCATGCTCACATTGTGAGGATTAAAAGCATAGCTGGGCAGATTACAAGGCATTATCAGAGTGGCCAATTACTTCGGTCTGAGTCAATTATAACTCTTAGTCCTGTTACAAGCACAAAATACCAGCTCAAGAAGAAGAGGGGCTGGAAAGTTTTCCTAGTGCACCCAGCACTTTTAAACACAGAAATCAATGGTTGCAAGTTGGGTGTATAGGAGGGTGAAGATGCCTCTGCTCCATCTTATTCAGGCTGTGCTCATGTAATCCCCCCAGGATCAGTGGGGGGGGAGAGGGGTTCAGAAATCACAGGATGTCAGGGGTTGGAAGGGACACAAAGAGATTATTGAGTCCAACCCCCATGCTCCAGTCCCCTTTCTTACACCACTCCTTGGCAGCTATGGGCACAGCATTCATACAGAGACTCAAGCCTACAAGCAATGAGGTCTCATCAACAGATCACAGAATTCATCAGAATTAATTGAAAAAGACCACTAGGATCATCGAGTTCAACCTATCACCTAACACCTTCTAATTAACTAACCCATGGCACCAAGTGCCTCATCCAGCCTCCTTTTAAACTCCTTCAGGGATGGGAACTCCACCACCTCCCCGGGGCAGCTCATTCCAATGCCAATCATTCTCGCTGTGAAGGACTTCTTCCTAACATCCAGCCTGAACCTGCCCTAGCACAGCTTGGGGCTGTATCCTCTTGTTCTGTCCCTGGGTGCCTGGCAGAAGAGCCCAACCCCACCTGGCTACAACCTCCCTTCAGGTAGTTGTAGAGAGCAATGAGGTCTGCCCTGGGCCTCTTCTTCTCCAGGCTAATGCATGCACCTAGCACACAAAAATAACCAAAAAGCACAGAGGAAACAAAATCCCTCACCTGGCTGCCTGCTGCTGTGTGTTCAAGAGTGAATTCAGAGCAGACATCCCTGACCCATGGGATGCCCTTACAAACACATCCCTATCAGTAACTCTCTAAGCCCTGCCTGAGGATAATCCTGGAGCTGCACAATCAAGCCTATTGTGTCACTGCATGATAGCAGAAGCTCTGGAAATTTCAGGAAAGGATCCCCAGGGTTTCAGTGGCAAGACAGGAGCTTGCAGAAATGATTGGTTATGGAGCCTACAGCCTGGCCAGCATCATCATGTTTAGTTTGAAAAAGAGGAGGCAGAAGGGAGACCTCATTGCTGTCTATAACTACTCAAAAGGACACTGTGGAGAGGCTTCTGCTGGGCTCTTCTCACAGGAAATTGGAGACAGAACAAGGGAGAATTGCCTCAAGCTGAGGCTGGGGAGGTTTAGATTGGACATTAGGAAAAAGTTTTCCACAGAGAGAGAGGTCAAGGTCTGGAATGAGCTGCCCAGGGAGGTGGTGGAGTCACCCACCCTGAATGTATTCCAGGGTGGTTTGGATGTGGTGCTTGGGGATATGGTTTAAGGTGAATCTTGTAGAGTAGGGTTCCAGGTCAGACTTGGTGATCCTGGGGGGCTTTGCCAACCTGCATGTTTCTGTGATCATGCTGAAGTTTGATGTGTGACATTTTCTTCAGATCTCTGACACTCACAAAAGGATTAAAAGCAAAGGAATTAGATCAGTCTTATGTAACCTCAATCCATACCACATCCACTCTAGAGGGAAGTGGAACTCTGTACTCTAGCACACCCCATGAGGGTAGTGGAACACAGCAACAGGTTGCCCAGATTGTAGGTTGAGGTCCCATCCCCAGAGATATTCAAGGTGAGGCTCAACAGGGCTCTAGGCAAGCTGAACTAGTGGGGAACGTTCCTGCTGACTGCAGAAGGGGTTGAGCTGGATGACCTTTGGAGGTCCCTTCCAGCCCAGACTACTTCATGAATCTGTGTTTAACTGAAAAATTAGGCCTTGTGCTGAACAATTTTTCTCTCGTGGTTAGCTTCAGCACCCAGAAGCTGAGCTGCTGCAATATTCCATCAGCTCAGTCAGAAATTCACTCAGTACTTACAGGTGGTCCCCGGGGTCCTGTTGGACCTGCTTCTCCCTCCGGCCCCCGTTCACCCTGGGTTGTGGATAGGAAGAAGGCAACAAATTTAAGCAGTGAGGTTTTCTGCACAGCTCAAAGCTTTTCCTTTTTTTTTCCCCCTCTCTGGATCTTACCTGCTTGCCAGAATTTCCCATCAAACCTGGCACCCCAGGAGGACCTCTGTTACCCTGTTGAGCAAAAGAGGAAAGATGTCAGACAGGCCAATGGTTTACACTTCCAAGAGAAAGGAAGTCAATGAGGTGCAAATAAACAAAGAAAGAAGTAGGCAAATAAATTTTAAAAATAAGGGAAGGGAGGGAAGGGAGGACTCTGTATTCATTCTTTAACTTCCATCTTCATTTTGGTTCTCATTTAACTTTCAGATCATCCCTCCCAATGACTTCCACAAATTTGAAAGAAAATGGCCTTTATCAAGTAGTATTTAATATCTGGAATCATGGAAACCACTTCCTGTAGCAGAAGGATCATGAAAAGGCACAGGACTGAAGTGGATAAAAGAGTATCTTTAATTCCTTCAGCCAAGAGCTTGTCTCCTGCCACAGCAGAAAGTTAACATCATTTTTCTGAAGACTTCAGACCTTGATAAGCACAACTAAAGCATTAGAAGACAGTTAATACTCAAAGTGATTTACCTTTGGGCCAGAAATGCCTTTGACACCTGGAGAGCCTGGTAAACCCTGAGAGAAATTACATTGAGAGTGTTTGTTTGTTGTTCAGGAGATTGGAAATGATGTTTAAAAACATCTAACTCACGCTAAAGTATTTCTACTCCCTTTACTTGGTACTGCAGCGTATTTGATCCAACAATTCTTCCCTTTTACCAAGTCACAGAGTCAAAAAGAGCAAGGTAAAGTGAGGAGGAGCTGTGGCTTAGACTGGAAAGAGATTCTCATTCCCAGTATTCTGAGACTGGAGATAAGGAGTACAACAGACACTTTTTGTATGCACTTCATCCCCTCCTCATTCCTGTGCCACAGCTCTCAGCATGCAGGCTTTAACCAAAAGTTCCTCAAAGCTTAGAATCTCACGTAAGTCTGACAGATTTGCTTGCAGTTGTGTTTTATTCCAGCTCCTTCACTGCACCCTCACAGCGGAGTGTTGCAAAGAGCTCTTGACAAGTGGTATAGCTTTCAGCCTCCCCTCACTCCATGTACAAGGATTGCATTCTAAAGGTCCACAGAGCACCTATGATTCCTTTCTACCTCACCGTGGGGGATCCACAAGGAAACTCATCCCCTCCTGCATAAAGAGGCATGAGCGTGGTGCATTCCAGGAGTTTTGAGCCAGCAGAGTATCAAAGAGAGATCACAGGCTCACAGGATGTCAGGGGTTGAAATGGACCCAAAGAGATCATCAGGTCCAACCCCCCTGCCAGAGCAGGACCGGTCAATCTAGCTCAGATCACACCCAAACACATCCAGACAGCCCTTGAAAGGCTCCAGACAAGGAGCCTCCACAGCCTCTCTGGGCAGCCTGTGCCAGTGCTCTGAGACCCTTACAGTAAAGAAGTTTTCTTTTGTGTTGAGCTGGAACCTCTTGCTTTCATCCATTGCTCCTTGTCCTATCCCAGGGAGCAAGTGAGCAGAGCCTGTCCCCCCACTCCTGATCCCCAGCCCTCAGATATTTCTAAACATTTATTAAATCCTCTCTCAGTCTTCTCTTCTCCAGACTAAGCAGCCCAAGGTCCCTCAGCCTCTCCTCATCAGGCAGTGCTCCAGTCCCCTCAGCATCCTCTTAGCCCTTGGCTGGACCCTCTCCAGCAGATCCCTGTCCCTCTTCAACTTAGATGATTGTTCATCTAAAGGATGTTTCACTAGGAACTCACTCTGGGAATAGGTTTGGTCCTACCTTACCATGAGACCAGGATTAACTGTTGGGGTCACCTCATAATATCCACAGGGTCTCGGTTAGGAGAAACCCTCAAAGAGCTGCACACTGGCCCCAAACATTTGGTGAGACTGAATTCCTCACTACAGCACCATGCGTCCCTGGGCAGCCTGACCTGGTTGGAAGTGTCCATGCTGCCTGCAGGGGGCTTGGACAAGATGACCTTTGAGGGTCCCTTCCAACCCAAAGCCTTCTGTGAATCTGTGAAGAGTTTTAGGCTTTTGTGCAAAAAGATTTGGATCCACGCAACAGAATTCCCCCTTGCATTACACATTCTCTTCCTGGGTCTTCTGCTTAGGTTTTCTTTTAAGCTTCTCCCAAGTCTTTCTGGGGTATGAATTGAGCCTAACTTTCCAAGGTAAAAGACCAGATACTTACGGGCAGTCCTTGAAGTCCTGCATCACCTGGAGCTCCAGGTTGTCCTGGTTCACCCTGAAAAAAAAAAACATTTTCAGTTGTAAATTGTGGAAATCAAAAGGGGAAAAAGTTCGGTTGGACTGAATGATCTTGGAGGTCTCTTCCAACCTGGTTGATTCTGTGATTCCATTAAATGTTTATTTCTGGAACTCAGAGTAATTTGGGGGCTGTGGGATGGGGAGGTGCATTCAATTGCCCTATTAATGTGCGGAAAAATAAAGCCAGAGGCAGCAGCACAATAAAAAGGTAGAAAGGACTGAACCAACCTGGGGCAGTCCCAAAGGTCAGATCTATGCCTTACTTTTGCTCCAGGCATTCCAGGGATCCCTTCCCGGCCATCCACTCCTGGCAAGCCCTTGAGAGGACAACAACAAAAGAACAAGAAATATTAATGTCTTGTTGGAGAAATTTCACTCAAGCACTCTGATACCTAAATTAGCATGGGATGAAGAGAAATAAAAATGAAATATACATACAGGCTCTCCTTTAGGCCCAGGGAGACCATTTATTCCTCTTGCACCTTGAGGGCCCTGAAAAGGAGGAGGATGATAATAATAATGATAACAGCAACAATGTAATTAAAATAAAGACACTGAAATGGCAGATGCAAAGCATGGCAGCACAGACTCAACCAGATATGCACCACTCACACTGCTTGCAAGTAAAAAGGACTTGAAATGTGTCTCTGCTCACCCTTTCTCCCTTAGGACCTGCCTCTCCCAGTGGACCACTCTGGCCTTGATCCCCCTACAAGGAAAAAAAAAAAAAGTCATATAGATAACTTTTTTATTTTAGTAATCCAACCAAAGCAAACTGAATCGTTTCTGAGGTGGCTGAGGGCAAACGTTCTCACTCTCTACAATGACCTGAAAGGAGCTTGTAGCAAGGTAAGTGTTGGTTTCTGCTCCCAAGAGGTAGGCTGGGAGGAAACGTCCTCACGTTGCATCAGGGGAGGTTTAGGTTGAGCACCAGAAGAAAACTCTTCACTGAAAGACTTAGCAAAAGAGTGGAACAGGCTGCCAAGGGAGGTGGTTGAATCCCCATGCCTGGAGGTGCTTCAAAGAGGCAGAGATGCGGTGCTGAGGGACCTAGTTTAGCTTCAGCCTTGGTAGAGTTAGAGAATGGTTGGACTTGACACTCCAAAATGTCTTTTCCAACCAAATGAATTCTATGATTCTATATTTAAATATATGTTGTTCCTTTATTTTGCAGCTGGCAGCTACCTGCCCTGTGCAGGATTTGTTCTAATGACAGTAAAAAAAACCTGAAAAATTCTAATTCCAGTAACACTAAGAGTGAAGAGATAGCAACAACATGATAAGAGGCCAAAATATGTTTATCTACCCCATAACTCCTTGGGGACACTAAGAGATCCTAGGTTTGCCATCACTGTCATATCAGGTTGCTCAGGGAGGTCATGAATGTCCCCTCCCTGGAGGTATTGAAGGCCAAGTTAAATAAAGCCTTGAGCAGCCTGAGCTAGTGGAAGGTACCCATGGCAGGGGGGTTGGAATAAGTTTCATAGAATCAGTCTGGGTTGGAAGGGACCACAATGATCATCCAGTTCCAACCATGTGCCACCTCACCCTAGATCAGGCTGCCCACAGCCTCATCCAGCCTGGCTGCAAACACCTCCAGGGATGAGGCTTCCACCACCTCCCTGGGCAACTCCTTCCAGGCTCTCACCACCCTCATGCTGAAGAACTTCTTCCTAACATCCAGTCTGAATCTCCCCATTTCTAGCTTTGTTCCCTTCCCCCCAGTCCTATCACTCCCTAACAGCCTAGAAAGTCCCTCCCCAGCTTTCTTGCAGCCTCCTTCAGATACTGAAAGGCCACAATAAGGTCACCTCAGAGCCTTCTCCTCTCCAGACTGAACAGCCCCAACTCCCTCAGTCTCTCCTCATAGCAGAGGTGCTCCAACCCTCTGCTCATCCTCATGGCCTTTCAAGGTTCCTCCCAAGCCAAGCTGTTATGTGAATTCTATGAATCACTTGGGGAATCATTTGGATACAGCAGAAGCTTTTCTGGTTTGCAGCCAGCAAGTTTCAGGACGTAGGAGCTGGGTAGCCCCTGGGAGGTGCTTGGCTAACACACACTCTACTTACAGGTGCACCAGGAAGCCCCTGGGGACCAGGCTCACCATCCAGCCCACGAGCTCCCTGCAAAAGAAGACACCCAAATGAAGACAGCTGAAGCACCAACAACTTCCATTCCCCTTTGGTTTGCTCAGAAGCTGCAAATTCTCACCTGCTGAGGTGGGGGTGGTTTATTCTAAAAACACGTTAAGGAATCTTGGTAGACTTTTAAGGTTTGGGGTTTTTTTCCAGACCTATCTCAGATTGTTGTGTGAGTTATAAAAGCCAACACTTTGCAACTGTGGGGGGAAATGCCATTCAGTTCACTCTCTGACAAAATAAAGTCATATCAGACAGCAAGGAGGCAGAGCTTTCCACAGGAAATGTCTGTTGTCAGGAGCTCCTGGCAGAGAAGAAACTCTTTTGCCAGGCAGATGCAGTGAAAATATTTCAAAACTACAAAACAGCACACACACACTCACAAAAAAAATTAAATAGGCAAGTAACTGAAGGGGCAGAAGGTACAGAGCAAGTAGTAATAGCAGGTAGTAATAGCTTTGCAAACATGGCCAAGGGGTTAGGGAGGAGCACTCAGGAGAAGGTTCAGCATTAGGACAAATCTGATGCTGAGTCTGAGCATAGAAAAAGTTTCCTGCTTTCATTTCTGGAGAGGGAAATATTCATGGCACTTGTGGGGAGGGAAATACTAACCATGGGTACTTGTGGGGAGGGAAATACTAATTGGTGGCACTTGTGGGGAAGGAAATACTAATTACTGGCACTTCTGGAGAGGGAAATGGTTGCTACAATTTTCTCCTCCCAGAAACTGTGAGCCTACGGATTCAGCAAAATGCTGAAAGAATAGACACCCCCTCAAGTCAGTTTTGAAATGATGCTTAGAAACACTTTGATGAGCAGCAGGAAAACAACCGAGCAAAGTCCAAGCCCACATAAATGGGATTCCCACTGGCAGCAATTTAAGACACACAAGATGCAAGAGACAGAAAGATTGGGAAAAAGAACAAACTCTTTGTAAAAATTCTGACCAAAACTGGGACAGTGGAAAAAGCAAAGAGTCTGAGGAAGATGCAGCCACAGGAGGGGCTGCTTAATCTAGTCTAGCTTTATCTAAAAGATGCTGTAATGTATAGCTGCTGTAACTTGCTATCCACACACTTGCACACACACCAAACTGCCAGGAAGCAGAGGGGAAGGTGTGAAGGGCACATTTACATCAATCAGAAGGGCCAAGCTGCCTTTCTTCCTAACCCAAAATACAGTAGCTATGGAAATACAGCTGGCAGGAGACAGCAAATGTGGGGAAGGGAAGGGAAGGAGAGGTTTAACTAAGCTTTAGAAATACTGAAGGGTGTAGGCTTTATCCAGGCCATTTTAGGGAAGGAGAGGTTAATACTCACTTTGGTACCTTTAGGTCCCATGATGCCAGTTATACCTCTGATACCCAGGATGCCCTGCAAGTGAAAAGTACATTCAAATTACCCTTCCAGCTTCTCATCAGGGCTGCCCTAGTTTTCAGGCAGAACTCCCAGCTCTGCATGCTTTCTTTGTGTGCCCATTTTACTGTTTCCTGAATGTAAAAGGGAGAAATTCAGACACTTCAGCAGCAGGGCATTTAATTTATTGGGTAATTTGGTATTTTACTAATTTAAGGCTCCTGGGGAGAATACCAAAATTAGCAGGTTGAATGATACCACCACAATTACACCTTGAGGACTGAAAAAAAAAAAAAAATTATAAATCACAGATATCTCTTCTTGATTGCCACAGAGCTGAAGAATTCTCCCTGTGGAGCCTGTGTGAGAGGAAGACATAAAGGCCAGGTTTGCAGAAGTGCTAGACCACCTTAAGTGGAGTATGGGACAGATGCAGGAGGAAAGTACCATCAGACTTTACAGAACTCTAGAGGAAGGCAACTTTGGGCAAGTTTTTTTTAGGGAAAATGGGATCCTGGGGTGCATTGAGAAGAGTGTGACCAGCAGATCCAGGAAGCTTCTCTTCCCCCTCTACTCTGCCCTGCAGAGACCTCCACTGAAATATTGTATCCAGGTCTGGGCTCCCCAGTTCAAGAGGGACAAGGATCTGCTGGAGTCTAATGAAGTGCTACAAGGATGCTGAGGGGACTGGAGCACTGCTTGAAGTGGAAAAGCTCCGGGGAAGTCAAAAGCCACAAGACAAAGGCCAGAGACAATTCCCAGCCTGCTCCCAAGAGGCTCAAAGAGGAGGCTACTAAGAAGAAAGACTGAGAGCCCTGGGTCTGCTTAGTGTGGAGAGGAGATGGCTGAGAGGGGATATGAGCAATGTCTATCAGTATCCAAGGGCTGGGGGTCAGCAGGCTGTATTCTATCATCACTTCCCTTCAAAACACAGTCTTGTTGGAAAATTGGCTTCCATTTACTCCTCTTCCTCAGAGACGGAAACTACATGAGGTGTCTGTTGCCTAGAGAGAAACCAAACCCCCAGCCATAACATGTTTGTCCTCAGCTGGTGAAGCAGAGCAGTGAAATCAGTAATTCACTTTAAAAAGGGAAAGAAAAGCCAATCTCTAACTGGTTTTTAATTCTGCTGTGTTATTTCACAGCAACTGAAGAACTTCTCCAAGCTGAGCTACATTAATTGGTCCCCACAGGCCCTTCAGACAGCAGAAGCTGCATCTTAACACAAGATTTGCTCTGCACCCAGGATTCTTTTTTTCAGCATCAGGTTAGATTACACCCTTCCCTTTACACAACCTCTGTTTTCTCTTTGTATCACTCTAGTCCTAAGCTGGAGGCTTCCACTGGGTTTATGTTCAGAGAGAATTCTCTAATTTAGGATTAGGATATCATGTGCAGCCAGGCAGAGAAGGACCTGGGGGTGTTGGTTGATAGTAGGCTGAACACGAGCCAGCAGTGTGTCCAAGTGGCCAGGAGAGCCAATGGTATCCTGGCCTGGATCAGAAGGTTATTCTTCCTTGAGTCCTGTGTCCAGTTCTGGTCCCCTCAATTCAAGAGAGATGTTGAGGTGCTGGAGCATGTCCAGAGAAGGGCAGTGAGGTTAGTGAGGAGCCTGGAGCACAGCCCTGTGAGGAGAGCTGGGGGTGTGCAGCCTGGAGAAGAGAAAAACTTTGTGCCACACTAGAATGCAGCTTTTTGGAGAGACTTAAGCAATCTCCCTTTCTCCTAGACAATAGGGCAGAATAAAGACAAAGGTGTGGAGAGTTTTTAATCCTAAATCTTTCCACACAATAAGAAGTGAATCTAAATCTTTCCACGCAATAAGAAGTGAAAAAAAAAAAACAACCAAAAACCAAAACGCATACATGACATAGCAGAGCAGATGGGGAAAAAAAAAAAAAAAAAAAAAAACTATTTAAAAGGAAATACTTTACTGGAGGCCCTTGAGCTCCCACTTCACCACTGGGTCCTTGGTCTCCTTCTTCACCCTGGGAAAGCAAAGGGAACACATCTGGAGCTAAGCCGCACCACGCATATTGCTCTGCCATCACAGGAGGAACATTTACTATTTCCTGGTTCGTGGAGCACACATTCTGCTTGAAGGAAATGTAAATGAAGTCCCACTGCTTCCTCAGAGCACAGGCACTTCATTATGTTCACATTCCATCCAACCATTAGTCAAAAGGGTCATTGCAAAGCATATAAAGAAGACACAGTGACAGGATGAGGGGCAAGGACTTCAAACTACAGCAGAGTAGATTGAGATTGGATGTGAGGAATAAGTTATGCACCATGAGGGTGGTGGAACACTGGAACAGGTTGCCCAGGTTGGTGGTTGAGGCCCCATCCCTGGAGATACTCAAGGTGAGGCTCAACAGGGCTCTGGACAACCTGATCTAGTGGAGGATGTCTTTGCTGAGTGCAGAGGGGGTTGGACTGGATGCGCTTTGGAGGTCCCTTCCAACCCAGACCATTCTATGATCTTTATGGGGCATGCCCAGTACTGACTGGGAATAGAAGTCTTCCCAGGTCCCCCAGTCTCTAAGGACAATGTCATTTCATAGCCAGGGTACTCAGCTCACAGAGACAGCACCTAGCAGCTCAGCAACTCTTTATGTTAATTTCTATGGATCCCTATGCATATTTAAGCATTTGGAACCTTGCCAGTTAATAAGCTTTACCTTAGTGTTTTGGGTTTTGGATTTTTTTTGCCATGAGTTCCATTTTAATTACATTGAGCAATCAAAATGTAAAGGACAACTTCTGCTTCTTGATAACTACAGAGTACAGGTGAATGAAGAACATAAATGTGTTTTTGGTTGCTCTGGAGCATTGTGATATGTAGTATTTTCTTTTTTTTTTTTTTTTACCTTATAACCTTGTTTTCCTGGTTCACCAGACTCTCCTTTCGACCCTTTCTGCCCCTAAAATAAATGCCAAACAAATAAACAAATAAATAACTAGGCAGAGATTATTCAAAATTCCCATGCTGAGTTTCAAGAGGCAGGCACAGACTGCTCAGAACTACTTTGCAGTCCTCATTGAGCACAGCTTCCTTACCTCTCTGCTTGACACCATGCCTCAGATACCATGTTCAGAGAGATTTGAGAGCCTGGATCTAACAAAGCTCTGATTCTACTCAGGTTAGTATTGCTTCCTCTATTATCCTTTAACAATATGCCAAGGGAGGTCATGGATCTCTCCAGCCCAGAGGTGTTCAAGGCCAGGTTAGATGAGGCATTGAGCAACCTGGGCTAGTGGGATATGTCCCTGCCCATGGCAGGGGGGTTGGAACTAAATGATCTTTAAGGTCCCTTCCAACACAAACTATTCTGTGTATCTAGGAATTTCCTTAGCAAACATTATTCCCAAAAACCATCAGGAAAAAAAAATAATTAAAAGAAAAAAAAAAATCACAGCTAAAATTAAACTTAAATATGTTGATCTCAGTTTGACATGTCAGAGGTCTTCCATGAAGACAGAAAGAATCAAAAACAGATTAAGGGTTAGACTGAAGATGAGAATGAAATTCTTTCCAGTGAGGGTGGGGAGACACTGAAACAGGTTGCCCAGGGAGGTTGTGGATGCCTCCTGCCTGGAGGTGTCCAAGGCCAGGTTGGAGGAGACCTTGAGCAAGGTGGGCTAGTGGGAGGTGCCCATGGCTGGGGGAGTTGGAATAAGATGATTGCTGAGGTCTCTTCCTACTCAAACTTTAGGAGAAAATTTGGAGTTTCTAGAGTCAGGCAACAAATGGTTTAGAAAGTGAATGAAGCAACCCTTCACACACAATAACCTTTTCAGAACCATACATAAGTTTCACCCTGAAGATTACAGCAGCAGTAAAATATTTCAACGAAGAGTGGCTGTAAGTTGAAGTCACTCTAAGCATCCAACACTGCTGCAGAGTGGAATTAGCAGTAAACTGCCATTTGGTCAAGCCAGGAATTACCTTCCCTAACATTCTGAGATCTCTGTAAGGAATGCTTGAACAAAACAAATGCTCCTACCTTCATTCCCATCAAGCCAGCATGTCCTGGGCGCCCAGGTGGACAAGCATTGGGACACTAGAAAAACATCCAGATGGTTACAACCACACAGGTTCAATGAGGTCATCTGAGATGACTTGAAAATAAGAAAAAAAGCCAGCATGGAAACTATCTTACCAGTGGGTCACCATCTTGCAGGCCAATTGTTCCCTAAAGCAAATGAAATTAATCCAAGTCAGTGTAAGAGAAAGAAGCAGATCTGATGACTGCTGCTTTGGCAGGTGGGTTGGACTCAATGATCTCCTGGCATTCTATGGTTAGGCAGCACAGACTTCAGACAAAACAGAAAGTACTCTTCTCAGCTTTAACGCTCTTACACTTTACTATGCCTCTGGGAATTTTGGTGAAAGCAAGAAACATGGCAGAAATACAGCACGTGGATTTGGGGTCAGTACAGCTTTGACAAAAGATATTACTTGGCACCTGTTTATTTGCCAGTGGTTTGCACTTCGCAGCACCCAGCCTCCAGTGTGCCTGCAAAATGCTCCTTTTCATCTCTCTAGGGAGGTCAAAAGCCACAAGACAAAGGCCAGAGACAACTCACAGCCCTGCTCCCATGAGGCTCAGAGAGGAGGCTACTACAAGGAAAGACTTGAGAGCCCTGGGGCTGCCCTGCAAGGAGAAGGCTGAGAGGATATTTGATCAATGTGTATAAGTGTCTGAGGGGTGGGTGTCAGGGTGAAGGTGCCAGGCTCTGTGCCCAGTGATAGCACAAGGAATAACAAGTACAAGCTGGAACACAGGAGGTTCCACTTCAGCATGAGGAGAAACTTCTTCACTGTGAGGCTGACAGCCCTGGAGCAGACTGTCCAGAGAGCTTGTGGAGTTTCCTTCTCTGGAGATTTCTGAGACCCACCTGGAAGCATTCCTGTGTGACCTGCCCTGGCTTTGGCAGGGGGTTGGAGTTGATGATCTCTAGAGGTCCCTTACAACCCCTAACTTTCCATGATTCTATGATAACCATTCCCTTAGAGAGGCAAAGCACTAGTGTAAAGCTTTCTTTTATCCCTTGCAAGTAGCAGGGCTGGTTGCAAGAGCCACATTAGAGCTTAACCCACCTTGAGGAAATATCTCAGGCTCATGTGCCAAAGAGTAAACTTTTCTCCTCATCTCAGACAAAATTCTACCTCTGTTAAAGCACTACTGCATTGAGCTGCTGAAGAGGGTACAGAGAAGGGCAATAAAGCTGGGGAAGAGTCTGGAGAACAGGGCTGTGGAGGAGCAGCTGAGAGAGCTGGGGGTGTTTAGTGTGGAGAAGAGGAGGCTGAGGAGAGACCTCATTGCTCTCTGCAACTCCATGAAAGGAGGCTGGAGTGAGGTGGGGGTTGGTGTCTTCTCCCTAGTAACAAGTGACAGGATGAGAAGAAATGGCCTTGGGTTGCACCAGGTGTTGATTAAGTTGGATCTTAGATGAAATTTCTTCACTAGAAGGGTTCTCAAACACTGGAATTGATTCCCCAGGGAGGAGGTTAAATCCACATGCCTGGAGGTGTTTCAAAGAGGCAGAGATGTGGTGCTGAGGAGCATGGCTTAGCACCAGCCTGGGCAGAGCTCAGCAGTGGTTGTGCTTGATCTTAGAGGTCTTTTCCAATCAAAACAAATCTCTGACTCTATGATACAGCCTTGCTGAAATCCTAAGGTCAGTATTCAGATGAAGGACCAGACGAGAAGTTTTGTTCAAGCAGCAGCAACACAGAATTCAGATATTGGCACATATAAAAGGTAGTTACTTACCCGAGGACCTGGTGGTCCTGGAGGCCCTGGTGGCCCTCTTCTGCCTTGATCTCCCTAAAAAAGGGATAAAATCATTTTGTTGGTTCATAATAATCATGAGAACCAGCAGCTACACATTCACACAACATAGCCACAGTGAGAAACCAAGCAGCTACAGGAGGACAGGGGAGTTAAAACAGCAACCCACAAATAGGTCCCACAGTAGAATGGGAAAAGCTATTTTTTAGTGGAATGGGAGCCCTGTTGTGGTAGAGGACTCACTAAAATAAAATATGGCATAAAATATAAAATGAAATAAAATATAAGGTAAAATATAAAAAATGATAAAATATAAATTCAAATAATTTTCCCCTGCATTACAAAGCTGAAACATCTGCCCACAGGATCACCTATGCATTCCTTCCTCTTATAACTGCTAATTAAGTTCTGGATTCAAAGAAACCAAATAACTGGAAAAAATTGCCCAAAGCACAGAGAGGGAGGAGGAAAAACAAAAAAAAAATCCCCTTTTTTAAAGACCCAAGATGAATTTCTCAAGACAGGATCTTCTCTTGTTTATGAAATTTTTATGTCCAGTACTTTCAGAAGTAAAGGAAACACAGAACCTCTGCAATTTTTTTTTTTTCTCACTGCTCTTAATTAAAATACACAAATTTTTAAAAATCAATCCAATATTCTGACAGTGACCACCAGTAGTTAAAACAAATAGGCTGAGCTGGTTGGAGGACTAAACATCTTGGTAGAATCCAAGAAGCAGAGTGTGGAGGGGAGGAGAAGTAGGGTGTGGTGAAGGGGAGAAGAAGGAGTGGGGTGTGGGAAGGGGGAGGAGAAGTAGAGTGTGGGAGGGAGAAGCAGTAGAGTAGGAGAAGGAGTGGGGTGTGGGAAGGGGGAGGAGAAGTAGAGTGTGGGAGGGAGAAGCAGCAGAGTAGGAGAAGGAGTGGGGTGTGGGGGAGAAGCGGAGTGTTGTGGGGGAGAATAAGTAGAGCGTGGAGAGAATAAGTAGAGTGTGGGACACTATAAAACATTCAACTGTAGACTAATGGTTGACCCTGAGTGCTGTTCATCACTCCATACTCCTAATGAGCATCAAGCAGGACTTGCCTCTACCAGTGATCACTGCAGAGACAAAAATACAGTTTCAAGCACCATTATAAGCCAACTAGTGTTTCAATGGCACAGTAATTATTCATATTTTTTTTCCCTTCGAGTACCATCTAGCAGCTGAATAAACCTGCACTCTTATCAAACCTGGCAGTACTTACAGGTGGACCAGCACGACCTACTTCCCCAGGAAGTCCTGCAGCACCTGCTGGGCCCTGTAAAAACCAAGTTAAATAGACTTTTTAAACCATACCATACCTCTACAAGCAGCACCCAAGGAGTGAGAAAATGCAGTTGTCTCAAAGCAACTGTGCCTTCAGACACCTGCATTCTTACACCGTTTACCACAGACCCAAGCAAGCTCAGTAGGAGGTGAAGAGGGCATAGGGAGCCTCTTTGTTCACTCAATTAACTTTCATTGCAGCATAACAGCTTCGTTGAATACCCAAATAGATTCATTAAGCAGCAGATTTAGGAGCTGTAAAACATGATACTTACAGGTGGTCCAAGAAGACCTTTGCCCTGTGAAACAGTGAATAAAACAGGTCAGAAATGTGTGGGGGGGTGTTCCACATTAATCAAGCTGCCTGCTAAGAACAGAGTAGAAGTGATTAAAAAGGTACCAAAAAAATGAAGTTTGATGATTCTGCAAAATCATACTGGATTTTTTTTTTTTTTAACTGATGTTAAATATCAGTTTTATTATTGGAGAAAATCAATATCTGGAGAACAATCCAATTCTTAAAGGCTGCTGCAGAGCAATGCAGTCAGCTACACTTATTTAACAAACACCTGAAGTTTGATTCTGCAAAATCAGTCTGAAGATTTGTTTAACTGATGCTAAATATCCATTTTATCATTGGGGAAGATCAATACCTGGAGAACAATCCAATTACTAAAGGCTGCTGCAGAGCAATGCATTCAATTACACTTATTTACAAGGACAAAGGAATGAAGACATTAAAGCCTTTGAGGTTTAGCTGATTATCAAGCACCACGAGAAACACATCTATTCTATGAGCATTTCCATCTCACAGAGAATTTAAATTGTTAATAAAAGAGATTTATTTTATTCATTTCTTTTTATTTCTTTTACCAGTGCTTCCCTGAGGTCTAAATCCATTAAAGAACTGATTACTGAATCAGAAAGAACCAAACTGCTCCTGTTGATGTTCTCTTTTGTTAGTATCCCTCTGAATCATTGTAATGAGAAGTGCCTAAGATACAAACAAATTTCTGGCTGTGTGGACAAGCCATTCCCCCCCACCACCCCCCTAAGAAAAGAGATCCCTCAGTCATGCATTGCTAAAGCAAATGGGCAGTTTTCTGGAGGACAGTGTCACTGATGTGTGTCTAAAATCACAAACAGGCTTAAATCTTCAGGAGGTTTGATGTAACAAAGCACCTGGGCTGAGGGGGGGACGTCTAAAAGCCACAGAACATCACAGCAGGACCAAGGCTTAAATCTTCAGGAGGTTTGATGTAACAAAGCACCTGGGCTGAGGGGGGGACGTCTAAAAGCCACAGAACATCACAGCAGGACCAAGGCTTAAATCTTCAGGAGGTTTGATGTAACAAAGCACCTGGGCTGAGGGGGGGACGTCTAAAAGCCACAGAACATCACAGCAGGACCAAGGCTTTCTTTTGAAAACTTAGTACATCACAGGGAATATTTCAGGCATTTACCAACCCCTTCCATTTTAACCATTTCATACACAGCACAAAGTAAACCTTTCTCACCTTGCATAACCTACAGAATTCCTTTGATACTAATCAACACTCCCTTGCTGCAGTTCATTACTATCATGCACACACACACACACACATATATATATATATAATCCACATCTCTCTATACGTGTCCATGACCACAGAAATCAAACTGCATCCCACACCTCATATTCTATCACCTGCCTCTGAAAGAAAGAAACCAACTACTTGCAGGTTCTTATTAGAGTACCCCTTGCTGACATGCCCCTAAGTAGTGGCAGGGAAAGTCAATGATCTCAAAAGAAGAAGCCACATCTGCTGTGTGCAGCCCCCACACAGCCTGAGGAGGAGCCAGTTCTCCCCTCTGCCCACTCCACTGCATCTCCTCACTCTCCTAATCAGGACACCAAGACTCAGGGGCAATCCACGCCTCCCTGTCACCCAGCTACTCCACCTTGCTGGCCATAACTCCCCGTAGCAGACCAAGTCATGGAGGTGAGAGCTCCAGGGCAATCAGGCAGTAAGGACCTACACAGAGCAGTCAATGAACCAAAGCAACTGCCTATGCTCCTGCCTCTGGCTGTATCTTAAGAGGAGAAACCTCTGCACTGCAGCCTGAGACTGAACCTTATACCCTTAAATGTCTGCTGCCTGCTTTGGATGTGCTTATCTGGCCCAAAGAGCACATGGAGCCCACAGCATGGAATCACTGCTTCAGGGACCAGTAAGCACCTCCACACCATCAGTACAGACCTGCTGCCAGAGAGTCACCTGCCAGGATTTCACAGAATGGTCTGGGTTGGAAGGGACCTCCAAAGCTCATCCAGTCCAACCCCACCTGCAGTCAGCAGATACATCTCCCACAAGATCAGGCTGCCCAGAGCCCTGTTATGTCTGACTTTCAATATCTCCAGGGATGGGGCCTCAACCAGCTCCCTGGGCAACCTGTGCAGCAGCTGGGCTTTAGAAGGCCTTTAAATACATTATATTTCTCTGCCATTAAATGCAGAAAACACTACCCACATATCAGCTCCATGAAACACCTGCAGCAGGGCAGCTAACATAGAAGACAGAGGTTAACAGACAGCCTGGACTGGAGAGTGCAATAGGTGCCCTGAATGGAGCAGACCCAGGTGCATTAGCCAGGGCCAGATCAGAGGCATCAGCATCTTTTGGTGGTGTGTGACTTGAATTAATTAGAAATACTCTATTAATTTTGCATCTGTTGTCAGAGACACTACCCACAAAAGAGATGAGACAAAGAGAATTAAAACTCAGTGATTAAATTAAAACTAAGCGACGAAGCAAGGAGAAGTAGAGGAAAGGGAGAGTAAAAGGAGCTAAGTAGAGATTGCCAGGATACAATCTGGGGAAGAAAGGGTGACAGAAGCAGGAATGCAAATTCAGTGTATAAAACTTCTCTCTTTCCATTACCCTGAAGTCCTAACTTGGCCAATAAATTCCATCAGAATTTATTGAAGAGGGAGAATTGAGACTTTATGGAAGAACAAATTGAAATTCCATTAGAATTTATTGAGCTTGAAAAAAAGCAGAGATAATCCTTTAAAACTAATTAATGTTGCTGGCAGTTTCTTGACTTTCTGTTTGCAAAAAGCACTTTAACAACTTCAGCAAGGTTTGTTGTGGGTTTGTTTTGGGGTTTTTTTTGGTGAGAAATGAAGTCTTTGGATAGCCATCCAGAGACTACTCCACTTGCAAAAGCCACTAATTGAATCCAAAGCAGTGCATAATTACACCTAAACAGCCAATTAATCATGCAGCCAGCATGCAGAATCATAAGTGTGCTCACTGTGTAATAAAGGAGGTCTCATAGATCAAACCAAGACCTGCAAAGGTTAAGCAGCCCTTTTACTTCATGATCATAGTAAGAGCTTCTCAAAAGGTCTCTGAAGCTGGGATTTGGAGCCATCACACTCCAGCACTAACACTTCTACCTTTTTTTTTTTTTATTTAATTAGGTTTCATTACTCTACATTTAATCTCACTAAAGGTGAGGTGACTTGTGTTGGCCATTCTGAGAATCTTCTATTAACTGCTCTGTTTCTTCAGCAGCTGAAAGCCATTCATCACAAGGCAGGCCTGTGTAAGAGGGATTCCTCAAAGAGATTTATGTTGAACATTGATCTTTCCCCACGGGTTCAGCCTGTATGGATAGCAACCACGGAGCTGCAAAATCCAGCACCAGGCTTCTTCCTAATATGTCAGGCCCAAGGATTAACCTTAACCTTAATAATCACAAGGCTAATGACACAAAGAGACTAAGTATATCCACCTTTTCTTTTCCTTCAAACACCTGAGAATTCTCATTTCCTCACTATAAAGTTCACCTTTAAATACAAGGTCCAATTGCTGATTAAGCAGGGGCAGAACAACTCCAGAGGCAGCCCCCACCGAGCTCCACTGACTGCCCTGAAAGGCTCAGGGCAAGCAAAAAAAAAAAAAATTACTAAACTTTGAACAATGAATGGTCCCAAAATCTCATCAGCTTCCTTGCTTTTAGAGTCTTAAAATGTGATCACAGAAATCCTGCATCAGGTGAGTGCTGCCCTGAACAGAACCAGCATTGTCTCTTGCACCGTTGGTGCAGTTGGCTGCTTTCTCATAGCTACACCTCCACTTCTAAGTTGATATGAAGCCTCTTTATGTATATTTTTTACATATCTACTTTTTTCTGAAAGCTCTTCAATTCTTCATTCCCATATTAGTCTGTTAGCAGTGAGGTAAACCCATATGTATTTTTCCTAAGTCAATTTTTATCTCAGTTGACAAGCTGAAAGTATCACATTCTTTAAACCTAGTGTGTCAGTAACTCAGTTTTAATCCCCCCATTTTCTCCTTTTTCCCATTGGAGTTCTTTTTTTGGGACACTTTTTTTCCTCTGTCATCTGAATAACATAACTGAAAGAGCTAAGCCACATCATGACTCCAGCTACAGATCTTAAAATTCATTGCAAACAACCCAGAGATTTTTTCCCTGTCTACGTGACAGGAGGGAGGAGAGGGAGGAGAGGGAGGAGAGGGAGGAGAGGGAGGAGAGGGAGGAGAGGGAGGAGAGGGAGGAGAGGGAGGAGAGGGAGGAGAGGGAGGAGAGGGAGGAGAGGGAGGAGAGGGAGGAGAGGGAGGAGAGGGAGGAGAGGGAGGAGAGGGAGGAGATTTTTTTTAAAAGGGGGGGAAAAAAAAGAGAGAAAGAAAACCAACCAAAACACTTCAAAACCTATACCAGAAAAATGCTTTTATTATTCATGCTTGAGGTCTAAAAAGCCTCCTCGTGTCCTAAGTGCATGACTTACCGGAAGCCCACGAGCACCTGGCAGTCCTGGCTCACCCTGTAAAAGATGAAAATGGAGTTTTTCAAGAGGTGTAAGAAGAAACCTTTGTAAGCAACATATATGGAGGTGTTCTGTCACTTAGTGGACGTACTCTGCAAGCATTATTTGTGTCAATAATGCCACTCTGGCTTGAGTGGGTCTTGATGGAAAGAGAACACTGAATTGACACAGAAGAGACACAGTCCTAGACCTTTACTCCTCAAAAAAAGTACAATCCAACCATGCTGGCTACTCTGCCTCCTAATGTGGCATTTATTGGTCTGGTTGCTTATGAAGTCAGGTTTCGCTGTGCTGGTTTGCACTATCACTATGACACCCTGGAGGTGTTTAAAAGGAGGCTGGATTAGGCACTTAGTGCCGTGGGTTAGTTAATTAGAAGGTGTTAAGTGATAGCTTGGACATGATGATCTTAAAGGTCTTTTCCAACCTGATTGATTCCATGATTCTGTGAAAAATCCTGATGGAGCGAAGTGGAATCAAATTCTGTCATTCCATGAAGGATTTTGTTCTTACCTTCTGTCCTTTTGGTCCTGGGGGTCCACGTGAGCCATCAGGTCCTGTAAATCCCTGTGGATGTAAAGCAGACAACATCAATGCAGAGGTGATGTGATTTTCTTATTCACAACAAAAAATACTCTAGAAGTATAAAGCAGATACAAAAGGAGAGAAGTAACTGCAGCAGACTCACTGTTCAAATGTCTGCTTGCATGTGCAGCTAGGACTGCCCATGGGGACAAGCACCAGTGCCTGCACATGTGCCTTTCAAAGCTTACTGCTAAACCACAATTAAACTCCACAGATTGCATCCTTTATCCTTTGTTTTTTATTCTTTGTCCCTCTTATCCATCTTTCCCCCATCTACAGTGCTCTTTGCTCCACTTTTTTTTCCTTCCTTACTTCTCCTTTTCCTACCTTTTTTTCCCTTTATTCCTTCTCCCCTTCATTTCTCCTTTGCTTTATTCCTCATTATTCTTTTTCCCTCCTATTCCTCTCTCTCCCTTCTTTCTTCCTTTTATTCCTCTCTTTCCCTTCTTTTTTCCTCTATTCCTCATTTTCTCCTCTTTATTCCTCTTTTCTTTATTTTTTCTTTTTTCCTCCTTTTCTATTTTCTCTTTATTCCTCTTTTACTTCTTTTTTGGTTTTTTTCTCCTTTTACCTTTATTAATTTTTCCTCTTTTCCTTCTTTTTTCCTCCTTATCCCTCCTTTTTCCCTTTTCTCTTTTTTGTCTTTATTTCTCCTTTTTCCATTTTTACCCCTCTAGTCTATCCTTTTTATCTTCCCTATCCCTTCCCTCTCCCTTCCTTCTTCCCTCTTTCTTCCCTTTTTACTGGTAAAATACTGGAACGGATTGCCCAGGGATATGGTTGAGGCCCCATCACTAGAGACATTCAAGGTCAGACTGATGTAACACAGGTCAACCTGCTCTAGTTGGAGGTGTCCCTGCTGACTGCAGGAGGGTTAAACAAGATGACTTTTGAGGTTCCCTTCCAACACAACACAGTCTGTGAATATGTAAGTCTCACATTGTTTTATTTCTTTCAATGGGAACTGGCTCAGGCTAAAAACAGCTCAGTGTTTTCCATATCAAATGAGTCACTCATTAACAAAAAATAAACTAAAAAACCAAACCAATTGCAAACCAACCAACAACAGGTTGGATTTCAGGTCAGTTTTTGAACCACACTTGTTCATCTGGCTAAAATGAAAAAGCAATCATAGCTATGAATTCATTTGAAGCTTTTCTTTCATTTCCAAGTTTGTAACCAGCTTTTGCAGCTTAGAAATTTCCAGAGGTGCACAAAGGAAAGCTTTGCTTTAACATTTGTCCCAAATTTTTCTTTTTTGCTACACTTGCAGCACTTCAATGTTCATCCAAAGGGATATTTACTCTGGTAGTCTGCTTTTGAAAGCTCACAAGATCATTACAGGCAATTATTGTACAGTGTCCTTACTCAGCCTATTAAACCTGACACTAAAAGAAAAAGGAGGTGGAGAAAGTCAGAAGGGTCTCAGCAATTAAATGTGGGAGAAGGTCTTGTAAATTTAAAACCCCAATTAGGAGGTGAGCACACAGTGGGAGCGCAGTAAGGACACAGCATGGCCTCCTCCCTGCAGCACAGTGGTCCAACAACCCCTCCAGAGAAGGCTGGCAGCACCCCACCACCCTTGTGCTGCTCCTCAGCTGCTGCCCTGGCTGCCCTTAGTGTGGCTATGCTCCTCCAAGAGCACCTTTCAGCTTGGAGTAAAGCTTCTGCACCATTGCAACACCACAGGCACTCACTGGCAGCTGAGAGGAAGCCAGAAACCTCAAAGGAAGGTTGGACTTCTACAGAATATTTCTACAGAAATAGTCTAAACCTGAGTTTGGCTATTTTTTCAAGAAAACATACAAATAATATCAACCAACCAACTAGGAGGAAATGCCAGAAAATCAACTGTACTCACATCAGCTCCTGGCTCTCCAGGCAGCCCAGGGGATCCTGGTTTGCCTGCATCCCCATCTGGACCCTTAGGGATTTAAACAGACAAAGTTCAGAATGTTTCAAAGCTCGAAACCTCTTCTCTCACGGGAGCAAAAGCAAAGTAGCTGAAATCACTTACCGGTGGGCCAGGGGGGCCATTTGGACCTCTCTCCCCCTAACAAGACATGAAAAAAATCATTCAGAGCCACAGCAAGCTTTTTAGGGTTCCCCATGGAAAAAACTGATCTAGAGACTTCTCGGGAATAATCTCAAATTGATTCATACTGTGGGGGAAAATAACGTTAAACATACATGATCGCTGTCATAGGCTAAGAGAAATAATCACAGAAACTTCTGACAGGAACTGGATGGGAGAGATTCCATCAGGAATAACACCACAAACCTCTATAATGCTTTAATAGGCACAATGCTATGTAGTCCCCCTGGAGATTAGAACTATATATGCCCCACACCCCATTTAAGGCAAACAACCACAGCATACGACACTGATTGCATGAAATAATCAATCCTCTGCTTTCCATATCAGAAAGAAACTGAAAGGCCACCCCAGCCCACTACAGAATACGAGAGCCATCAGTTCCTGCATGTACCTGCAGCTAAACTGGAACTCCCCCACAGTCAAACACAAGGGAGAACAATGCAGATACACCTCGAGGCATTGCCTATCTCCTAGGCAGGGCACGGGGAAACACTTACATCAATGCCATCAATACCGGGCACTCCTGGGGGCCCTGGTGGACCTGGGGGGCCTGGTGGACCAGGGAGACCTCTCTAAGAAGGGAAAAAAAAAGAAGAAGAGCAGTTAAGAAAAGCAGTTAGAGCCTGGCACACCTGTGAGACCCAGTCTGGGGGAGACTGGCACCATGGGATGTGGTTTGTGTGGGTTAGCTGTGTCCTCACTCCATGCATGTCAGGACCCACAAGCCTTATGTCCCATCTGAAGTCCCCTCCCTGGGTACAGCCCTCTCCTACACCTCAAGGTGCTGGCAGAGCCAGGGCAAGATAGGAGGGTCTCAATTGCCCCAAGCCAGCAGAACCTGACTGCCATGTAGCAATGGTGGGGTGGGAGAAGCAAGAAGATGTTTGTGAAGGAAACGCTGCCATTCACTAAGCTGCTCTAATTACTCATTCGGGCAGCACAAAGGGGACAGTCTTCCTGTGAGTTTATGCTAGGAAAGCAAACTTTAAGCAGCCCTTTCGCAGCTTCAGTGCCGTGCCCAGTGGTTTCCCCCCCTCCAGGTTCCTCAGGATCGCATTAACAGCTACAGAGTTGCTTTCTCAAAGCAGCAGGCTCCCGAGGGGCAGGAGAAAAGCTTTTACAGGTCTCCCTCCTTATAATGGAGGGCTCTGTTCTCCTCTGAGCTCACGGCCCCACAACGCTGCTCTGTGAGCAGGAGGCTGACCCCAGGCTCTGCTGGGGCCCTGTGCCTGGCCACTGGCTCCCCACAGGCCTGCTCTCTGGATGTCTTTCCAGGAACCCTGCAGCAGTCTTCCTAGTAACAATCCAGCCAGGGGTAAGTGGTGATGCCCACCTCAAACCGGCACAACAGGATCGCAGGCTCACAGGATGGCAGGGCTTGGAAGGGACCTGAAGCCATCATCGAGTCCAACCCCCCTGCCAGAGCAGGACCAGACAATCTAGTTCAGGTCACACCCAAACACACCCAGACAGCCCTTGAAAAGCTCCAGAGAAGGAGACTCCACAACCTCTCTGGGCAGCCTGTGCCACTGCTCTGGGACCCTTACAAGTAAGAAGTTTCTCCTTGTGCTGAGCTGGATCATCCTGTGCTGCAACTTATACCCATTGCTCCTTGTCCTATCCCAGGGAGCAAGTGAGCAGAGCCTGTGTGTCCCCTCCTGACCCCCAGCCCTCAGATAGTTATAAACATTAATTAAATCCTCTCACAGTCTTCCCTTCTCCAAACTAAGCAGCCCCAGGTCCCTCAGCCTCTCCTCATCAGGCAGTGCTCCAGTCCCCTCAGCATCCTCTTAGGCCTCCTCTGGACCCTCTCCAGCAGATCCCTGTCCCTCAAACTCGGGAGCCCAAAACTGAAGGCAGCACTCAAGATGGGGTCTCAGCAAGGCCACCCAGCTACCTACGATGTCACCTACCAGCCTGCAGTCAATTCACAGAAGTATGGTAGGGCTTGGGAAGGACCTCTGAGGATGACTCAGTCTAACACCCCCTGCTAGATCAGGATCACCCAGTAAAGCACACAGCAACATGTTCAGGCGACTTCAGAAAGTCTGCAGAGGAGACTCCACAGCCTCACCAGGCAGCCTCCTCCAGTGCTCTGCCACTCTCAAAGTCAAGGCTTTTTAACTTATGTTCACATGGAACCTCTTGTGTTGCAGTTTGTGTCCACTGCCCCTCGTCCTGTCTCTGGACACCGCTGAGAAGAGTCTGGATCCATCCTCCTGGCACTCGCCCTTTAGCTATTGATCAGCACTGAGAAGATCCCCCCCAGAGTCTGCTCTTCTCCAGGCTAATCAGCCCCAGCTCTCTCAGCCTTTCCTCACCAAGCAGATGCTCTGATCCCATCACCACCTTAGTGGCCTTTGCCAACATCACATCAGGTTCAGCTACAGCTATTACGGGGAAAAGCACGGAAAACCCTCCAGCAGGTCGGAGCCAGGACACGACAGAGAGCAGCTCTCAGCCTCACCAACCCTTCTCTCCCACTTACCTCGATGACCGTCTGGCTTATCTGTGAGGGAAGAAAAATAAGAGTCCAAGTCAGAATAAACTTACTTGAGCCAGGCAGAGGAAAACAACCTGCAGGAAAAGCCCGAGGGGCAGGAGGCCCCGCAGAGCCCTGGCCATGGGGATGGAGGGAGCGAGCTGCTGGGGCGGCCGAAGGGTGAGCCCCGCCGCAGCTCCTCACGGCTGCTCGCCGGCGCCTTGGGGAGGGTCTCCGCGATTGGAGGAAAGCGAAAGGCTGGGGAGGGGAGGACTGAATGCCAGCAGAGCATTAACTCTTTGCCCTGCTGCTGTGGCTTTGGGCACCGACCCTCACCTTCCCTCTGCCGAGGGTTCCCCCCACCCCCCGCCCGCTGCGGCGGCAGAGGCGAAAATCTCTCCCGCCTGCCAGGCTCAGATCTGGGGAGTCTCCCACCCAAGCAGCCAGGCAGAAAGGGGGAGAGAAGGTCACAGAAGGGTTAAAATGAGGCTGCTCTGGGGGGCTGGGTTTCTAAAGGCACCAAATTCCGGGCAGGTATGGTGAAAACAAGCAACTGGGGCCTGAAACGGGGGACAAAAAAAGAGGGTTTGTGAGATGCTGCTGGCAGGCGACAAGCAGGACGGGGCGGGGCAGGGCAGGGCAGGGAGCTTACCCGGCTCGGCAGCTCGCCGCAGCCTTCGCGCTGGGGTCTGAGAGGGTCACAGTGAATCACCATCCACTGGATTTCGAACTGGTAAAAGAGATGAAGCCGTCGTTAATTCGGGTTGGGTGGGGTGGGGTGGTCACACTCGTTAGCTAGCTGCGTGTTTTCCAAGGTAGGTATTTCACGGTAACAGCCACAGGTGTAGCTCAGTGAAGGGCAGAGCTCTGCTCCCGACCGTGGAAAGAGGACATGAGCCCACCGAGACGTTTTAAAGAGAAGGTGAGGTTCGTCGTCTGTCATTTTTTAAAGTGTTCTTTGTAAGCACAAGCTTTTTCCCTCATGCCGTGTGGTGGTTTCATTAGACACGCTAAAAGATACCGAGGAACGGTAGGTCTGAGACCAGAAACGTGGTCAAAATGTTTGTCGAAATGTTGGAGGTTCAGAAAACAGTGGCAGCAGCCTGCTGCTGGGTCCTAGACATCTGTGACATTGCACATCTGCTTTGAACGTTTGTATTTGGCACTGGAAAACGGCACAGGGTTAAGGCCAACCTCTTCTCAGAAGCTGCAGCCGAGACTCACTTGATGTGCTGTACAGATTAAAAAGTAGAGCCTGCTGAAAGTTACTGAATAGCTTCAATGTACAGCTTCAGAGCTGATTATATATAATCTGTCACATTGAACTGGAAGTGCCAGAAGCATATTGAATTGTGCATATTTATTGTATCTAAGTTCTAAAGTTGGTTTCCCTCCCCATCACACGCAGCAGTAGCCTTATGAACCACTAACAAGTGGTTTGTTCAGAGACTTCTTAGCCTGATGATAAAATTCAGGAGCCTCCTATTCCTTTCTTCTCACTATGGGTGGCTCAGGAGTTGGGGAGGGAAAGCAGTTTTGGGTTTTGGTTTTTTTTCCCTGTTACAGCTTAGAGCTCTAGTGTGGGAAAGACTTTTTTTTTTTTCTTCTTCCTGAGAAGCTGAAAATAGAAGTGAATGTGTGGAGGCATTCACCTCTCATTTCTTTGCTTCTTTAAGTCTTTCTTCTTCTACTGAGCTACTGAGTAGCTCCCCACCATTCCTCCCACAACATAACGTCTCACTGCTTTCTGGCTGTCTTCTGTACTCCCCCCGGGATGTCTTATTGCTGTCTTCAAGGGATATCTTATTGCTATCTTCAATTCCAACACATAACTGATGCAGAAGACAGAGTGTCCTTCTGAGGTGCTTCCCACCACCATCCTTCCATTGCCTTAGTTGCATACTGACTGCTGGAGATAATCACTGCTTTGAGTTTGAAGTCCTTTAAGGTCTCTGCAAGACCCCCACATATCCACAAGTTTGTTTATTTATTTTTATTCCTTGTTTGCTTTCACCTTCACTGCTTCAGCACTGCCACTCCTGAAGCCCTCCCTATCACATCTCTGCTGTTCCATTTCCCTTTCACTCATGGTGGTTTCCAGCACACACGAAAAAAAGAAGCTGTAACCTCATTTCTTTTACCTGTTATCAGACACCACTATCTGCGAGTCAGTTCTCTGCCCTCCTTTATCTAATTCTCACTTTAAAGCCTTTCCCAGTCCTTAATAATAGATGAGTGAATGTCACAGTGTACCTATGAAAGATCTGAATGCATGCTACGGTTTAATACTACAGGGCAGCAATATAAGAATGAAAAAAACAAAAAAATCAAAGGATATCTGGAATCTGCAGCTGAGGATTCATAAAGATGGGATGAAATGACACATGTATGATAATGTGTTCCCTGCTGCAAAATTAGATTTTGAGTTCTCAGTCTCTATCACCTCTGAAGCTCTCTTGTAGGTCCCTAACTGGTTCTAAAGCAGTTAAAAATCTGATTTAAATAATAAGCTAGTTGTGATTAAAACAGATGCAGTATTAAGTGACAGAATTTCTACTTCTCCTATTTAAATAAAATTATGTTAAATAATATTATATAATGAAAAAAGTCATGCAGTCAGTAGAGGGAAATTCGATAATTAAGGCTTCCTGTACAAATTTAATCAGCGTGTAACCCAAATCTGTGTGATTCCACTCTTCTTTCCTTACAACATTTCCATTATCATACTGAATCACAGAATGCCACATTGGAAGGGACTCCAAGGGTCATTTGGTCCAACCTTTCTAGGTAACAGTCACAAGATTGAATGAGCAAGGCCATGGAAATGGTTCCCATAGTGCAGAACCTGTATGTTTGGAAGGAAACATCCAATTCCAAACCCCCTGCCAGGGAGCAGGAACACCTCACACTAGATCAGGTTGCTCAGAGCCACATTCAGCCTGGCTTTAAAAATCTCCCAGAGATGAGGCATCCACTACTTGCCTGAGCAACCTGTTCTAGTCTCTCACCACCTTTACAGTGAAGAACTTCATCCTAACATCTCATCTCAATCTGCCCTCCTCCAGCTTGGATCCATTCCCCCCAGTCCTATCACTACCTGACACCCTACAAAGTTCTTCACCAGCTTTCTTGTAGCCCCCTTCAGATACTGGAAGTTCACAATAAGGTCTCCTCAGAGCCTTCTTTTCTCCAGACTAACAACTCCAACTCTCTCCGTCTGTCCTGATAGGAGAGCAGCTCCATCCCTCATGGAGATGAGGGAGACTTGAGCATCTCCCCTATGGAGAGAGACTGAGAGCCCTGGGGCTGTTTAGGCTGGAGAAGAGAAGGCTGATAGGAGAGCAGCTCCATCCCTCATGGCCCTTCTCTGGATACCTTCCAGCACATCCAGATCTTTCTTGTAATACCGACCAAGGATCACTTCTAGCAAAGTGTTTAGCATCTGTTAGGAGAAAATCAGGGTAATGCCTCTGCAACGGCAGAAACTGAGGCCATTTGTATCATCTCACAGCAGTTGATCTGTAGCAGCGTGAAACAAATGCCCTCACTTCCCTATAACCAACACATGATTTAGGAAGCAAGTTCCTTTTCGCTACTGAAATGATGATCTGTCTCAGATGGCTTAACGTTTACAGTGGACGATTTGAATCGCTTTTAGATAAAAAGAGCTATTTTCTCTCTCTCTCTTTTTTTTTTTTTTAATGTGAAAGATAAAGCGTGGCTGTAAACCTGTATAAAAATTTGCCCTCCATAAACCATGCTGGAAATCGAGGGATAAATCCTTGTAGAGGCTCAAAGGCAAGCCCCCAGCTTCTGATGGAGCTCCATTTACTCTCCTAGGCAATCGCAATAACAGCAAGCACTAAACAATCTCTTTTCAGCTGCCCTGCACTACAGTGCACCTAGAGGAAGCTGCTTCTATTCCCCAGGATAAACAGAGTGCTCAGAGAACGCTGCCAGAGAAATGAAAGGCTGGGAAGCATGTAATTGATCTCCTTCCAAAATTGTATCACTGGAAGAAATACACTCTTAACAATGCCTGGAAGTGAATTACAAATCGTGTCTGGGATCTGTTAAAAACCCAAGACCAGTGAGCTATCGCAACTGAATGTAGTAAAGCAAGCTAAAGCCAAGCCTAGGAGGTTCCTGAATGCTGATGGATTTGCTTGGTTTAAAGAGAAACTGAATGCAGAGGCTAAAATAGAAACTCGTGCGATGCAAACAGCCATTTCAGCAATTTAGTCCATCAGATTAGGCAACTTCTCTGTCAGAGTTTCAGAGAATATGGTCTTCCTCATATCAGGTTGGTCATTTTTTAGCTTCATTTGGGCTTCTCAATTCAAGTGAGAGAGAGGGAACTGCTGGAGAGAGTTCAAGAGAGAGCCACAGTGATGATAAGGAGACTTAAGCATCTCTCCTATGGAGAGATACTGAGAGCCCTGGGGCTGTTTAGGCTGGAGAAGGCTGAGGGGATCTGATCAGTGTCTATAAATATCTGAGATGTGGGTGTCAAGTGGCTGAGGCCAATCTCTTTCCAGTGATACACAGCAATAAGACAAGATGCAACAGATATAAACTGGAACAGAGAAGGTTTCAGCTCAACATGAGGAGAAATTTCTTTACAGTGAGGGTGACAGAGCCCTGGAACAGGCTGCCCAGAGAGGTTGTGGAGTCTTCTTCTCTGAAGGCTTTCAAACCCCATCTGGATACATTCCTATGTGACCTGCCCTAAGTGATGCTGCTTTTGGCATGGTGGTTGAACTGAATGACCTCTGGAGGTCCCTTCCAGCCTTTAACATTCTGTAATTCTGTGATTCACAGCATAAGCCAAGCAAATAAATCAAGTCAGTCCAATGTCCAACTCACAGTTCTATTTGAATTAAATTGTATTTCTACACACCTAAAATGAGATTAAAAATAAAACCCCATGCTAACACTCTCCCTTCCCTGATAATAGTGGCGTTAGGTCAATCACAGAATCATAGAATTATGAAATGTTGCAAGGGACACCAGAGATCCTCTGCTCCAACATCTCCATGGGCAGAGATGCCTCTCAACTAGGCTTGGTTGCTCAAGGCCTCATCCAACCCAGCCTTGAACACCTCCAGGGAGGTAGCAGCCACAACCTCCCTGGCCAGCCTATTGCAGAGTCTCATCACCTTTGTATTGTGAGAAACATGGGTTGAAAAGGAAGGCGATAAAATTCCAGATTTTCTTTGCAGCTTTTCCTGACTTTAATCCTAGCCAGAGGTCAATAAGAGCACCAACAGAGAAGGGGGAGAAGTCAGAGCTCTTGCCAAGGTTACCTTAGTAGACCATCTTTCTCCTCACCCATAACGCTGCCTTACTTCAACAGGCAACAGGAGATCTCCTCGTTTTCAAGGGAATGACTCTGTCTAACTTGAGAACTTCCAGACTTGCAGCCTCCATAACATCTCTGGAAAGCCTGTTCCAGCATCTCAACACCCTCCTGGAAACAAATTTCTTCCTAATGTCTCATCTAAATTGAGCTTCTTCCAGTTTGAAGAGTCACAGAAACAATTAGAGCTACAAAAATAATTCAGTTGTAGATCTTCCTTATGAGGAGAGACTGAGGGAGCTGGGGCTTTTTTTAGCTTGGAGAAGAGGAGACTAAGGGGTGACCTCACTCATGTTCACAAATATGTAAAGGGTGAGTGCCAGGGGGAGGGAGCCAGCCTCTTCTCGGTGATGCCTAGTGACAGGGCAGTGACAAGGGGAAATGAGTGAAAGCTGAGGCATAGGAGGTTTCATGTGAAACCTGAGGAAGAATTTTTTTTTTTCCCTGTGAGAGTGACAGAGCGCTGGAACAGGCTGCCCAGAGAGGTTGTGGAGTCTCTCTCTCTCTCTGGAGATATTTAAGAACTGCCTGGATGTGTTCCAGCGTGACCTGCTCTGGCAGGGCGGTTGAACCAGATGATGTTTTGAGGTCCCTTCCAGTCCCTGACATTCTATGATTCTGTGATTCATTCCATGATTACCCCCTCACCCTGTCACTTCCTTCTAGGTGAGGTCTTGAGACATCCCTCTAGACCAAGCTACACACACGAGAAAAGCAGAGCAGCAGCAAACAGATCCATCTGGACAGAAGAATCCAGTGACAGAAGCATGGATGTCCCTATTGAAACTCAGACATAACCGGGATCATCTCTTGGCTTCCACTGCATTTATATGTGTGAAAGTTCAAAAGCAAAGCTGGTACATAAATGCCATGGAATTGTTCTCTTCCGTAATTTCTGCTGTCAGAAATAATTTTAAGATTAACGTAAAGGGTTAAAGCTTACCTGGAACTGGATCCTGACTCCTCCCTGGGGGTGGTCTGATCTGTCCCCAGGTGTCATGTTTAGCCCCCTCCCACTTCCTGCCAAAACTATTATAAAAGGGGCCAACATTTTATATCTTTCTCTCTTTCTGGCTTGGTCCCTCCTGCCTGCCCAGCACCTCTCTGCCCTGCTGCTATCCCGCCACATGCTCCCCAGCAAACACGCAGGGGAGAGCAACCATTTTCTGGAACTCTAACTCAACCACATTTCACCATGAAATCCCTCTGCATCTACCATCAAATCATCAGTTCCAGCATTTGGATCCAACTTCCATCCACGGGTTGTATTCTGTTATTGTGTATTTTGCTCCCTTGTTTCCCCTTTATCCTCTCTAATCCTCTCTCATTACCATACCCTGTTTTTTGGTTCCCTTTCCCCCCCATCCCCTGTAAATCCCCCTACCTTCTATTTATTGTTACAGTTTATCTCTTTCTACTTCCAAATCGAATTAAGTATTTATTGAGCTTTTGAGCTAAGGGAAGGGTTAGCTTAAACCCAATACAACGAATCCATACAAAGGAAAAACAAACAAACAAAAGCCGAACAAAATCAACAGCAACAAGAAAAAAAAAAACCCTCTCCAACCCATCAATGTCAAAGATCCTATGAAAACAAAACCTCTTTGCAGTAATAAAAGATTTTGGCACTTACCGGCACGGAAATCTGAGGATTATTTCTGAGCTTCCCAAGCACAGCAAAGCCATCAGTGCTGATTTTCCCTTTGGGCTTGATGTTTAAGGATTCTATTTTGATGCAGTCAATAAAAAGCGTGACGCTGCTTGCTTCCACCATGATCATGAGCTTGTGCCACTGGGAGTCAAACAAGAAAGGCAGGTGCAGAAAGGAGGCGATCTGGTGGCGCCCATCCGCTCCTTTGTAAGAGAACTCCACGCTCTTCCTCGGGCCGTTAAGATTCACTCCCACTTGCTCCTTTCCTGAGGAGTCCTGGATCTGCCAGATAGTCCAGTATTTCTGCAGCGTGGCCCCCGTCATCCGAAAAGTGGTCAGAAAGGAATATTCATCAGGCAGGCCGTTGGAATAGATGGCACTGGGGAGGATCAGATACAGGACAGGCGTGACGCTGGCCATGCAGTCACGGTGGCAAGCTCCACATCTCACCACAGAGGCATGAAAAGCAGTGACTCAGATGTGGTGGCTTAGATTTGCACCCCAAATTGAAATTTACCCCTGGAGAAAACCACCAAACAAACCCAGAACTTGGAAGCACAAATTAAAGCCTTCCAGTATTGTCCCATTTATTTTCTGGGCAGCTTATCCTTAGTAGCACAAAGTTTTTCTTCTTCACTTTTCTCTCTGCGGCTTTGCTTGTTTGCATGGCTCCCTCATATCCCTTCTGACCCTCTGCTGCCTCAACTGACTCATATATTGTGTCTGTCAGGTATTGGCAAGGGAGGAGGGGAGGCTGCTATCAATCAGCCTGGAGAAGAGAAGGCTTCCAGGAGACCTTGGAGTGGCCTTCAGTATCTGAGGGGGGCCTACAGGAGGGCTGGTGAGGGACTATTCACAAGGTCTTGTAATGACAGGCCAAGGAGGAATGGGTTTAAAGTGGCAGCAGGGAGATTGAAACTGGATGTTAGGAGAAAGCTGTTTGCAGTGAGGGTGGTGAGACACTGGCACAGGTTGCCCAGGGAGGTTGTGGCTGCTCCCTCGCTGGAGGGGTTCAAGGCCAGATTGGAGCGACCTGTTCTAGTGGGAGGTGTCCCTGCCTATAGCAGGGAGTTGGAACTGGCTGAGCTTTGAGGTCCCTTCCAGTCTAAACCGTTCTGTCATTCTACTCTAAGACTCTGTGTCTACAAAGCAGGCTGAAGTATAGAAGTATAAAACGCAATGAACACATACAAAGTATAATCACATAGATTTACAACTCAGCAACAGTACGAGGACCTCCTTGTACAAGAATTCATCTTTCCCCATCCCAGACAGCCCAGAAGGATTCATAAAATCATAGAATGGTTTAGGTTAGAAGGGACCTCAAAGAGTTGGAGTTGATGATCTCTGGAGGTCCCTTCCAACCCCTAACACTTTGTGATTCTATTTCCTACCACTAGCCTTACAAAAACCATCCAGCACAGGGTGACTTTATCATCAAAGAGGGGAATACTCAGTGAAGATGTAATTTAGACTTGAAGGTGTAAAAATGTCTTTTACAAAGGCATTTTCCTGTTCAGCCTGACAACAAGCACTTTGTGAAGGCAGCAGCAGTCACTCCAGGAGAAATTGGGCAGCAAATCATTCACCAGCCAATACATGCATAGGAAGAAACCCCTCAAAATTATATCCTGCCCTGTGACATCCAACCACAAGACTCCAAATAGCAGGGAGCAAATCTGCCACTGATTTGCAGGGAGCAAATCTGAGCTATTTCATTCTTTTGTAATTCCTACAAGAGGTGAGACTTGGGAGCACAAAGCAGCGCTGCTGCCTGTGCCACTGTGCAAAACAGGAATGTCACTTCTTTATCTCAAGTGTGGCAGTCAATACTTAGAGCATCTAGAATATGAGAATGGGTGGAATAGCTAAGGAATAACACATTCCCTAGTCTATGGCTCGTAAAAATCACTGTGTCACAACCCAGCTGACAACAAGACATTATTTGCCATCTGCCCACGTTTCAGAATAAGTTGTTGTTTGATTGCATTCCTGCAGCATGAGCTATCTTGTCCCCATCACTCATTACAATAACTTCCCAGGCAAGGAGGCATTTTGGACAAAGATGATTTTTGAGTGGCAGATCAATCCTATCTCAGCAGCAATTTAGCCAGCCTTAGAGAACCTGAGGTTAAAATAAGGGCAGGAAAAAAGAAAAAAAAACCCACACCAGAAGAAAAGTGGAATAAATCAGTGCTTATTCTGGATGCTTGGTGCCTACTGATTTAGTAAGAAAATACTTCCAGAAGAAGCCTCCTTCCCCGGTCTGTAGCTTGCTGTCCCAAGCTGTAGTGCAATCATATTCCAGCAGGAGACGGCACAGCCTCAGCAAGGTTTCAGTGAGCATCCAGCACTCCTGGCAGCAGCAGCAGCTTCCCCTTCCTGAGCAGCTCCCCAGACTGCTGGTGCTTCTTTCCCCACCAGCCTGAAAGCTGCTGTCCGAGGAAGGGGAATGTTTAGCTGGAAGGTTAGCTCATTACACAAGGTGTGGGGAAGGTGCACAAAGCTGGAAGAGAGGCTTCCCTGCCTGTCTGTCATTTGCTATCACCGACTGAGGATGCAGTGGTCTGGTTTTGTCTGATAGGATTTTTATGTCATTTGTTGTGTTCTCTCGTTGTTTTTGTTCAGTTTGTATCTTGCCATCTCCACTGCAGATGTCAACGTGTGCACGTTCTACCATTCCTCCTCTCCTGGGCACTCTCCAGGGTTTACTACTGTCCCCTACCCTTCCTTGTGTCATGCTTGTATCTTATACAACACAATTATGTATTCTTCCCTGCTGCAGGAAGACACTCCCTGTGCAGACACAGTGGCTCTTACCAGGCCCCTGATCCAGTAAAGCAAGATTTTTATGGCACTCTATGTCCTTCTTCCCATGTAATACCTTTTATGCAAGTTGTTCAGACTCCTCTACTCCTAAAACCTTAGCTCATTTCTCTCTGGAGGCCCTGAATGCCACCGTCTGTTCTTGCACAAGAGCTGGGTTTAGTACTGCAGGTGGTACTGTTAGGCAATTTTTAAACCAGTCTTCACCTGACATTCACAGAATCACAGAATGTCAGGGGCTGGAGAACAGATCTGGGGAGAAGCAGGTAAGGAACTGGGGATCTTTAGTCTGGACAAGAGAAGGCTGAGGAGAGACTCCGTTGCTCTCTACAGCTACCTGAAAAAGGTTAGCGAGAGGTGGGGGTTGGTCTCCTCTCCTAAGTAACAAGTGATAGGATGAGAGGAAATGGCCTCAAAGTGTAGCAGGAGATATATAGGTTTGATATGGGAAGAAACTTCTTGACTGGAAGGATTCTCAAAGTCTGGAACAGGCTGCCCCGGGAGGTAGTTGAATCCCCATCCCTAGAGGTGTTTCAAAGAGGCAGAGATGTGGTGTTGAGAAACATGGCTTAGCATCAGCCTTGATGGTTAGATAATGTTTGGACTCAATGATCTTTCCAACCAAAACAATTCTGTCATCTCTTCACCCAGATCAACTTCACATATTTTTCTCTACTCCTTCTACATAGTGTCACTGCACAACCTCACTCTCTTCTCCTCATAACTCTCCCCTTCCTTCTATCAGAGATTTAGTGCTTCCTTCAGGCTCATGGCCTTAACCTGGCAGTGCCATGGGAACAATTTGGTCTGGGCAGGAGCAGGCAGTCCCACCCAGCTGGCACCTGCAGCTCTGGGGCATAGGGTGCGTGCCAGATGGATTTCTATCGCTAAGAAAGGGGCAGACTCTTCCCTCTAGTGACAAGTGACAGGAGGAGGGGCACGGCCGGGCCAGCCCCGCGGCCGGCGGCGTTTCAGCACCGCGGGCAGGGACAGCTCCGCCTCGCCGGGCTCTGCCCAGTCCCTGCCCACTCCCTGCCCGGGCCCCGCTGGCAGCGACCCTGTCCCGTCTGGGCACAGGGCGGCAGGGCAAAGGCTGCCGGAGCTCAGGGCTGCCGCAGTGCCTGCCTGGGGGAAAGCCGGAGCTGGGCCTGTGCCCTTAGGGATGCTCAGCAGAACTTGCTAACTGCCGCAACGCTTCACAGGAGTGCCGGCATCCCAAAGTGGCAGCAGTTAGAGCCACCCAGCAGGACACATTATGAAGAGAATCCAGGCCTTTCTGCAAGTTACTGGAAACGACCTAATATTGCCTGGTTGGCAGCCATCTGAGCATGAGCCAACAGCATTCTGGCCCGGATCAGCAATAGTGTGGCCAGCAGCAGCAGAGGAGGGATTGTACCCCTGTATTCAGCAATGGTGAGGCTATACCTCGAGTAATGGGCTCAGTTTCTGGAGCCTCACTATAAGGAAAATATTGGGATCCTGGAGCATGTGCAGACAAGAGCAGCAAAGGGGGTGAAGAGCCTGGAAAACAGCTCTGGTGAGGAGCAGCTGAAAGAACTGGGGGTGTTTGTTCTGGAGAAAAAGAGGCTAAGGAAAGACCTCATTGCTCTCTACAACTCTCCTGAAAGGAAGTTGAAGCCAGGTGGATGTCATTCTCTTCCTTCTAGAGTCAAGTGACAGAATGAGAGGAAGTGGTCTGAAACAGTGACAGAAAAGGTTTAGAGTGGATATTAGGAGAAAAAATAATTCCTGAAGGAGTGGTCAAGCACTGGAACAGGCTGCACAGGCAGACAGTGGAGTCCCCACTCCTGCAGGTATTCAAGAACTGTGTGGACAAAGCACTTGGGAATATGTTTTAATGGCCATGGCTGGAGTAGGGATAACTTGTGTATAGTATATATCAACCACTCACTCACTGGAAACATCTGGATCAGTAAGTTTAAACTTTCTTGCTTTTTTTTTTTAATATAGCTCAAACTCTCAGCTGAGAAGCCAAAGCTGAATGAACACCTTTTGGTGAAATGAAGATGACTTTTGCTGTCTATGGCTGGATTCCCCTCTAGCAGCTTTGATCACAGGATCAAAGGATCACAGGATGTCAGGCCTTGGAAGCTACCCAAAGAGGTCATCAAGTCCAACCCCCCCTGCCACAGCATGAACAGACAATCGAGCTCAGGTCACACCCAAACACATCAAGACAGGCATTGAAAGGCTCCAGAGAATGAGACTCCACAACCTTTCTGGGGAGCCTATGCCAGTGCTCTGGGATCCTTATAGAAAAGAAGTTTCTCCTTGTGTTGAGCTTACACCCATTGCTCCTTGTCCTATCCCAGGGAGCAAGTGAGCAGAGCCTGTCCCCACCCCACTCCTGACCCCCAGCCCTTAGATATTTATAAACATTTATTAAATCCCCTCTCAGTTTTCTCTTCTCACCACTAAACAGCCCCAGGTCTCAACCTCTCCTCATCAGGCAGTGCTCCAGTCCCCTAATCATCCTTGTAGCCCTTGATCTGGCTGTGGGATGGAGAGCAGGCATGAGTCCAATGCAAGCAACCAGTTAAGCTGTAAAATGGCTTAACCTGGTGGCTGAGAAGGTAGAAGCCAGGGAGAACTGCAGCAGGCAAAAGTTGTCAGTGATAACTGGAGTGTAACCAAAACATTTTTGCACTCCAATTATTCCTAGCAGAAATGCAGTCCAATTAAAGGTCTTGCCAGCTAATTGCTAAGTAAAGGCATTCTTAATTACATAAGGTGCTGGACCAGAATCCAGACTTGCCCAAGTCTGGCAGAGGCATCTCTAGCCTGCTGTACTGTCACTAGTGCTTCACTGGCAGCAAATCTGAGCTGTAAAGCACAAATGCAATTAGATTCCTAAGCCCTGGCTCCTAATGCAACTTGCCTGTGACATGCTTAATAAGAGTCTTCATATTTTATAGGTTAAATACCCTTAAATCAGCCAGAAACACGCATGTATCACTCAAAAGGCCAAATATAATCCTTAACATTCAAGCAATCATCTTCTAATCTCCCTCACCTCTGCAGTCCTTCCATGACCAGTAATAACCCTCCGTGTCTATCTTTTGAGAAAACTTTCCTCACTCTCCCCCTGTTATTTTTTCTTCTCCTCCCTCTCTGTTTTCAAGTCATGAGTAAATTTTGGCTTCACTTCCTAAAGGCAAATCAGCAAATCTTGAGGCACCCTGAGCTGTAGCATTGGTAGAGAGAATGGCCTTGCTGATACAGGTCTGGAAATGGCCTCTTTGTGGCAGGGGAGGTTTACGTTGAACATCAGAAAAAATTCTGTTCCTGCAAGAGTGGTCAGGCACTGGAAGAGGCTGCCCAGGGAAGTGGTGGAGTCACCATGCCTGAAGGTGTTCAAGAAACCTGTGGACATGGCTCTTTGGGACATGGTTTAATGGGCATGGTGGTGTTGGTTTGATGGTTGGACTTGGAGGTCTTTTCCAGTCTTCATGATTCTCTTGTCTAATGGTGGCAATGAAAATAAAACCCAACAACTTGAACTCCTCTTTCCCCTTCCAAAAGCTTTGCAAATGAGTTGTGATCTAGCTGAGGACAGTCTCTATCCCTGAACAAGTCACAGATTCACAGACTGCACTGGGTTGGGAAGGATCCTCAAAGGTCATCTTGTCCAACCCCCCAGTCATACTGCAAAATACATAAAGGCAAACAACAAAATGCATTACCTGGTTGGGATCCTGAAGTCTGCATTGGGTCCCAGTTTATAAGCCACCTGTAGAGAAGTGGAACCCACTACTCTCTGAATAATTCCTTGGGAAGCAGCCTTTTCTATTTGGAACTGAGAAATCAGGTCAAAGCCTATGAGAAAAAAAAAAAAAAAAAGAAAAAAGGAAAAGGTCCATGGCCAGAGCATTCATTTTAATTAAATTAGAGAATTGTGCAGTCACAAAGCTGAGTATAACCTGATAAATTTTCTGAACAGCAGCTTTTTCCTGAGAACATCAGGATGCTACTTGCCTGGTAAATCATCTTGGCCAATCCTGATGGTTGGGCAGATATCAGTTCTGTGACTGGCACCCAGGATGACTGGCAGCCCTGCAACAAAAGGGTGACTTTATTAACCATGGGCCTGCACACTGCCTCAGACCACCTTAAAAAAACACCTCAAAATTTAATGAAGTGAAGCAACTGCAAGAACACAATTAATTAGAGGTATAAATAATAATAATTTGATTTAATAATCAATTTAAGATGCGCTCAATGAAGCCAGAGATTTAAGAAAATAAGCTTCTGTTTCTAGAGAGCTCCAATTTCAAACTTAGAGCTCAACTGGTTAATTGATTCAGTCCTTTCCAAGCCTTTAAAGTAGAGGGTTGTAATAAATCTCCCCTTGCAGAGCTGTGGAGAAACAGCTGCAGCAAGAGAAACCTCCTGATGTGTAAGGAGGTTTGGGGTTGGAGCTTTGCTTGGTTTAAGCAAACTCTGCAACACAAGAAGGCAGTTAGCTCAATCAAGTCTCCACAGACCTAAGGAAACTCAAACAACCCTCACGCCAATTAAAGAGGCTGTTGAGAAAGTGTTGGCATCTTTCCCATCCTCTCTGACATTCCAGGTGTTCCCACCTTCCCCCGGGCCACCTTTGATCAGAGAATGATCAGTCACGAAGCACAGAGAGGGAGCAAGGGGAACTCACAGCCCTTTTAAATTCACCCAAACACGAATGTAGAAGAAATTTCTCTGAGGGAGCCCAATTTAAAATCTCTGTCAGAATAATATCTGCCCAAAAACCTTGCAGTGAGCATGAAAACCTAACAGATGCCCCTAATTTAAGGAAGGAGGAAAGGAAAACAGATAATTATTTGAAGAGTTTAAAAGTCGTGTACAAATCTGTCTGCTAATCTGGAAATCACTGGTGGAATCTGAGTGAGGAAGAACGGCATGTAGAAGTTGGAAGGAGATGCATTTCGAACCACAGAGGACCTCTTGTGTGCTGCTGGGGCTCAACCATAAATGTGGATTTCCTTCTGACAACACAGACTTGAAGGGAACATTCAGGTTGAAACGTTACACCTTGGAAACAGCCTCCTTCTGTATTACTTGATGAGGCATGTGGCAGGCGTCCAGCCACATACAGTTTGTGCCCAGCAAATAAAACAGACCCAGTCTGTTGCCACACATCACAGAACAGTGTCTAACTGGAAGCTCCGAAACACAAGAGAAGGTTTGCATCCTCTGTATCCAGGTTTGCATCCCACTTATATCCAGATTTTCATCCTTAACTTAAAAATACATTTAGTAATGGGTTGAAAATAACACAGAGAAATTGTGTTTTTTCCCCTCTTTTTCATAGGGACACATCCATCCATCCATAGAATCAGAATCACAGAATGGTCTGGATTGGAAGGGACCTCCAAAGGTCATCTAGTCCAACCCCCTCTGCAGTAAACAGGGACATCCTCAACAAGATCAGGTTGCTCACCCTCTCATACATCCACCCATCCATTCATCCACCTACCCCTCCATCCATCCATCCAGTCATAGACTCATAGAATCACAGACACAGATTCACAGAAAGGTCTGGATTGGAAGGGACCTCCGAAGATCATCTAGTCCAACCCCCTCTACAGTAAGCAGGGACATCCTCAACTAGATCAGGCTGCCCACTCACTCACTCACCCACCCACCCACCTTTTCCTCCCTCTGTGGTGTCTAGGTAGAGAGGATTTTAACTTCAAATGAGCCCAGAAGAATTGTTCTGACAGTCAATATTGCAGCGAGAGGAAATGCAGATAAGTCTGTTTCCTTACTTGATTGATGCTGGATGGTGGCTGAGATGAGAGACCACAGAGAATTACACAGGTAACAGAGAGCTGCAATTTTCCTGCAGACAGAAAGAAAACTCCAGTGTGAATCTGTGGCTGCTGACAGATGCTGTTGATGACTTTCTCCTCAGAGCCATGCGCATTAAATGCATAAAATCTCAAATTAAGGATTAACTGAGAGATGTGACAAGAGCTGCTTTCTTTTTTTTTTTTTTATGAGAACTTTTCCTCTTTACCTAATAATAAGCCACATCAATAAAGCTCTTTCTTACTGTCATTTCCTTCACAGAATGCTGTAATAAACCCAAAGAACAAAGCCCAGCAGCTGGCAAGGACAGCTCTCACTGCTCTAATCTCTTATTTACAGGTTTCTCTAAATCCCACTTGTTCTCTTACCAGTTGCTTTTCATCTTCACTGCTGCCTTTCTTCACTCCTCTCATGTGAATAGGAGGTGGATATGGTCACACTCCCTGCTCCCCTTTCATTAGTCCTGCAGGAGAGTGCAGCTCTGGGTGCCCACAGCTCCTCCTGCCCCACGCAGGACTGAGCAGGGAAGGAGGTGCAGGCTGCTGGCTCTGTTTTAATCTTGGGAAAGGAAGGAGGTGGAGGCTGGACAGACATGTGTGTCCTGGTGGGCTCCAAGGGCGGGTCTCTGGAGCCAGCTGAATATAAAGAAGCCAAAAAAAGCAAAGAGAAGGCTGCTGTTTGCACCAGAGCAAGGGCAGGGAGGTTAAGAAAGTGTGAGCTCAGAGGAGCTCTGCAGGCTGATGAGAGAGGAGCCTGAGGAAGATGGTGGCAAACTCTAGAAGCTTTGAGAATGAGGGCAGCCTGGTTGTACAAAGAATCTGTGATTCCCTGATTTACTGATCACATTGCCTCAGGAGAAGCCTGGGAGGTGATGTCCCAGTTGATTCTTCTGAATAAAACCAGTTATGAAGACTCTTGCCATTGGTAAAGCACCCACACGCCATAGGCTATTGGACACACAAAGGCTTTTAGTCATATTTCATAGATTCATAGAAGAGTTTGGCTTGGAAGGCTTGTAACTCAAAGATCATCTAGTTACAACCTCCTGCCATGGGCAAGGACACCTCCCACTAGAGCAGGATGTTCAAAGCCTCATCCAGCCTGGCTTTGAACACCTCCAGGAAAGAGGCATCCACCACTTCCCTGGGCAACCTGTGCCAGTGTCTCACCACCCTCACTGCAAAGAATTTCTTCCCAATCTCCAGACTAAATCTTCCCTCCTTCAGCTTCAATCCATTCCCTCTCATCCTATCACAAGCCTGAAGGGTTTGCATGGACGTAAGAAGAGAAAGACCAGAACCTGGATGTGTGCAAAGGAAAAGAGGTGGACAGCAGCTGGCAGAAGAAGAATTCATGGATGGATGGAGAAGTATGTGAAAGTATGCTAATACATCACATTTGTAAAGATTCNGGTTTTTTTTGTTTTTTTTTTTAAGTTGGGATTTTGTTGATTGGATATCAGGGAAAAAATGGCTCCTGCAAGAGTGGTCAGGCATTGGAACAGGCTGCCCAATGAGGTGGTGAAATCCCCATCCCTGAAAGTGTTCAAGAAACCTGTGGACACAGCAGTTTGGGACATGGTTTTATCATAGAATGGTTTGAGTTGGAAGGGACCTCAAAGCTCATCCAGTTCCAGCCCTGCTGTGCCATAGGCAGGGACACCTCCCACTAGAACAGGTC